>PVIW01001229.1:209561-288448 GCA_004026585.1 Noctilio leporinus
GGGGAAAAAAAGAATCAGTCCATCACCAAAAGGAAAGGCAGAATCCCCAGAAAGACCACAAAATGAAACAGGGGCACTTGAAACATCAGATAAGGAATTCAGAAGAATGATACTAGAGAAGCTCAGTGAGCTCAGCCACATCAAAGAAAACTATAAACAACTCCAGGAGAACTACAAAGAACTCCAGGGAAATTACAAAGAACTCCAGGGAAGTTACAAGGAACTTACTGAGAACTACAGCAGCATGAAAAAGGACATAGAAACTATCAATAAGTGCCAGGAGGAAATGAAGAATACAGTTTCTGAATTGAAGAATACAGTAGGAGGAATCAACAGTAGGCTAGAGGAAGCAGAGGACCGGATCAGCGAGTTGGAGGATAATGTAGACAAATACTCCAAGATAGTGCAAGAGAATAAAAAAAGGCTGAACAAGACTGAAGAGGAGTTAAGAGAGCTGCAGGACAACATGAAACGTAACAACATCTGTATCATAGGGATACCAGTAGGAGAAGAGAAACAAGGAATAGAAAACCTGTTCAAAAAAGTCATGATAGAAAATTTCCCTAACATGATGAGTGAAAACATTAATCCAGTTCAGGAAGCACAGCAGGTCCCAATGAAGATCAATCCAAACAGACCAACACCAAGGCATATTATTATTAAAATGGCAAATTTCAAAGACAAAGAGAGAATCCTAAAGCATCAAGAGAGAAACGACAAATAATATACAAAGGGGCTCCAATAAGGCTATCAAATGATTGTTCAACAGAAACAATTCAAGCCAGAAGGGAATGGCAAAAAGTATTTCAAGTCATGGAAAACAAAGGCGTGCAACCGAGAATACTCTACCCAGCAAGGCTCTCATTCAAGATAGAAGGAGAAATAAGGAGCTTCCCAGACAAAAAAAGACTAAAAGAATATATCTCTACCAAACCAGCATTGCAAGAAATGCTAACGGGTCTGCTTTAAAAATAAGTAAATAAATAAAATGAAGAAATAGAGAAAGCCAAAGAGGAATAAATAAATAATTTAAAAAAATGAAAAGGATGTGCTACAGGAGGAACAAAATCTACAGGTATACCAAGGGCACACTGACTCTACTGTACCTTCCAGTTTAAAATGTGAGAGCTGCCCTCAATGTAGATACTGGACCAAGTAATAAAAGGGATCTACCTTCGGCCAAAACTAAGGTATTGCTCACACTGGGCATGGCTTACACACTGATAAAACCTGCAGTCTTCAGTGCTCTACATAGATCCCAATAGCTTACTTACTCCATGACAACTTTCTGGTGTTGCTTACAGGCCCACTGTTTCCATTTGGCCACCCATGTCAGTTCGGATAATTTGGAATTGGCATTTAAGTGAAATCATCAGTGCATTCAAGCTGCCCGTGGAGAAGTGTGAGACAGACAGAAGGCTGCAACTGGCCTATTCAGGGCTGCAAAACACAGAAAGAAGCTGGGAGGTTTGCTGAGTCAACGGCGAGTATGTGCACATAGGATCGCTTGGATTTCCTGTGAAGATCCCCTGGCCTAGAGTTGCCCTCTTGTATTACCAGGGCCACACTCTGCTATTCAAGCCTTACCTCCAGTGGGTAGCACCAAAGCCAAGGGAGCCCCAGGGATTGAGTACAGTTTAAAGATACAGCAAGTATTTGAAGGTCGAGGTTCTTTAATACACATCTCCAAAGTGAACTCTAAACTCTGCTTGTGGAGAATATTGGTTTCTTGAGTATTACTTGCCCTCACCTGAGAGCCTGGGCACCTTGTCATCATATTGGGCACTTCCTGGGATGCGGTCTTTCTTGCATAGCACTTTGCCTACCTGAGCATGAGATGGTCACTGCCATGTGAAAGAAAGGAAGGGAAGTGGGATTGCCTTTGGAGTTGCAAGAACAAGTCATCAGGAACATGTCTTCCTGCTTTGTCGTTCACAGTATTGAAGTCAAGGTGAAAATTCATGACCTATGTACTGGTGGGCTACTGTGCAATGTGGGAGGTACAAAGGAACAAGCTGTGCGGGCCCTGCCACTGCCAGAGGGACCACGTGGAATGTCTACCTTCTTGGTGAAGGCAGGGGAGCCTTACCACTGCTTGCGTACTTTACATGGTCTTGGGGAAGGAAGCCATTTCTCTCACTGATCAAACTAAAGTACAGCCACCCACTCCTATTTTGTTTTCTTCTTGCCCACTCACCCCACAGATTTAGCCTACCAGATCTGATTTTCTCATTCTCCAATCCCTGCTTAAATTCTCTCTCCCTGATCTCAGTGAGGTGTGGAATACTCTCCCATCTTACATCCTCCCACACTCTATCTGAAGCAAGCATACAAAGTGCCCCAGTCTCTCTTTATCAAAAGGGAACATCTAGTCCCCACAGGAGGTTAGTTCCATTCAAATGGGCTGAGTGGGAAGTTGAACCCAGCGATCCGGATTTCCTCCCAGGGCTGGTCTGAGCTGTTGCACCACAAACTATGGTGTGGGTTTGAGCCCTTTTTACCCTTTTCCCTTGTATTCCCTTCGACCCTGGGGCAAACTGTATGTCTATTCTCTGTGTCCTAGAACTTCTCTCCTTCCATGGTTCATGGCCTCCATTTTTCTCTCCTGCCTTGAATTTGAAGTTCTCAATTTTGTTCCTGATGAAGAGTCTACAGCTCTCATCTCTTGAAGTTAATTTTTGATCCCGGACCCACTTCTTCATGTCTAGTTCAGTATTGCTGGTAGATCTTTATTAGTCAATTATTAAAGCTGATTCTGTCCCTGGGTGAATCATGGCTTTAAAACTATTGTTCTCAAGTCCTGGGCCAGATTTACCAGTGATCCTGTGGTCTTCATAATGCTCACCAGTGTCTCTGGCCCTTGTCTGCATTGCCTCAGCTTTGAGCATACCCTACAACCATCTCCCCATCTCATCCCATTTCAAGCCTGCATAGCCATCCAACATGCCAGACTTAGAAGTTTTGGTCGGTAATGTCCACTGAATTCTCTACTAATTTGCACTTCATATGTACTGGTATCATAGCATGTATCTGGCTGTGTTTTAGATATTTGCTTACCTGCTGGTCTCCTAGGATAGACTTGTCTTCGGCAAGGATAGTTTGTCATCTATCCTTTGGATCATGAGTGCCTGATATATAACAAAGGCTCAGGAAATATTTATGAGACACTCAGGTTAACAGTTCAGGTTATCTAGGGGAGAGACCTCAGAATCCTAAACTCCCAGCATAGCCATGGACAGTCTTTTGTCCCCAAAGAATGGCTAACAACAAATGACTAGAGTAGCAAAAGACAGACTGTTCTCATTTATCCTAGAGGACTTTTTTTTTTTGGCAGTTTTATTTCTATTCGCCTATTTGCTTGTTTTTAAGTAGAACTTCTCTCTGAAACACATGTCATGTTGAATCAGCTGACCACAATAGTCAGGAAAAAAATGCTGTGTTCCACTTTCTGTTTTTCATCGAAAAACAGTCAGTGAAAACCGAGGTTCACTGCACATAAACCACACCATCACCAAAGGAGCTACAGTGCAGAGAAGCTTCCAGAAAGATGTTATTAGCCTGGACCATAATGCCCTCCTCTCTGTCACTTTGCCTTATGCCTTCCTAACTCACTTCCCTGGATTTTCTATCACTAGAGGTGCCAGGAGAC
Source organism: Noctilio leporinus (assembly GCA_004026585.1). Taxonomy (NCBI): domain Eukaryota; kingdom Metazoa; phylum Chordata; class Mammalia; order Chiroptera; family Noctilionidae; genus Noctilio; species Noctilio leporinus. The sequence continues at coordinate 213,211 of PVIW01001229.1, forward strand.
AGCAGAGCATGCATCTGAGAGCAGGGCAGTGAGGGGCTGGCCCTGTGGACACATAAAGTCATGTCAGCCAAGAGCTAGACTCCTGCTCTGCCACTAACACGGTCTTCCTGAGCCTCAGTTTCCTCATCTCTATGCTGTTGTTGTTACAGAAGTTAGTGGCAATGCATAAATTATTATGGAAACCCCCAGGCACAAACCACATTCTCAAGCTGGCACATAATGAAAGCCAGGGAATAATGCATTATTCATCACACCTTGACATGACTTTTATATAACATTCAACCGGAACATCTTTGATCTGGTTCTTCATTTGCTATTCTGAGCTAGGAACATAGGATAATTAGCTCATCAGCTCAATGAGCTATTTTTTTTCCCCTTTTTTTAATGAGCATCTGTTTGTGCCAGGGTCTCGGGTTCCTAACTGTTCCTGATGATGAGGTATGAACTAATGAAGCTCAGGTGATATCATGGAATTTCTCAAATAGATTATTGAGGCTGCATGACACATATGCAACGTGTATCTATTTGGAGACACTGTGGGAAGGTGACTCAAGCAAGAGTTCAGATTTTCCACTGAGCAACTGTGGAATTTTAATTAGCTTCGACTCCATTTCTCTGCTGGAAATAGCAGCGCTCTAAGCAATTCTTCAATAGCATTATAATGATAACAATTCTGAAAGAAATAATTCACAGGATATATTTTTGTAAGCTTAGAGAAACAAGAAAAGTGACATTCAGTTCTGCATTTGGTACGTGCCCAGAGTTACTATGAGATAAATGTTTTAAAATATGAATGGCTATAAGGTAGATCATTTGGTTCATGCTCTCCATCAATACTCTAAGACAGTGTTGTTCAACTGACCTCCTGGTGATAATAGAAGTGTTCAGTCTTGTGCTGTCTCATAGGATGGCCACTGACTATGTGCCGAACTTGAAATGTGGCTAGTGAGACTAGGGCCTGAGTTGTTAACTTTATATATTGTTAACTAATTAAAGTTAAATAGCCACATTGGCTACTGGCTATTCTATTGGAAAACACAGATCTAAGGGACCAACTGGAGTTCACTCCAGCCATCTTACCATTTGGAGCCCCAGTGAGGCATAGAAGGACACCCAAAAGGCACCCAGAGAGGTACAAACCCATGCGCTCAAGATCAATGGAAACCTTTTGATTTAGTTTTCTGATTTTTAGTTCTACAACTGATTGGGAACATGTAGTTAGAGAGAGAGGCAGACACATTGGCAGCGATGGGAAATGTAAAAGGTTGAATACAGACCAGGACTCAAAAGAAAGACAGTCTAGGATTACTGAACACAAGAACATACAACCTTTATTCCTGAAATGCATAGTATTGGAATGCTTTGGATCACTGAGAAAATGTTAAGAGTTCTGCAACATGAGCTTCAGGAAGGATAGGGCAAAATGAGCAAGATGTATCTAGACCTTGGTCTACAAAGTTGGTAGACATATAGATAGTTTTGGCATACAAATGGGTGAATTTTGGTCATCTGAAGTGTCCAGCAAGAAATTGTGGTTCCCTATAACATCTGACTGCTTTTTGGCTGAAACCCCAAATAATTCCATGAGCTGCTTAATATAGCTTTGTCCATGATTCCTGCCACAGTTCACCACTTCTGACTCTGTTCTCCAGCTATGCTGGTCTTCCTTCTGTTTTCTGAAGGTGCATGATCCTTCTGCCACAGGGTTTGCATGTGCTATTCCCACCACTTAGTAGGATTCTTCCACCCAACCCTCTTCCTCTCCAGCTCCAGATCTCAACTCAAAGGCCACACTCCTTGGAAAGTCTGCTTACATCTCCACCCTGCCTGCCCCACCCAGGCCTGGCTCCTTTGTTATTCACTCTTCCAAATGAATCTACTTAACCGCAGGTATTCATCAGTAAGATTATCTGATTTAGTTACTTGGAAATTCTAAGAAGGTAGGGATTATGTTGGCCTGATTTATTCACCTTTGTAATCCCAGTAGCTGGTTGATGCTCAATAAACGCTAAATGAAAGAATAAAGGGTTGGTTTCTAAGATTTTCAGTTTGACAAGTGTCCTTCAATTCTTAATACTTTCACATCTTTTCATAAAATCCCTTTTGTCTCTGTAATGGTTTATTAGGTGCCATTAAGATGGCTCTGTAAGTGCCCTTCCAAAGTTCTTACTATCTAATAATTCTTTGTGCTGAAACCTTCAAACTTAAAATTCTACCCACCTCTTCCTTGTTTGTTCTTTTTATTACTTTCGCCACCAAAACTTTGTTTCCTTTAAACTGTTGGATCTCATGTTGGCAAGCTGAATTGCTTCTGCAGTTCTTTTTTTCACAAAGCAATTTCCTTACTTTTTTGTTTGTTTTTTTAGTTTATCATCCCCCAATCTTTTTCTATTATCTCTTCCATAGACTTCCTTTACAATTTTAATCTCTCTATTTCTTGTTCTTTTCATTAAAAGAAGTATTAAAAAGCAGGGGTAATTAAATTTACACTTATTCCCAACTCTTTTTATCCCCTACCTTTGAAACATAAAACAGCATTACCAAAGAAAGCTCTATCAGTTCCAAAGCCTTCAAAGGATTCTCAACTTCTCACTTTTTGTTTCATTCTATTTTTTCTAAAAAAAAATTAAGGCTAAAACCCCCCTTACATCAATCCCCTCTCCCTAAGCGCAATCAAGTAGTTATGTCTCAGGCTTCATTCTCTCTCTCTCTCTCTCTCTCATTCTTCACTAAATGATTTTTTTTTTCTCATAAACTTTACTTAGCTTGGGTCTAATATTCCAAATTCTTGGATATAAATGACAATTCTCTTTAGCAAGTATTTATTAAGCACCTACTATGTGCCAGACACTATAGGTAAACAGCAATGAATAAGATGAGGAAAAAAATCCCTTCCTCAGGAAGATAACATTTTATGGGGAGAAATATAACAAATAAATGAAGCTACATAATTTTAGATGGTAATGAGCTCTACAAATAATGTTATATGATAAATGCTATATACAATGAAAAAACTCTGAAATCATAACTCCCAATTCACAAAAAATATGACAATTAAAGAGCCAATGTATGCGTAATGTATTGAGGAGGGTTCATTATTCTTGGTGGAAACTATGATTAAAGCATGTTGTATTAAAGCAGAGTCCTGTCATAAATGCATTAAGAATTATTGTTATTATTTTACTTTTTAATAAAAGGAAAGATTATCCACTCATTCACTCAAGAGATATTTGTGTGGTATCTACTATGTATGGGCAAATGTACTAACATACAAGCAAAGTTTTGCAATGAAAAACAAAACCTGTGACATTCTGACTTCAAAAGTAGAACTACAGATTGCAAGCCAGATCTCCAGCTAGATCCATAGTTAGAGGCAGGTGAAAGGCAATCATACATTGACGTCTCTCCCTCTCTGCCTCTCTCCCTCCCTCTCTCTCTGAAAAATAATAAATATAATCTTTTTTTTTTAATGTTAAAAAAAAAAAGCAGAACTAAAATCATGAGTCACCTTCACCATGGTCTTTGCCTGTGAAAAGGCTATTTAGGTCAATGGGTGAGCTGGTACACAAACTTCAGACCTCTCTTGGTGACTTACCTGCCACCTAGCCAATTTTCCATAATTCTAGAAGACAGAGACCTGGTTATTCTTTTGCCATAAAAGGCCAGTAACTCAGATTTTTAGAACATTGTATATCATATGTCTGTTTCACAGATGAGAAAACATATACAGTCATGCACTGCACAATGACTTTCAGGTTAACAAAGGGACTGCATGTATGACAATAGTCCCTGAAGATTATAATGGAGCTGGGAAATTTCTATGGCCTAGTGATATCATAATGTCACAGAACAAGGTATTACTCCCAAGTTCATGGTGATGCTAGTGTAAACAAACCTGCCACTCTGCCAGTCATACCTAGTATTATGTATAATATGTAATGCTAGAGAATAATAATAAACAACTATGTCACTGGTTTATATATCTACCATGCTATAGTTTTATTGTTATTTTAGAGTATTTTGTGCTTATTTTTAAAAGTTGGCTGTGAAACAGTATGCCATGTAACACCAGCAGCAGCCTCAGGTGTCTCGGGTTTACTGTGTCTCTTGATTGCATCACTTTCTCATGCTTGACTTAATCTCATGTCATTTTATGTAGTAATGTGCTGTACAAGTTTGTAGCCTGGGAGCAATAGGCTATACCATAAAGCCTAAGTGGGTAGCAGGCTATACCATCTAATTTGTACACGCACTCTACCATACCTTCACAGCAATAAAATCACCTAATGATACAACTCAAAACAACATATCCCAGTCCTTAAGTGGGGCATGATTATATATGTATTACATACATACATACACATACACATGCACATATACATATAATACACATATATGTACATAAGTATCCTGTTCTTTTGATCCCAGACAAGTCCTTTCTCTATCATTACTATAATAATCTGCTGACAATAAAGTCAACTTTTCAATTCAATTCAACCAACTCTCTTGCTTTTGGCTATGTGCAAAAGAGCTTCCAAAGTATTACAGGAGATATAAAAATGAACAAAATTTTGTTCCAGTTTTCAAGGAGTTTGCTATGTAACACAGAAAATGAAATTTAAGTGAGGGTGGTAAGTGCTACTTAAAGGCACAATTATGGAAATGCACCTAAAGAAACTGACTCCAGCTTGACTAGTTCTGATTAGAACTGGCCCTCAGGTAGAGATGGGAGGAAAGGGTGTTAGCAAAGCAGAAACTAGAAGCTAACTCACAAAGGCTCACTCAGAAAAATGGAAATGATTTTACAGGTCCTGGAGTTCAGGGCTGGAGAGGGCTGATGGGCTTCCTGGGTCATGCCAAAGGAGCTTGGACTTGATTTAGTCACAGGTTTTGAGCAGAAGAATAACTTGATTAGAATGGTGCTTTATGATTAAGTTCAGTTAGAGAGAAGAAGGTTGGTAGTTGCCTGAAAAATGACAGCTCAATTCTATTATTCACACGGTAGTTGGGATAATAAGAGTTAACACTGATTGAATGTGCTAAGAGCTTTGCATATATTAGCTCACTTAGTTGTCATCACACTCCTAGGACAGGAACTTTTGTTGTTTTGATTTTACAGATCAGGAGACTGAAGCTCAGAGAAGTTGTGTAGGAGAGCTAATCAGATTGCAGAACCCAACCAGGTCAGTTTTAGTCCTAAATCCACCCTCTTACCTGTGGTGCTACAGTTCCTTGGATTCTAAATCCAGTTGGCATCAATTTTGCTAAGGGAATGCACACGGGAGAGGTGAAAATGATTTTCAGACACCCTATTAGGGCTGGTATTGAAAAGAATGGCAAGAAGACAAAAGCTGTGCTTGACTGTGCTTGTCACCAGCCCTGCATTGTGGGTGACATTTAACTCCTGTGGGGCTCCTTCTGACAATTTTCTGGCCCAATTAATTCCTCGCTTTACTTTGGATGTGCTAAAATCATACAATGCAGCTTTAATACTGATTTAGGAAAATTAAGAATCAGAAAGGTAAGGCTACTGTAATCAACATTATGCTTTTCAAAGCCTAAAGCCAGTGAGGCAGTTGTTCTATTTTATTCATCTGTCATTGTAAATTAGCTTCTGCATTAATTGACACCACTGCTTTTGAAAAATATCAAAGATCAAAGATCAAAGGCTGATTTTACAGCCTATGTGCAAAAATTCAGAATAGTGATTTTACATCGTATATCCAGATCCAGCATTAACCTAAGTATGCTAACTCTTCTCATCACTTATTTCCTAGGCAACAGCAAGGAAGAAACACAGCACTCCCTGCAGACAAACACCCTAGAGCACTAAGACCTCCACAGTACTTCTGTTCCAACACAATCCCAGAACAACAGAGCAAGTATTCTAGATGCTGCTTTCAACATCATCTATCATTTTAAAGAGGTGTGTTGCAACAGGGAAGGGTGCATCATGAAAACGCACATAATCCTGTAGGATTCTGTCACTGCGAAGCCCATACAAGGTTGACTTGGATGAACACAGTGGGCTGTATATCTTTGAGTTTGAATGCTTATAAAGTGCCCCCATTTCACTTCTCAGTGATTATCCTCCTGGTTGGATGCTAAGGGGGTGGCCACAGCTGGGTGCAAAATGCCCCACCCTCCTGCCCTCACAGCACCCAGTCGCTGGGCACTTCTGTTTTGTGATCGCTTTTCATCCCCATGGCAGTGCTGAGTTGTTATTAAGACCGGAGAACAGAGACAGGGTCTTGTGCCTGTCTCCCTCCCATGGGACCCTCAAATGAGCTTATAGTGAGCTTACACAAATATCTGTTCGATGAATAAGTATATAAGTTCATTCATGATTGAATAAAGTAAGAAAACACATCATCCAAGGAAGTCAGTCCTAAAGCTCCATCTTTCCGAATGAAGTCAAACTCTGACTTGCTTTTGAAGTGCATAAGGAAAAAACTTCCTGAAAACTTTTTTTTAAATGTTGGCCACATCATTTAATAAATCATTTGCCCTATCCTGGTATGTCCTTCCTCTGTCTAGGACACCTTAGACACTAGGTTATGTCCCAGAAAAATTCAAGAGCCCTATCTTGTGATAAGAGTGGCCATTTAGGGGGTGATTGTCATGGAGGGCAGTGTGTACTTGACTCTCATAGCTTTTCTCTTTATTCAGGCCCAGAGTTGGAGAAGTTCAGGCATTCAGCCTTATCACTGGTGAGCACTGACTTGCAATAAAGAGGTGAAAAGGTTATCAGAGAGAAAGACTTCAAGCATGGAACAACATTAAACACTTCAAGTGTGAGGCTCACAGGGAGAAGGTGCCCCATGGTCCCCAGCACTCAGTTCCTCACGAGCGCCCTCCCTGGGATCCTTAGACAGAGGGGTGGATGGCAGCAAGCATGTCATCACCAGAGCTTTTATGGATTCTAGGAGGAGATTTCTCCACTAAATGCTCTTGAGCAAGTCAAAAATTTTAACCAAGGTAATAAGCGTCCTCTTCATAAATGCATTTCACTCTTTCTTTTGATGGAAGACAAAACTCCCAGTGAAGTATAAGGGCTCCATGCACTCGGCATTAAAAAACAAAAACCAAAACCTAATAATGACTCTCACACGCTTTCCGTAAGTTCTCGTATGTTCCACACTGAACACACGTACCTATGATAAAGTTTAATTTATAAATTAGGTACAGTAAGAAGATAATAATTAATTAAAAATTGATCACTTATAACAATAACTCTAATAAAAGTTATGTGAATGTCATCTGTCTCTCTCAAAATATATTGTTCTTCCTTGGTCATATTTGGTGATGATGTGAGATGATACAATGCGTACATGATAGGATAAAGTGAGGTACTCAGAATGCCATGCTATTTAAAATACAAGCAGTTTATTTCTGGAATTTTTAATCAGACTGTGGTGGAATGTAGGTTACTGAAACTGTGTAAAACAAAACCACAGATTAGGAAAGGAGACTACTGCGGATTTTTAAAAAATTTTATTTATTATTTTCAGAGAGAAGGGGAGGGAGGGAGGAAGAAAGGGAGAGAAGCATCAATACATGGTTGCCTTTCACCTGCCTCCAGCTAAAGATCTGGCTGGAGAGCTGGCTTGCAACCTGGTTATATGTCCTGGCTGGGAATCGAACCAGTGACCTTTGGGTTCACAGGCCGGCACCAATCCACTGAGCCACACAGCCAGGGCCTTATTGTGGATTTTTTTCCATCCTGAGTCTTGAGATATGGCAGAGCTTGGAATTCTTGGCCCAACATGCCCAGCTGAAGTACTTGAGCTAGAGCTGTAGGCAGAGCCCTGGGGCTGAGATCTGCACTCTTCCTTGAGCTGCTTCTCTCGCAGGGCCCTGTGCTCAGTTATCTTTACACATTGCCCATCCAAGCTCACTAAGGTCATTCTCCACCATGGCTCTGTAAGTGGATGGAGTCCCAGTGAGCACAGCAGAACATCACTCAACGGGACAAAGAAGCCATGTCAGGCTTCAAAGGCTGCCTTTCTCAGCAGCATCACTACAGATGCTTCAGAATGAAAGTCTGGACTTGATTCAAGAATGGCTTTTTACATGGAAGGTCCTAGGTAGCAAGTAGTCAGGACAAGGCGTTAGGAGACTATAGAGGGCAGAGAGGACAGAGAGACAAGGTAGGCCAGCAAGTCAAATGCCAAATCTCTCTCTCTTCCCCACTCTTCTCTCATTCTTGCTACTGAACAAGTGGAAGGTATTCTAGAATACCAACCCCTCTCTGCTTCCGTGTCTTCCTAACCTCCTCTTCTCGATTTCTTCTTTCCTCCATCATCCCCTGTCTTGTCTGTGTCACACCTCACCTCCGCCCTCCCTGTATCCCGATGCCTCCCTATTCTGGTTGTGTGTACTCGATTGCTTATTGTTTTTTTCTAACTGAATATAAAGCAGGCCTCCCTCTTCCCCTGCTCCCAGATAGATTATTTCTCCCAACTTCCTTTTATAGTTAATTGTGCCACCGCTTTCCCAACCTTCCAAATTCCAAATTTGAAGTTACTCTGATTGACACCTCAGCCAGTCACTTAGTCTTGTTATTTTTACCTAATTATCTCCTTCCTATCTGTTCCTCCCACTCTGCTCTTTTTGCTGCTGCCTTAGCTCCAGATCTCATTACCTCAAACCTTGATTATCTCTCTAAGTACTTAGCTCTTCAATCTCTCTCCCCACAATCCAAGTGGTGAGTGGATGAAAGAAGGCACCACAATCCGTTTATCTTATCAACACAGGAGGGGGGTATGGAAGGTGGGAATGTGAGCAGGGACAGATGAAGGGATCAGCTGTGGCTCTCCCCTCCCAGTGCTGCCCCTCTGCTCATCCACCTGCAGGGAGGAGAGGTCCTGAGGCTCAGGGATTATTCTGCAAGTATATATTGAGTCCCTACAATACCAAGCCCTGCCCTTGATGTTGAGATACAATAATGAACTAAGCAGAGTCCCTGTCCTCATAGAGTTTACTTAGTCACAGGAGGGATAGACTATGAATAAACATGCAATATGACAGGAAGTAGTAAATCATAAAACTTATGTATAAAGAAAATAAGGCCAAATAAAGGGAATAAAAAGTGAACGGTACATCAGATGGCCAACAAACAGTGCTAAATGTCATAGGGAAATGCAAATCAAAACCGCAATGACATACTACTTCGCATCTACTGGGTTGGCTATAAATACTTTTTGAATAAGAAAATAACAAATGTTGTCAAGGATATGGAGAAATTAAACTCTCATAAATTGCTGGTGCAAATGTAAAATTGTGCAGCTGCTGTGGAAAACAGTTTGGCAGGTCCTCACAAAGCTAAGCATAAAGTGATCACATGACCCAGCAATTCCACTCCTACACATTCACCTGCAAGATTAGAAATCAGTTCACACAAAAACTTGTACCTGAATGTTCATATTAGCATTATTCACAATAGTGGAAACAACTCAAATGCCCATCAAATGATGAATGGATAAACAATGCATGGTATATAAATACAATAGAATAGCATTCAACCATAAAAAGGAATGAGGTATTGTAGATTGATCTTAAAACAATGTGCTGTGTAAAACAAGCCAGATGCAAAAGGCCATATATTGTATGATTCCATCGACATGAAATGTCCAGAATAGGCAAATCCACAGAGACAGAGAGCTCATCAGTGGTTGTCAGGGATGAGGGATGGGCAAACGAGGGATGGAGGCATAACAATATAGGGCTTCCCTTTGGGATGATAAAAATGTTCTGGAGCTGGTGATGATATCACAGCATGGTAAGTGTACTAAATAGCACTTACCTGTACACTTTAAAAGTGGTTAAAAATGTGAATTTTATGTCATGTGCATTTTAGCACAGTTTTTTAAAAAAGGTAAATGGGGGATCAGGGGTTGCTCCTTGAATAGGAGTCAAAGAAACCTCTGAGCTGAGGTTAGATTTGGGATTCAGAGAACTGAAGCAGGAGGGTTTGAGTCTCGCAGTTACCCAGGCAGAAAAGCTTCCAGGCAGGAGAGGCAAGGCACACAGCTGCTGGGAGCAGTAAATTCACTGAGACCTGGCTTCACTGCCCTCGTTTCTCTCCTCAGTCCAGCAACACAGGTGGCTCCTCCGTCTCTCTCCACCTAGCCCTTCTCTTCCTGCTTCTCACCAGGGCAATCACTGCTACCCTGTCCCGAGACACACCTGCCCCTTCCCCCTGTCCGTCACCCACATGACTTCTCCTTCTGGCCATTTGAATGCCAAACAACCCTTCATGCGCTAGTCCAGAGACCACTTCTTCCAGGGCACATTTTCTGTCACCTCCCAGAGCAGGAGCACTGCGCCTGGACCAGAGGTTTGAGCACTGAGTTTACCACTCACCAGTGATGTGACACCGGACACTTAGCCCCTCTCTAAGCTTCTATTTCCTCATATGCAAAATGAGTGCCATTGAGAGAATAAAATGAGACACTTGCAAAGGGCTTAGTTTAGTGCCTGATGTATGAGTAAGCTCTCAGAAATGACAGTTGCATTATTATTTGAAACTGGCCTGTAAACTGAAGTTTGAAATTTAGCACTTTGTTCTATCTTATAATATTTGGTAAGTATTTCATACATGTAAATATGAGTAAAAATATATGAGAAACGCCAATGAAATTATTTCTTTGAGACAGCCTTCCTCCAGCCCTAGTGATTATTCCCCTATGGAGCATCTAGAATGCACTCAAATAAATGCTTGACTGACCAATGATTGATTGATTTGGCTCTATCATGAAATAATAATGGAAATGTTTTCAAATTAAAACTTTAAAGAAAACAATCTCTTGTGGGGAAAAGGGAGGAAGGTAAATGAGTGAGAGAGAGAGAGAGAGAAAAGAGAATTGATAAACAAACACCTGGTCCCACAAGGCTGAGATATATTGAAAGATTTCCTAGGCACAAATGGCACAGATGTTTGCAAAAAATACCTGGAGGAATGGTGGCAGGATATTCAGAGAAATGACTCATTTGCAAATCAACTGTTCCTTTATGCCAAGAGGCCATAGCTTGGGGTGTTCAAAGAAAACATTAGTATGAGATTTGTGCAGAAAAAGTTCAACCAGTGTTAATATAAGGAAAACAGTTTGCATGGCATCAATGTAACCTGGTAGCCAAGGACAGTGGACTGGAACACGCATGCGAAAATAATGAGGACCTCACTGTACTAGTCAGTAAGTATGGTAGATACCATTGAGTGATGTGTACTGTGTGGCCACTGCATTCAAAATGAGCGAGTAAAGCAATGAATCTACATCAATTTTTGTGTTAAGCTTGAACTTTTCTCCATAGAAACTATGCAGATGACACAGAAGGCCACATCTGTGGGCAACTGGTGGCTGGCAGCTTCATCCTGACGATGCACCAGCTCATGCATCACATCTCATGCAGAGTTTTTTGGCAATACATCAAATCACCCAGGTGATTCAGCCCCTCCTACAGCCCAGATTTGGTGCCTTGCAACTTCTGGCTTTTCCCAAAACTAAAATTACCTCTGAAAGAAAAAAGATTTCAGGTCATTGAGATTCAGGAAAATACAACAGGGCAGCTGATGGTGATTGGGAGAATAGTGTGAGGTCCAAAGTTGCCTACTTTGAAGGGGACTGAGGTGTCATTGTCCTATATACAATGTTTCTTGTACCTTTTATCTTCTTCAATAAATGTCTCTATTTTCATTGTACATGGCTAGATATTTTCTGGACAGACCACTGTACATTTTACAAACAATTGTAAGACAAAATTTTAATGTTCTATCAGTGGAGAAGGGTATGCATTTTAAAATATGAAACTAGGAAATAGTAGAGACACACTTTAAGAAATTTAGAAGTGGGAGAGAGAGAGAGAGAGAGATCCAACTAGTTGAAGAGAAAGCAGCAAGGAAAAGAGAACCAGTTTAGTTTATTCGATAAGAAGATAGAATGCCAATATAGGGCTGGGAACCACTCCTGCGTGATCTGGTCACATGACCACCCTCCCAGCAGCTGCTGCAGAGAGTAAATAAGACCAACCTGACTGCTGTTTCCATCCTCTAAGACCTGTACACCCCAGAGAGCTGCTCCACCGCACACACCCATTCCCCAGACACCTGGCTCTTTCTGCACCCAGCGCGCTGCTGCTGCAGGTCTCCGCACAAGCCTCTTGTTTCACAGCCTTTCAGAAGAACAGACACAGGCTCTGTTCACCAGCAAAAAACTAGAAAGCAGCTGGCTTCTTCCCACACTGACTGACACGCTTTTCTCAACCATCTTTTCAAACAAATCCATGAGAAAGCAAAGAAAACATTTACCTGATGAGACCCCTGCTTTCTTAGTGAGAGCCTGAAATGGAATATTGAAGGAGCAGCTCACATGCTTCTTCCGAGAGTCCCTCCCATCCAAAAGCTGCCTCTGATAGCAACTCAAGTTTGAGCTCTGAATAGAGGCTGTGTGTTACTTTAACCGCAAGGTTTCTAGTCAGCAGGGAGGAGAGATGGAAATGAGGTACTTTGTTGGCAGGCAGAGGCGCCCATCCACCTCAAGTGCAACAAGATTGCAGACCTGCTGTACCAGCTCAGGGACGTTTGAGGAACCTTCAAACCAATTTTTCCTATACTAGAGGCAAAAGAACTATGGAAAATTCCAAAGACGTAAGACAAGGCACTTCCAGTCTTCTCTTAAAAAAAAAAAAAAAAAAAAAAAAGATGTTGGTATGTCCTATCTGATAGATGCCGTCTGCAGTTACTGTTGAGAAGCTGATGTGTGGATTACTGGGCCTCAAACAGGAGAGGGTGGCACCTGTGGATAGCTTTGCTCCACAAGAAAGTCACCCTTCTGGGGGTTCCAAGGACAGAATGACAGAGGAGTGAGACCAGGTCACAAACAAAACTAGAGGCATGAGAATCCATAGGAAGTTACAGGGTAAGGGAATAGCTATCCTGGAACATGTTATTGTGGGAGATTAACGTGTGCGAGTGAGAGAACGGGAGCATGGATGTGTGAGCACGGATGAGTGGGTGTGCAAATGCATGTTTGTGTGTGTTCTCCTTAATTCCCAAACAACTTAAAAAGCAACGATTCAGCCTCAGCTTGGACCAGTTGGAGATCCTCCTCCTTAGTGTTCTGGCAAATACAAAGGCTGCCTTTGGACTTGGAGGAGAATGATTTATGGCACACAGCAAAACTTGGAGCTGCTGACATGGCCAATGGTCCTTTACAGCCAGCCCTTCCCAGATGCCAGAGGGGTTTAACTCCACTTTTGGAAAAGCTCAGCAGTGCTCCTATTAAGCAGGGTCATAACTCAGTTTTATATAGAGTCTTTTCATCTCAAAGGGGTTTGAGGTGCGTTTACACCAAAATATAAATTATCCTGTGCACAGCCACCTCGGGGACAGAATCAGCTCCTGCCTCGCAGCAGCCAGCCAGGACTCGGCCAGCCAGTTCCACGCCGCAGACAGCGGGATTGTGGCCAGGATGCGACCTGCCAGGAGCAGTGAGTGGGCCCTGCTCTTCCAGCATCGCCCTTTCTTCCCAGGGGCTGCAAGGGACGGCTCCCATCTGCCCCTTACCTCCCTTTTGTGCCCGCTGTGCTTTCCCCCAGTGCTTTCTCTCCCCACTCAGTCCTACATCTCATACAATCTCATAGCAGACCTCAAAACCACAAACTAAGAATCAACAATGCTGCATTTTAAAATCTGATCCTGTAGACGAAGGGTTGAAAAACCATCATGGCCCTTGAGCCAAATCCAGGCTGCTGCCTGTTTTTGTAATAAAGTTTTATTGGTACATAGCCACACTCATCCGCAGACTGTCTATGGCTGCAACAGCGGAGTGGAATAGATGTGGCAGAGACTATACGTTGAATGTTTTGTTTTGTTTTCTATTTTATTTTTCACAGGTAGAAGAAAAGAACAAGGAGGCTCTTTCAACAATCTCTAAAGATCAGACTATGGCAGACACACTCTATTCAGACCCTTAGTTTCCAGTTTTCTTCATCAGAGAAACTTTGTCCCAGCCTAGCCACAGTGCCCCAGTATCCTTAACTTCACCCCCACGAAATGACCAATGGCGGTGTTCAACTGGGATCTCAAATAGAAGCCCTTGGAGCACCCTCAAAGTACCATGAATTTGAACCCTCTCTGGTTCTCCCCAGGCAGAGTTAATTGCTCCCTCCTTGAGGCTGTCATAATACTTTCGTTCATTCTTTTCTTGTAGTTATTTACCTTCCAATTATCTCTTTCTACATTTGCCTTTTTAACAAGACTATGAATTAGGACCCATACCTTATTCAACCTTTTATACACGAAACCCAATGTGGTGAAAGACATATAAAGGGATACTCCATTAATAGCTATTACAAAAATAACTCAGTCAATCTTGCTCCAAGGGAACATAATCTCAAAGGAAATGAATGGAAGGGTTATCTGATAGTTACTGAAGGCTAGGCATGTTTAAAATAGTTTTCCCCAGGGATGACTCTGGTTCTGTCCTTCTAACCCTTGCCCCTGAATGGAGCTGACTTTTACACATTCTTTGTTAGTTGGTCATGCAATTTTGAATCTGTGGAAGAAGAGCCTCATTACAGAAATACATACTAATAGCAGTGAGAAAAAGATAACCTTCGTAACAACTACAGCTCTTCGAAGTCTTGGAAGAGTCTTGCATTGGATGGAAAATAGGCTGAGTGTTCTCAAAGTTCCCTGTCACTCTAAGCTTTGGTAACAGCCTAGTGTCTCTGGTGCGGACCCATGTGGAGAAAAAAGGAGTGCTGTGAAAAGTGTCACTCTAAGCTTTGGTAACAGCCTAGTGTCTCTGGTGTGGACCCATGTGGATGAAAAAGGAGTGCTGTGAAAAGTGTCACTCTAAGCTTTGGTAACAGCCTAGTGTCTCTGGTGTGGACCCATGTGGATGAAAAAGGAGTGCTGTGAAAAGTGTCACTCTAAGCTTTGGTAACAGCCTAGTGTCTCTGGTGTGGACCCATGTGGATGAAAAAGGAGTGCTGTGGAAAGTAGCCTCACAGGGTTTCTAACCAGGCAGGTCATGGTGTGTAGTCACATCCCAGGCATACAACTTCTTTAATAAAAGGCTTATCTTTGCCTTAAGCAAATCCTGTCCATTGTTTCTGTATATCTATAGGAACACATCTTTGAAATAAACTAGTCACAATCAAGAGAACACATTACTCTTCTAGTTAACTTCTGTCATCCAATCCCACCATCATGTAATCTTCCTTACCCTTCCCTTCTTAATTTCAGATGCATGGAAAGAAACTGCAAAATTATTATTCTCTAAAGCACTTATCTCCATCTGTTGAGATTTTGCTTCCAGGTGTAAACTCTTTTTGGCTTAAATTTTATAAAAATTCTCCATGAGTTTGGGGTTCTTATGTTGACATCCATCAGAAGATAAAGCTATCACATGGCAGTGGGATGCATATTTGTTCCCATCAGGACAGGCACATAAAAGGAGCAAGGCCTCTCATGTGGCAGGTGGTGTTGGCATTGTACCATTTCAGTAGCAGTGCCACCACTCCCCTTATTTGTATTTCTTTTTTTTTTTAAATATTTTATTTTATTATTTTTAGAAAGAGGGGAAGGGAGAGAGGCAGAGAGGGAGAGAGGCATCAATGTATGGTTGCTTTTCACCTGCCTCCAGCCACAGACCTGACTGGAGACCTGGTTTGCAACCTGGTTATGTGCCTTGGCTGGGGAATCGAACCTGCAACTTTTGGGTTCGCAGGCCGGCGCCTTATCCACTGTGCTACCAGCCAGGGTGTGTATTTCTTTTTAATGGTCACAAGTGTGGCAAGACTTAATAATATTTTGTAGTGAACAACATTTGGTAATGTGGTGTTCTGGGCATTTATCACATGCATGACCATTCAACACAGCTTGTGAATACTCTTCCTTTGGTGAATTTGGTCTTCCCACATTCAGGCCTTGACTTAGCTGGCTCAGAGTCTGGATAGCGTAAACAACAGAAATGTATTCTCTTACTGTTCTGGAGGCTACAAGTCTAAGATCAAAGTGCCAGATGGTCAGTGAGAGCTGTCTTCCTGTTCTGTAAACTGCCAGTCACCCTTCTCACCTCCTCCCTGGTGCTCATGCTGTGGAGAGGTCTCTGTCTCTCTCTCTCTGTCTCTCTCTTTCTCATCCCTTTCTTCTTGAAACTTTTTTTTCAAGCATAGTCTTGGTGATTGTGGAAATTGGCCAGGTTTGGGGCTCTTTGGTGCAGATTGTATTCTTTTGCACCTCGCTCTACTAGGGACTAAGGGTTGGAAAAGAAGTGGTTCACCTTTAACGATGAGTTATTGGGAAGACAAAACTTGCACATATGAACCAGGAGAAAATAATAACAGTGATAAAGGAAAGTTTAGGATAGATTTAAATGTCCCTAGACTAGAGATAGGGCAGAACATTACTAGCAAGAAATTAGCCCTAGCAAAGCCAAAGAAATGAAACTGAGCAGGGAGCAGGGCCAGCTGACTGAGGTATAGAGGACACACATTGGAGTAGATGGAAATAAGTCTGACTGATGGGTATTTAACTAGTGACTATGTAATTCTTATTGAAGAATGTTACTCATACGCAGTGACCAGTGGAAAGTGTGACTTGAACCAGTAATTCCCACCAAGTCGGAGTTATAAGACACTGCAATTGTTGGTTTGATTTCACAATGTCCCAATTTTTCTCTCCATGTATCTCCAAAGAGCTCATTAGCATGGCATGCAGGCCCTAAGCACTTCAAGTTTTCCTTTTGTGAGGCTTTAAAAATGCTTCTCAAGAATTTCCAACTCTAAGATAAAATAACACTTGGGTTAGAAGTCTAAGAATCACATTCCATGTCAGTACATTTCCCAGCCATGTCCATGTGGGAATATGGGAAAGAGGAAGCCTATCAGAGAATGTTACAGGGCCTACCTGAATCCTAACAAGACCTATCACCTCACATTGTTAGCGGTGGCTTAGGAAATTGATCTAACAATGTATTCTAAAGATTTACTATGAGTCAGGTGTCATGATTACTAAGATCTAGAGTCACATGTTCTTCCATAAAGAGCTCACATGTCCATTAGATTTAAAGACAAATCTAAATTTAGGTGTGCATCCAGCTCAAAAAGATTGAAAGATCCAAAAATGGTGAATGGCAAGTGGAAGAAAACAATGAGACACCAAAGAAGGTCAAGAAGGGTCTGCTCATTTGAAGCATATTAGTTGTCTATTCATACCTTTGACTGTGGCTGTGAACACAAGCACAATAGCAGAACTAAATTGGAATGGAATTACAAAGTAGTAATTTCTTACTTGCCTGTGGCATCAGCAATAATTGCCCTAACTGGCTCATAGCAGTTGTGGTTTTGGTTTGTAAGAGTGATACACAGAAAACAAGAAGGCAAGAACAATTCAAGTAGGTAATAGAAGTGGGCCTGAGAGAAAAGCGTAATGGTTCTAATTCCTTGAAGGAAAAGAAAAATCAGAAAAGAGACTTAATTGAGCATTTAAATAGAGGAGAGTTTATTTTAAAGGGAAAAAAGTACTTTTTTGTCTCAAAGTGGCTTCAATGAGAGGAAATGGCTTTAATTTCAAGAAGAGAGGTTAATTTACTTACAAGGGAAGCTTTCTGAGTAGAAGGATTGTTATGGATCAGATAACTGAGGAATTGGTGGGCGGTCCTTTCTTAGAGACCTTTAAAATGAGGAGACACTGACTTTTGTCTACAGTGGTAGAATTTTGGCTGGGGAAAGAAGGGGAGGCGTAGACTGCCCCATTGAAGTCCGGCAATTCAGATTCTGGCATCCTTTAGCATGAAGAAGATGAGGTTTACAATACAGTAGCCATGAGCCAACTTCAACTCAAGCCAGTACTTTTATTTACTCCTTTAATCCTCACAACAACCCCATAGGTCAAGTTATTATCTGCATATAACAGATAAGGAAACTAAAGCACATAGAGGTTAAGTTATTTGTTCAAGGTCACATGTCTACAAGGACCAGACCCAAGGTGTATGGCCCTGCGGTGGGTTTCCAAATGTCCCATGTTGGCCACCAGGAGAACCTACACTCCCTTGCCACTCTACCTCTGGCTCATATCTTCTAGTAGGCAAGAATAAAAAGGGCTTTATTGAAACTTGTATATTCTGTTCTTCATAAATTTTAAAGCTTGGGGTTGAGGAGGAGGAATCATTTTCACCCCAGGCCTTTACTCAAGAGCTTTCTCTTCTATCTAAACAGCGAATAGGCAATAGCAGTGCCTACCGGCACACCTGACCCTCCTTCTGTCCCCAACTCAGGGCCCACTTCTGGTCATAAACTAGGGCACAAATCCCTTATTAATTTACCTCTATATGCCTTCTTCCAAATGTGATTTAAGGCTGCTTGAAGTTAAAACCAGTTTTTAATTTCAAGCAAATCAATACCCCTTGCTCCTCCAAACCACCAAAGAACTTTCATATGTATTTACATGTCGTGAAGCAGATATGATGAAAAAACTCAGCTCTTTATTATGTATTTGGTAATATTTGAGAGGTATGGGAGGTGGTCTTAATCCACCTAAAAAAGGCTATACTCAGGTTAGGAATGTGATGAGAAAGAAGAAGAATAAAAATTTTAAAAACCTATTCCCCAACCATTAAGGCCAGTTTTCATCAGCAAAAGATAAACATAAAATTGATGGTAGGTTTCATGGCTTTCTGAATAGTTTCAGGAAAAGAGATCTTGAGAAATGAATGTTCAGATTTTTGTCCCAGTTTCTCTTAACTTGGGCACAATAAGTTGGGTCTAGTGTGCCAGTCTATAATTCAGAGGGTATATTTCTGACATGACCCTTATTCAGAAGAAAACAATTGATTATTTGGGAACATTCAATGTTTGGGGTTCTCATCTCTCTGCCCCTCACCTGCCTGAAGTGACACTGCTTAGGTTTGCTTCATGGGAGAATTCATCCTGCAGTTCTTACTTCAAGAAAATGAGTCACGACAACCAGGGTGCCATCTTCCTCTGACCTCTGCCACTTTCTATCTGTTTAATAGTAAAGTATCAACCCTGTCATTGGGGGAAGAGGGCCTCAAGTTCAAGACCCTGCCTAAAGAGTAGGCAAGACCAGGTGTGATCTCAAATAAAGCTTCTGGTGAAAGCCCAGCAGAGGAAAGCAGGAACTCATGGTTCAGTGAGCATACAGCCCTCAACCCTTCACATGAATAAAACCAGACCTTCACACCCTATTGTCATCTACTTTGAACTGGGTCAGCAAGAAGCCTTCTTATGTCTGCCCAGTGTTTCTACTCAGAGATAGTCTGAAAACCCTTGAGTTTGGGTCACATGTCAAAGAAAGGAAAGCACAATGGGCAGGTCTTCTCACACTTCGAGAGTTGGAGTGGTTGCCCTAGTGATACTTTCACCTCACACTATCATGAAATAAGCCCTAGATTAAATTCCTAATAATTTAACAAAACAGGGTGAGCAACAAGGATGGGGCAGAGGCAAAAAAAAAAAAAGGCTAGAAGAGGAAAAGACAATGTGACCCAATGTCCACAATGTCAGAGGATCCTAAAATTTCTAGGGGCACCAACCTTCCGTGAATCACTGAAATTACACATCGTTTCTTCAGAAAAGAACATGTCACACACAGCACAATCTCTTACATGCAGTTTCAGGGGGTTTCTTGAGCACCCTGAAGCCCAGCTATGGACATGGACAAGAGCCCCAGCAAAGAATCTTTGTCCATTGTGATCAGAAACACTGTCCCTGGAAGGCAGAGAGAGGGCTGGGACTGGTGCTCTCAGCCCTCCTTCCTCAAATGTTTATTTTTAGGTCTTGCCATCCCAGCAGGAAATAAAATACTCTGACATAGTTTAGTTTCCAGTTCACAATGAACTAGCTTTGTAACTTCAGCCAAAATGCTCAACCTCTCTGAGCCTTAGTCCCCTCCTCTAAAAAAATAGGGAATTAGCAGTGCCTATATGGTGAGAGTGTGTGGAGACTGGCAGCTGCTGAAATGTGAAAGGGAGCACAAACCGCTTGGTATGGTACTATTTAGCATTCTAAGTGCTCAGAATATATCAACTAGGAGAAGCAGGTCCTGTCGTCAGTCATGCCATATACACAGTGATCACTAAATGCTCAGGGCTTAAGAGTAGGAGACCCAGGCACTGGCCACCTCCAGGTGACGGGAGCCATTGTTCTCACTCCCAGGTCAGGATCCCATCTCTCAACACCTCTGTGCACCGTTCTGTGAGGTGGCAGTAGTGACAGAAAATGAGCATACATTTTTAGGGAGGACAGTCAGGAGAGGGGGACCTCAAACCCAGGAGCAATTTAATGTCCCTGAAAAACGTAGGCCACACAAAACTCAGTTATATAACAAGACTAAATGCTGATGCAGTAGAAATACCCAAGAACCTCACTGAAGCCCCACAATGAAATTTGCCAGGGGAGCAAACAAAAAGGGAAAATGTACAATGAGGTTCTGCTCAGCATTTTGGCAGCTGCATTGGTGAGTCCCACATAGCCACAGCTCTAAAGGGACTGTCATGAAATCGTGGGTACCAAAGAAATTGCAGTTGAAGTGATTAAGGCCTTTTCCACGGGCCCAATTCATCCTGTTCCATTTTTAAATATTTCCTTGACAGCACCCATCAAAACAATCCATATTTCTCCCATTCTCTCTTTGTTTTTCAGACAGTCAGTCACATGTCAGGGCATTCAGGGAACAGGAGGAAGAAGGCAAAGGGTCCCCCAAAGCTGGAACTTTGGTATAGAATGTTCACTTTCTAGGTCTAGGGGTCGTTGTGGCTTTGTACCTATGGTTTTCTAGATGCATGTGCACAGGGATCCCCGCCGACTTTCAGTGCCTGGAAAACATCTCCAGGCAGGACCCAACCTAATCTGCCTTAAGGTGAGTGAAATCGATCCTTGCTGTCAGTGAGAATGGGATCAAGCTGAGCCCTGACCAGTGCCAAAGTCTGGGCTGGGGAAGGTGCCTCCTGCTGGCGGCACGCACACAGGTCACTTGGAGGAAGAGCAGAAGACACAAGGCTGATGGAGCAGCAGGCAAGAACTCATCAAAAACGTGCATTTGGCTATGGAGTCTTCACACTAAGTCTGCTATATGTAACCTATTTTCCTATCTTGAAAACAACCACAGGGCAAACCCGCCCAGTGAGCGGGAAGAAAGGTAGTTCGCAGCTGCGGGAGTCTAACCACAGACCCTGTCCTCCTGTTCATAATTAATTCACGCAATCGGCAGGCTGGGACTCCAAACGGAGAAAATTCAACTCTGAATATTCCTGAATATTAGTCTGTAGGGCCCTTCCACGCTACAAATTAGACTCTGGGGAGAAACCATTTACAAAAGGCTCCATTGATGCTGGGCGGATGTGGGGAGGGTTAATCTGGAGACCCTGTGGGGCAGCAGGTGAGGAACAAGGCCACGTCTATCTGCAGACCCCACTGCACTGCACATGGGACCCACCAAAGCATCTGTGGCCGGAGAAGCCACAGGCCTCGGTGCCGCTTTGAACCAGGTCGCTGTACAGAGGGGGACGTGCGGTGGCTCATCTGCGGTCCCTGGACACCGCGAGAAAGGAGTAAACACTAGGGCCCGGAAAAGGTGGGGCTTCTCATTGTGCAGCTCAGGAAAGACTGGTTTGCTCTGAAGCGAGGAGCACAGCTGGCACCTTCCCATCGTGGGGCAGCTTTACTTCTCTCCCAGGCTCGGATCTACGGCCCCGTAGGCGCAGGTGCCGGGGGCTGCAGCAGTTAGGCAAGGCTGGCCGATGCCTGCTTGGGGCAACAGCGCTACACAGGCCCGAGCAGAAAACTCAGGTAGCGTCCCACTGACACGTGCATGCGCACGCATATGCGTAAACACACACACCACACGCATCACAGGTACCCTATCACAGACACACATCACATGCACATCCCACACACAGACAGACCAAGGCCTCCTTTGGGAAAGCAAAATGGTCTGAGTGGAAGTTCCCAGGGCAGGCAGACCTGCCCCCTGCTTGTCCCCTGCAGGCCCTGGCCCGCGCGCAGCCGCACTGACTCTCCAGAAAGGGCACGTTTCACAGGAGAGTCACCAGGTTTCCTGTCTCCATCAGCCCCAGACATGTGCTCTGACAAATCCTCTTCCTGCAGCTCCAGGCATGGTCACCAGAGGGGCTGCCAGGAGAGCCTGAGATGTGGCGAAAGCAGGGGTGAGTGGGGGAGTGGGCAGTGAACACAGCTCCTGATCACCTGCTGTCACCTGGTCTGCCGAGGCAACCGAACATTTTAAAGTGGGAATACCTTAGAAAATGGAAAGGATGTATTGATAATATAAGTGGCTAATATTTACTTTCAAAAGTAGCTTTTATTATTTGTTGAACCACCCCTATCATGGGCCAGGCACTTTGCTGAGTGCATAACAGAGATTACCACTAGTCCTCATGGTTTCTTGATGAGTGGGCACTGCCATCCTCACTCTGTGGGTGGAGAAAAGGGGGCACAGGGCGTCTAAGATATGATACGTACAGCAAACCCAGGACTTGAACGGGTCTGCCAGCTCCAGCGCCCATGTTCTTTACCTCTGAACTATGCTTCTACTGTGTTGGGAAACTTTAATTGCCCTTGAGAAAAAGACCTATGATAAAATGTGCCAGGGGCATCTAGGAGGTGAGATCAAGCAGACAAATGTGGTATAAAATTTGCTTCTAGTTAAATCTGATATAAAATTTTAAAATATGTCATCATATACTGAGTTGCTAAACAGCAACAAAATATTCCCAAATGACAGCCACAACCACAGTACAACATCAAGCTGTCTTTGAATTAGCCCTGGACTCTCCTCCCCGCTGCTTCTGGCAGGAAGGAGGGAGCAAAGATACCCCCTTGCAGAGGCCACCTGTCTGAAAAGTGCCTCCCTGTTGGGGGTGCAACTGAATGATTTTTAAGTCAACTCGAAACCAGTGAGTGTCAGAAACCTGCCTATGAAACTGCCTTGCCCTTAGCTGACACTCTGTGTTATTAGTGTGATCACCCAACAATACTGATGTCAACATTTCCAAGGTGACTGTAGGCATCATCTCCTGTCACATGGATGGTTCCATCTCCTCCACCCCAACTCTGAGGCTGGTGATCTAGCGGGGCCAGCCTTGCCCTGCAATCAGAGGCAGACTCAGGTTAATGCCACGTGCATGTTTTCTAGACACTGCCTCTCACAGGTCCTCAGTTCATGCTAAGCTATAGGTAGTAACAGGCTCAAGTTGGTCAAATTTAGCATGGCAAGGCAGAATGTTGACTTATAAAACATTAAATCAATAAATTAAGAATCTCCCAGGAAGGACAGTTGGGTCCTTACAATCCTGATGGCTGTATCCCTGGAAACCATTCTCCATTTTTAGGGCTATTTTAGGCCAGTTTACAAGGATCTGCTCTTTTTTAAAGCTTTGATCCAAATGTGGACATAAACTCCTTCCATTCATTCCCTGCAACACAGTTGTGATAGCACTAGAATATTAAACTGAAGGTCTGTGGATAACAAAGGAGAAATAAACGAAGAAAGTAACATATAACAAACCATCTAGTTTCAAAATACTGTCATCTCATCCTTCCTAGGAGACGTCTTCTTTGTCCTGCTCCTTGCCAAGACCATCTTTACTGCCTGGAAGTGTTATTGACTATGTTTAGATACCTCAAGACCAGAGTTCCCTCTCCCTCCTATCCAAGGTCCCCTTGGTCTTGTTCAGAAGACCAATTAAATTATTCCTTTACTCATCAGATCTTTATTGAGCACTTACTACGTGCTGGACTTTTAGATGGTCTCTGAAGATGCAGAGGTGAAAAAACAGCATCTCTGCCACCATGGAGCTGCATAGGGTGATTTCTGGGGTTCCTTCACAAGCCTCTGGAGGGTCATGTAGCTGTCGTAAATAATTTTTATGTTTTTGCAAAACTTTCCCTGGGCAATTGACTCCCTAGCTTCTGCTCTAATTCAGCCTTTGCCTGAAGGGTCTGAGTTTAATCTTCAGAAAGTACCCCACAGCTACTTCTGTTTTGATTCAGATGGGGTTGATGAGAAGCCAGATGACCTGGGTTATTTTGGTTCTAGGTATAAACAGCACAGAATATGCCAACATACCCTGTGACAGGACTTTTGTTTTTAAGTATGTTTTGTGAGTCTTCATTGCAATGCATTAAGCATCCCAACCATACCTATACCACAAACTTGACCTTGGAGTATCTTGAGGCTTCAAAGGAATCCCTTTGGCCCTGGAAATGTGTTGTTGGATGTAATCTACCCCATGATAATGACAGGATATCTGTACCAAAACGCTGCGCAGTCTTGGAAGACTGGTCAGAGATAAGACCAAGGAAGCACTGCATCCTGATTCAAGTCTGAGACCAGGGACCAGGCCACTGTAGGGAGAGGGGTGAGATAAGAGTCAGGTGGCCAAAAAGAGCTGAGGTAAGCCGGGTGAGTACTTCATATAGAGCCATACAATCAAGAGCAAGTTGAAATCTATGGAACCAGGAGTCAAGACGAGGGGTTCCAAGCCTCTATGTCAGGGGAAGACAAAGATTTAGAAAGATGGAGGATATGACTGCAAAGTGGCTGCATCTTCAAACTTGCAGATGGATGAGTCTCAGAGGTTAGGCTCTGGAGCTCTGATCTCTTGAGAGCCTGGCCAGACCCAGTTGAGCAGGTGGCTGGGGAGATAGATATACAGCACACATGGCTAGGCTTAAGTCAGAGCTTCTTAGGTTTAAGCCATCATCATACCCACCACTTTCTCAGAGATCCAACTTAAGCCCCTGACTCTGTACTTATTCCCTGTCAGCCTCAGCTCTCCACCATGAGGTTCTCTGAGACCCTAGATGCCCATCACTTCCACCAAAAAGAAATGAAGACAAAAAATCATGGACCATTGCAGTCCATCTTTTTAAAACTTTCTCTTGATAATTCCTATAAATTCACAAGTTCAAGCCTATGTTGGTTTGTGTATGTTCTAAAGTACTACATTTCATTGTATGACTGCCTGGAGGGTGACTCCCCATTGGGTTACTGATTACCATTTTTATTACATTCAAGAGACTTTGCTTTTTTTTTTTTAAGTGATGTTTTTGCCCTATAATTAGATATTGTAAAAAATTAGAAGAGTTTTAAAGTGATCTTGGGATTTTCTTTAACAAGCCCATGAGAGATGAAAGGATCAAAAAGCCAAAATGATTTTTTAAAAAGAAAGAAAGAAACACAGGACACAGAACACAGCTGTCACCTCATTGTCCTAGCACAATGGTTCTCAACTCTGGGGATCACAGAGACCTTTCCAGGGAATCCAGGAAGTCAACACTATTTTCCTAATAATACAAACATGTTACTGACCTTTTCCACTCTCTTGATATTCACACAGAAGCAGTGGTGAGTAACACTGCTGATGGCTTAGGACAACAAAGACAATAGCACCAAACTCCACTAGTAGCCATGCTGTTCTTCACCACCACAAACTCAGGGGGAAGATTGTCTCAATTAAAGACAACCCAGTTGAAGCAGTTAATTTTATTATATCTCCAACACTGAGTATAAAGACAGATCCATTCAAAGTATAAGGAAGACCAATGGCCTTGAATGTAAGAGGGCATGGCTAGTTCATGGATATGGCTTTACATTCTACATTGCAAATGACTTTTTAAAAACTTACCACTTGTTGAGTTTTGATATAGTAACAAAAAGATATCCACAGCTATCTGAAAAGGCTGGTAAAAGGCTCCTCTCTTTTCAAGCTATTGTAGCAGATACGAGACTCTCGTTGTCTTTTATTAAACCAGACATTACAGAGGTTTGCACAAGGGAGTTCTCTATCCAGCAAAGCTATCATTTAGAATGGAAGGGCAGATAATGTGCTTTCCAAACAAGGTAAAACTAAAAAATTCATCATCACCAAGTCATTATTATATGAAATGTTAATGGGACTTACTTAAGAAAAAGAAGATCAAAACTATGAACATTAAATAACAAACTCACCAACAATCAACAACATAATCTAAAATACAAAAAACAAAAACAAACTAAGCGAACAATCAGAAGAGGAACAGAATCACAGGTATGGGATCATTTACCTATGATATCATCTGGGAGGGTAAAAGGGGAGAAAGGGGAAGTAGTGCAGGGATTAAGACGCATAACTGGCAGGCTCAAAATAGGCAGGGGGATATTAAGAACAGTACAGGAAAGGGGGAGGCCAAAAGACATATACGCAACTCATGGACATGAACTAAGGGGGATGTGATTGCTGGAGGGGAGGGGGTTAACTTGGCAAAGGGGGAGCAAAAGGAAAAGAAATGGGGAGAACTATAACAACATAATAAAATATACTTAAAAAATATTTGGAAAAGAGGCCGGCATAATGTAAATCAATGCTACTCTTCTTTGTTGTTTTTACAAATATAATTTGTATTTATTTATTTTAGAGAGAAGGAAAGGAGGGAGAAAGAGAGGGAGAGGGACATCAAGGTGAGAGAGAAACATCAATTGGTTGCCTTCCGTACATGCCTAAACCTGGAATCAAGCCCGCAACCCAGGCATATGCCCTGACTGGGAATCAAACCAGTGAACTTTTGGTTTTCGGGACTGCATCCAACAACTGAGCCAAACCAGGCAGAGAAAAGCATATATATATATGCATATATATATATATAGTTTTTAATTTAAAAAATATGTTTAAAAGGTAGTATGCATTGTTATAGTTATTTTAAAATAAATATTGTTAAACTTCTCAGTTTTAATTTCTAATAAGATAAATGTTAATAGATATCAGTTACATAAACTAAACTCTTTGGAGTAGTCAATAATTTTTAAGATTACAAAGGGGTTTTTAGAGCAGAGTAGTTGAAAACTGATGTTCTAAAGTGCATACATGTACACATTCCTCCATTCTTACCAGGCCAAAAAATCTTTCCTGACTCACTAAGAAGCAGAAGTCCTTGAATTGTTTATAACAAGAAGAATCCATCTAAGCCAGAGATTTTCAACCTTTTCATTTCATGGCACACATAATTATTGAAATTCTGCGACACACCCAAAAATATATTTTTTGCCAATCTGACAAAAAAAAAAAAAGCATGTATAATTTTGATTCATTCACACCAAACAGCTATAGTTCTGTTGGCTGTTGTCATGTATTTAATTACACTTTACTGATTATGCTGTTACACTGTTTCCCCCTTTGCCCACCTCCACCCAGCATCCCCCACTCCCTCAGGCAATCCCCCCACCACTGTTCATGTCCATGGGTCACTTGTACAAATTCTTTGGCTACTCCATTTTTTTCTTTGACAATCTAAGGGAAAAGAGGTCAGGGCCCCTAATAGTCAGGGCTGAATGTTTTAAAATTCTTGCAGCACATTGCTGAAAATTGCTGGTCTAAATTAATAAAAGCCAAAAGACACCCCTGTCCCACCCCCCACACACAAACAGCTACCAGCAGTCTGCCAGGGCAGCCTGGAGCTGCATGGTAAAGAGAAGAACTTTGAGACTCAAAGGATGGATGTTGCCAGCACCCTGGAAATATCAAGATTGCTCCAAATGAACTGTTCTACTATCTCGGTTCTTAAGAGTCACATTTTCTTGTTTTTACACAGTGGCACAGACAACCGGGCCTGTCCTTTCTCCTTACGTGTGGCTCTTTAACCTCCAAGAGAAAAGTTCTAAAATCTATGTGTGGAAAGAGTCCCTAAATCAAGAAGTAAATTCTAGAGCATTTTAAGGCATCAAAAAAGATACTTGACTTTCTTGCAAGGTTTGCCCCCCTGAGACTTTAACAGTGCCCATAAAGTCTGGGTTTAAGTCCAAACTAAGTAGGTTTTACAAACCAGGTACTAAGAGAGCCATGGGTAGTTAGCAAGCTACAGGTATCATGAGGCTCCCCACTCTGACTCACACTCACCTTATCCAACACAGCGCTCTGGATCAGTGGTTCTCCAAGTGTGGTCTCTAGGTGGGTGGGTGGCATCAGCTTCACCAGGGAACTTGGTAGACGTGCAAGTTCTTGGGCCCCAGCCCAGACCTGAGAAACCCTGGGGGCGGATCCCAACAATCTGTCCTGTAACAAGACCCCAGATAACTCATACACATGCAATTGGAGGACTACCGCTCTAGATAAACAGGTGAGGGAGGTTAGGTTTGTCCCGGAAACCTCCCACCCACAATTTCAGTGTACCTTACCCCTTTCCCAGTTGGATTCCTCAGTCCCCTGCCATGCCTCTTATTTCACGTTGTATCAGGACCTCATTTTCATCTCCCTGCCAACCCTCCCCATATTGAGGTGTGTGCAAATAAGCCTTAAGGTATCACATTTCATTTTTTTACAAATCCCTTAACGTGGAGCTAAGAATTGCTGCCCAGAGACTGACTACCTTATTAGCCTTGCGCTTTGTCTGTGATACTTAACAGTAAGTTCTAGTTTTCATATGGTTTGATCTAATTTTGGAAATATTCATCTTTAATCTCTCTTTAGCTAACACATAATTAATAGAAACATTTGTGACTGGGCAAGTGAACCCTGAACCTTTGCCCCAAATTCTCCTGCCAATTTTAGAGCAAGACTTACTGGAAAGACCCCTTTACATTCTTTTCTTCAAACACTGAGGAGAGAGAGGAGGAGCTTAATGGCCAACATGTTGATTCTCTTGGCCAAGACCGCATTGTCAACACCTGCTGAATGCTTCTGAGGCTAATTCAGCATCCAAACTGGAACTGCTAAGCCTGGCCAAGGAGTTATCATCTCCAAGCCATTATTATATGAAATGTTAAAGGGACTTACTTAAGAAAAAGGGAATCAAATTTAGGAACACTAAAAAGACAACAAATTCACAACCATCAACAACCGAATCTAAAAAATAAAAACAAACACTAAGCAGACAACCAGAAAGGGAACAGAATCATAGATATAGGAAACATTTGGAGGGGTGTCAGCTGAGAGGGAGAAGAGGAAGAAGTAGGGAAAGGTGCAGGGATTAAGAAACATAATTGGTGGGTGCAGAACAGACAGGGAGCTGTTAATAGTACAGGGAAAGGGAAAGCCAAAGAACACACATGCATGACCCATAAACATGAACGAACTGAGGCAGGATTGCTGGAGGGAGGGGGGTGCTGAACAGAAGGGAGTAAAGGGAAAAGAAATTGGGACAAATGTAATAGCATAATCAATAAAGAATAAATTTAAAAAATAAGCTAAAAATAAATATGCCCAGCCAGTCCAATGTATTACCTTTACTTGGAGAATAATTCACGATTTCTATTCTCCTCTTGAGGATTCAGAAGGCTATCTAATTCCTATGAAAAGCACAGCATTGACTGGTGAGTTCAATGGATTGGGACTCAAGAAACCATGGCAACAGTCCCCTGTCCCATCCTCCAGCACCTCAGAGAGGAACAAGAGCAGTACTGCAGAGCATCTCCAAACAACCTTCAGATATGAGCAATTCTGAATGTTATTTGTAAAGTCCACCAAGAGCACCAACCAAGATTCAACTTCAGAGACTGGTATGTATGAATGTTTCCTCTGAGATGTGCCTCTGATTGCCACTTCTGCCATACAATATGTAACAAAATGTTCCGAATAATTTTATCAATAAAGGAACCATTTTAGAATGCCAAAGAAATGCATACACACACCCTACCACTTTCTTCCAGGATGTACGCATATTGGCCTGTCCTCCAAATTACTGTCCAAAAAGCCATACATTGCTATATCATTGGGGGAGGTGGTTCTTGGTCTGGCAAGGCCAAGATATATACAGAACCTCGAAAGGAACTTTAATTTTTAAAGTAAATTAAATAAATCCGGCTTTCTCTCCTTTGGCAACTTGGAAAGGAAAACATAAGATGGAGATTATTTAGCACAGGGACTTCTGTGCTCTTAGCCTACATTCTCCTGCTGAATTTCCATAGTACACATAGGTCACCTATATTGGGGAGGGAAAACCATAAAAGGCCACATTTATTATCCTTTTGGTAGAATCGCCCCATATCAGATGCAACGTCATCATGTTTTTAAAGATCTCCAGAGAAAGAGTCCATTCCTCCATCTTTGTCCTCTAATGATGCAAAAGAGGACACTGGGAAAATTCGGCAGATTCTCCTCTCCTTTGTGGTGTCACTTACTTCATATGAGATAGATGCTAATGAATCAGTCAGGGTCTTAGTAGCAAGTAATAGAAACTGGCTGTGGTTCTTTGAAGCATTACAGGAATAAGATTTGAGGCTCTGAGAATTGATGGGAAGCCGAAAGAACAGGGTTGACCCAGCAAGAACCATGAAACACCTGGAGAGAAGGGTTATAATGTAGAAACCAAGCAACAACCTGTTCCAGGTAATCAAGGACATCACTTTGATAATGACTGTCATCATTGTGATGCATCTGACCTCTGGAACTCCTCTCCTTCCAAAGTCCCCAGGAGCAAGCATCTGACTGATGAAGCTTAGATCACTGGGTCAACCTGGCTATAGCAAGAGGCAGATGGAGGGTGTACTTGGCCCCGTTGGCCTCTATAGTGGGGACAGGCAGAGAGAGAGAGGGGCAGAAACCAGGGTGGCCTTCCTGCCAAGGAAATGTTCAAGAGGATTAATTCTCAATAAGAAACCTGGATGGCCATTGAGGAAGAAAATAGATGTATTGTAGCCCATAACAATAACATATTAGTCTTTTCCCCAAGGGATTAAATATTGAATATTGTGGTTAAAATAAAATCTTGGCCGCATACTGCGCACACCTGAAGGGTAGCTAGCTATGGTCCCAGTACGCTAGGTTATATTTCCTCATCACACACTTTCCTTACATTTCAAGGTTGCTGACCCAACAATGAACCGCTTGACTGCCCTCCTCTGCATTGTGAACACTGGTAGGTGTTTTGTACTTTGATGTACTCTTCTATCTCTGAGCTTGGCTCCTTACAAGGCACAGTGATTTTTAAAAGTATTTATCAACCTAGACCTTGATGTAGGTGGTTACTGTACCTCAAAACAGAGAAGTAAACAATGTTCTGTGGCCAGAGATGGATCAATCCACTGAGCAGAAGGAAACTGGCATATCCCTACTGAGTCCCACCAACTCAGAATCCCTGTCATGACCAGCGGGCCACCCTAGAGGACAAAGTGTCTTCTACTTCCCAATGACCAAATGGCACACATATTTCATGATCACTGTTTCTATAGAATACTGCCACCCTGGCTGTCCTGGCTTAGTGGATTGGGCCTGAGAACCAAAAGGTCACCAGTTCAATTCCCAGTCAGGGCACATGCCTGGGTTGTGAGCCAGGTCCCAGCATAGGAGCGTGTGTGAGAGGCAACCAGTTGATGCATCTCTCACACATGTTTCTCTCCCCTTCTTTCTCTCTCCCTTCCCATCTCGAAAATAATAAATAAAATCTTTTTTAAAAGAAAGAGAAAACACTGCCAAATGTAAGACAATGTTTTCTTATTATGGAGAATTTCTATCATATGTATTAAAAAGAACTATTTTTGTATTTAGACATAGGTTTTATCATCTGTATGCCTATATACAAAGGTAAACACAAGAGAAGTAAGTACTATCTTCACACTCATTATCTAACCCTTCCAAATTGCTTCTTGACTGAGAGTCGCTGAAAGCTGAGTTGTTCCACATAAACTGCCTTCTGGGCCGTGAAGAGTTTCAGTGCTTCAGCACTTCTTAACAGGGTTCATCAAAGAGCTAAAAAAGCCAGTGGCTCTACAACTACCCAGTCTGCCTGTCTGTGACTTCCTCTTTAAGAATTGCCAGACCCACCAGATTCACCATCTTTCCCCCTCTCTCCTCCCAGCAAAGAATTTGGTCCTTAGGAGTTATAAGATGGCTGTCCCTAGGACTTTTCCAGCAGCTGCCATCCCTGCTGCAGACTTTGATGCTGGCATTTTTAAAGCTTAGGTAACAGCAATGAGGTAACAGCTGACACCAGGACTACAGTGACTATAAAGCACCAACTGTAAGATGCATGCAGATTCCAGAAATGTTAAAATATATGTTTAAAAGTGAATCTTACAGTTTTAGAATCAATTAACTGTGAGATGTAAAGGTGTTCTTTAAATGTGGAAATACTATAAAATGAGTTGTTAATGTTGCCTTGTAACAGTTATTATCATGCAAGACATGGGCAGCAGGAGGGCATGTTTCTATGGTAGATCATTTTGATCTCATCATTTTGATGAGTTTATTTTGATATCATACTTGTTTTACAATACTAATCACACCATCAAACATCCAGCTGTGTACATTACCAGGAAATGTAGGCAACAGACATATTCTTCACCCACACACACACACACACACACACACACACACACACACATACCTTTCCCTGAACTGGAGCTTCATCCTAAGAGAAGGTGGGGTGAAGTCATGAACAGGATAAGGGTGCCTTGAAGTGAAAACCCAACAACATGATGCAAGCGGGCTTTGGGTGTCAGTGGTCACTGTGACTGAGAGAGGACCAGGGTCCAGGTTCTAAAAGGGAGAGTTCAGGGCTAGGAAGAGTATGAGTTTTGATCAAAGATCAAAACTAGGCTAGAGTGTGGGTAGTTGAATGGAGACTTAGAGTAGCAGGCGACAGGTGAACTAGAATATAGATGGCCAGGTCAAGGATGAAGTGATAGGGACTGGCCAAGGTCACAGGGGGGCCCAGAGGGCTAAGGAAATTAAACCACAGGCAGCACCACTGAGTACAATGAGTCTGCCAGCCTTGGGTAGACTTTGTATGTACTTCCTCCCAGGGCAGATGCTGGGTAGGGCACAGGCCGACCCAGGTCTAAGAAATGAATAGTACATGAGCCACAGCTGGGTGAGGTGAAGACAGCTGGGTCCGTGATGACTCCCGGGGCACATCTCGAGACAATGAAGAGTTCTTTCTCTGGCTCTGAGAATAATTTCCTGATTGTTTTCCATGGTTATTCCCTAGAGTCACCCTGACTCTCCTCAGCGGGACAGCTAAGTTCCAGATGTAGAAACACCCTTGGATGTGTTTTCATCTAACGGTTGTTAAACGCAATAAAGATTATGACAACTTGAAACAAAAATGAAACGTTCTTCAAGGCATGGCCACCCCACCTCCACACACGCAGCTGGAGTTTCCTGATAATGTGATCCTTGAGTATCTGGAGGTCCTGGCCAACTGACAAAACAATTTGCTCACGATGGTGGTTTAATGACAAAGAGGAAATCTCTTATGAACTGCTGGGGCAGCAAGAAGTGTCCAAAGAACACAGCGTTGTGTTATCGTAGCTGCAGGGACCGATGGGGCTAAGGGTACCTTTTATTTCCACTGAGAACGTTCCAAAGATGACAAGCTCTGCAGGAAATCCCAGGCCCCATATGCATATTTCTACTGCTGGTTCTACTCAGTCCTAATTAAGTCCTACATCATCGATGGAAAAGCAGCTTATCCACATGATAAAAAGAAAAGCAAAGCCCAGGTTGCAAAAACCTGCACGCCCCTTGCTTATGACAGCATTTCCCAGTGCTCTCCGATGAGAAAGGAAGTTAAGGAAATGTTTGTACACACAGCAACAGGGCGGAGAGCTAGCAGGACACTGAGAGGTTCAGGGATTGTTTTATTCATAGCTTAGTTTACTTTATTTGGTCACCCTTTTGGTCTGATCAAAAGGTAAAGTTTTTTGCCAATAAGTCAACCTTTTTTTTTTTTTTTAGAAGTGGAAGATAAAAGACACAGAGTACTGATATCACACAATTGACTTTTTCTAATTTCCTATGAAATAAGCTAACTTCATAAGCAAGAAAACATCACCAAAGGCTTATTTACTTTCAACCAGACCAAAAGAATTTCCAAGACTTTGTTAGTAATTTCCTTGATATTTTCCACTGTTGCCTGATAGGATGGATGGACCCTCCCTTGAATACACTGAATATGTAACCTAAGACTCTATCTTTGTAGATGGTCCTAAAAAGAGATTCTCTAGCTGGACTTGAAGAATCAGGCTGCTATGTTTTGAGGGGGCCATGTGGCAGCAGGCTGTGGACAGCTGACAAAACTGAGCGCAGCCCTCAGCTGATAGCCAACAAGAAAACAGGAATCTTAGTCCTACAACCTCAAGGGACTGATTCTGGGTGAGCTTTTAAGAGGACCCAGAGAGCTTCAGAAAGAAAAGCTTTCTGGCTGATACCTTTGATTGCATTTCTCTATTATAAACGCAGCAACGAACCACCTCCAACACGCAGGCAAGTGTTCTGAAGGGCATACTATACAAAGTGGATTTACTAATAAATATTGCCAATTTACCCTCCTTGGCTGTACCAATTTACATGCCCACCATGACCAACCATGTTCAAAAATGTCTAGTCCTCATGACCCTTGCCAGCATTTAGGAGCATGTTTCTGATTACTAATGAAGCTGAGCATCTTTCCATCTACTTTGTTGACCACTTGGTTTTTCTCTTCTGCAAATGTCTTTTTGTATCTCTTGCCCATTTTTCTATTGGATGATTTATCCTTTTTTCTCTTAATTCATAACAATTCTTTATAAATTCTGAATATTAATCCTTTTTCTGTTGTAAAATTAAAAATATATGATATTTGCACATCAAAATCCATAGTTCAGCCCTGGCTGGTGCGGCTCAGTGGATTGAGCACTGGCCTTCGAACCAAAGAGTTGCTGGTTTGATTCCCAGTCAGAGCACATGCCAGGGTTGTGGGCCAGGTCATTGTGGGCCACACACTGATGTTTCCCTTCCTATTTCTCCCTCTCTTCCCTTTCTCTAAAAATAAATAAAATCTTTAAAAATATATATCCATAGCTCATTTTTTTGCCTCTAAAATTTGTGTATGGTTTTTAAAATCAAATTGAACTTTTTATTTATTGATGTGTAGTCAAATTTATTAATTTGAATGTGTTTTTGTTTTGTGTTTCTTTTAAAGCCTTTCTACCCCCAAGATTATAAAATATATTTTCTATATGTTCTTACAATATTTTAATAGTTTTGTTTGTATGTCTTTACTTTTATTGTACCTGAAATTTATGTTGAATCACCAACGCTTCTACCTACCCCAGTCTGGTGTCCACCTTACCATTCACCTGATTTGCTTTGGGCAAGGTTTCTAGTGACTTCTATATTGCTGAATTAAAAAGACAAGTCTACAGCCTTGTTTTATTTGACTTCTCAGCAGCATTTGTCAGAGCTGAGCACACTTTGATTTTCAAAAACTACCCTCCCTGAGCCTCTGGGACAGCATACTTCCATGATTTCCCTTCACCTCAATGGCCTTCCTTGGTCTCCTTTATCCAATCATCTTCCTCTTTCCAATCTCTAAATGCTGGGATTTCTCAAGGTTCACTCCCAAGCTATCTTATCTGTCTCTCCCATGGGGACTCAAGCTTTATATAATCTCTACAATGATTCTTTAAGTACATCTCTAGCCTGATGTTCTTTGGAGCTTTTCTTTCTATGTTCAAATACCTGCCTGGCATTTCTTTCTGATGATCCACAGACACTTCCAACTGCGTTATGTTCCAAACTGAGCTCTTGGGTCTCATCCCCTGTTCCAAACCTCTTTTTTCTCTAACCTTCATCATAGTCCACTCAAACCAGACACCTAGGCATCATCCTTTTTTTTCTTCCTTTCTTCTACTGCTATATCCAATCTATCAGCAGGCCCTGTCCACTTTATCTACCACATGTATCTTGATTTGACTGCTGCCTTTCATGTCCACTCCTCTGCTCTTGTGCAAGCCACTGTCTTCGCTCACTCATGTTTCTGCATTGGCTTCCCTGCTCCCATGCTCTCTCCACACAGGGTGTTCTCATAAAAAGCAGGTAAAAAGAGTTCATGCTTCCAACTTTTCAGGGGCTTCTCTATGTACTTTGAACAATCCAGAGTTTATTCCAGGTTTTCCACAATGTCATGTGGCCTGGATCCCAACATTCGACCATCATCTCAGGCTATTCTCACCTTGCCCCTGGGCCATCCTTCAGATCTTTGAATAAACCCAGCTTGAATAAACCCAGCTCTTTATCACTTCAGGGCTAGATATGCTTACTAGGACTGCTGTAACAACTTACCACAGACTTGGTGGGGGCTTCAAATAACAGACATTTATTCTCTGAATTTCGCAGAGAAAATTCTGAACTCAAGAATCCAAAATCAAGTATTTTACAGATAAAAAATTGTGGTTTAGAAAATGCCCCACAGCTTCAAGAAACATTCCGCTTCTTGTTCTGAAAATTAAATATCCATAATAAGATATTTATTTAAAATAGCAAATCATTTTACAAAGATCAGAGAAAATATTTGTCATATAATCATTCAGTGAAGCAACTAGACTATCACCAGATTTTAAAAACAGTTCTGGTGCTGTGGGTCAAGTTATGGAAATAACTGTAATGCCATGTCTGCGGATTTGTTACAGGCCTGTTTATTTAAAAGGGGAATTAGAGATCTAGGAGATTGGGCTGAACCATATGGATTGCCTTGTATGAGGAATATTTCCTTAGACATGTTTGAGTATCCAGCTCTGTGTTTCACTCTGTTTTGTCTTTCCCCCAGACTTATAAATTAACTGAAGAGTGGGATTATACCTATTTAGGACTCTGCCTGTGAAACTCCACAGGGTTTAACTTTCCTGCAGGCGAAGTGGTGGCTACATTTGCACTTCAGTGTCCCTGCAGCTGCTTTGAAAGCACCTGCTTTTCTTCTCAGAGACTTTTGGGATCTGGCAGACACACCCCGGGGGCGTTATCTTCTCTTAAGCAGAGAATTCAAAGATTCATTTATCTCAGTAAACACAGTGATCCTAAAAGGACACACAATCACCTCCCAGAAGAATGAGAAAGTCTCAAGGGAGAAAAAGCAGCCATTCCAGGCTTCCCTATCTGGTAAACAGCAAGAGGTTTGAGCCTCCTGGGGAGGTTCTGGGTCGCATCCAGCCACCCTGGTGCATGCAGGGGTGGTAAGCAGGGTGGGCTCTTCAGGAGCCTTGTCCGCT
The DNA here is from genome assembly GCA_004026585.1 of Noctilio leporinus. NCBI lineage: Eukaryota > Metazoa > Chordata > Mammalia > Chiroptera > Noctilionidae > Noctilio > Noctilio leporinus. The sequence goes on from PVIW01001229.1 coordinate 250,196, forward strand.
TTCCCCTGCAGCAGGGGAGGGAGATGGCGGGTACCTGGGGAGCAAGATGCCCTCGTTTCCCACAGCCTCTGCCCACCCCCACCCATCCCGACTCCCACTCATCATTCTAGGAAAAAGTGACTCGGAGCAGCTGCAGTTGCCATTGCTGGGAGCCAGGCAAAGGTTTCTGTCACACCAGTCTCCCAAATGTTTTATGAGCAGCTGGCGGCCAACATTTTCATCTGCTTTTTAGATATTTAGTTTTCAAAATTCTGTCTCTTCCCACCTTCCACCCAGGCTTTGACCCTAACGACTAGAACAACTGGAACCAGGATTCCTAACTGGTTCAGTGGCCAATGCTTTGCACACAGTAAAAGAGCTCAATGAGTGTTGGAAATTAAAAAAAAATTTTTTTTAATCTTTACCTGAGGACAATTTTTCCTTTGTTTTAGAGAGAGGGGAAGGGTGGAAGAGTAACATCAATTAATTGCCTCCCGGATGCACCAGGACCGGGAGTCAAACCTGCAACCTTTTGGTTTCAGACAATGCTCCAATTACCTGAGCCACACGGACCTGGGTGGGACATTTTAATTAAATAAAATGAAACATTTCTTTACCACAAGGCTTCGCCAAGTCCCCAGCAGACTAATTTATGAGGTCTGTCCCGAAAGTATTGAGCCAATGTCAATATAATTAAAACAGTTTGTTCAGCCAATACTTTCGGGACAGACCTCATATTATAACTCTCCAAGAGAAGGTTATGGTACATAGGATTTCCCAACCATGTATGTTCACAGCACACACAATCTTGCAGGTGTACTTGTGATGCACAGAATACAATTAGGAAAACCCTGCACTGGGCTATATGTATAACTACTCTCCGCCCTCAGAAGAGTGGGAGAGAAGAAGAATAGTACTTACTGAGGGTCCATTGGTGCCAGGAGCTGTGCATACCTTTTTTAGGCATTCCATTTGTATTTAGAGTCTCTCAATAACTTTGCAAGGTGGTTATTCTCAATACCACTATTTAAGTATCAATTAAAGCCATAGTAGAGCCCTAATGCCAGAAGCATCTAAACAAACAAACCCCAAAAGAATATTTTAATGATCATCCATTAAAAAATCAGGCCATTGTACTGCGAGAGGAACACTGTGTGGTGGTGTGTGGTGCGTGGCAGTGGCACGCTCTGCTGGGGCATTAAGGCCTGGTCAGTGAGGTCACGGTGGCCTTGGGCGGGGCTCCCCCCGGATGGACCATAGATGACTCAATCAGAAACACTTTGTGTTATGAAGCTCTAAGAAAAACATGGAACAAAGTTCATTTACAATTGAACAGAAGCTCTTGAAAAGAAAGAAGTGGCTCTAAGTGCTCTATTAAAGGAGAGGAGTGTGCAGCATTACTGGACTCTAGAAAGAGAATCGATAAAAGTATTATGGCTTTTTAAAAAACAAGCTTTTCATTTTAAACTACAGTCGTTTTAGATTTCCAGAACAGCTGCAAAGATAGGAGTACATAGACAGACCCTTATGACCACAGCCAGTTTATCTAATTGCTACCATTTGTCACAATTAAGGAACCAGTACTGTTATATCATTAACTAAAATTCATATTTTACTCAAATTTCTTTACTTTTTTTTTTTTTAACCTAATGTCCTCTTTCTGCCCTAGGATCCCACCCAGGAGACAATATGACATTTAGTCATCATGTCTCCTTGGACTCCTCTTGACTGATACATTCCCAGATTTCCCTTGTTTTTGGTGATCTTGTCAGTTGTGGGGTGCTCTCTGAGGTTTTTCTTGTGATTAGAGTGAGGTTATGGATTTGGGGGAGGAAGATCACAGAGATAAAGTACTTTCTCATCCCATCAAATCAAGGGCACACGTTATCGCAAGTGTCCATCAGGTCTCTCCAGTGAAGTTCCTCACACTGTCTTCCCCTTCCATATTGTACTCTTGCAACAGAGTCACTGTGCACAACTTAAAGGATGGGGGTTGAGCTCCACTTCCTTGAAAAGAGAGTATCGACATCAATTATTTGAATTCTACATGGGGGGTGCATATATCCTTCTCCATATCATAAAATACATTCAATCTTTAATTTATATCAGGATGGACTCATGGATATTTATATTAGTTTTATAACTACCTATAATACTATTTTGTTGTTTCAACTGCAGCCATTGGGGAGCTCTTTCAGTTGACCTCTACGTCCCTTAGACATACAATGCCCCTATGGTGTGTGTGTCTTTTTGTTTGTTTGTTTTGCTCTGTTTTGTGTTTTGAGTCCTTGATTTTTAGCATTAAAAATGCTCTAGGCTTATCTTGGATATTCTTTGCGCCAACCTTTTCCAGAAATGGCCATTTCTCCAAGAAACCCTGTTCCCTTTTCTTGGAGAGCGGGATTAGAAACCAAGACCAGCTCTTGCTTTCCTGTGCTTATGGTTACTAAGGTGCCATTTCCTCTATGTCCTCCAGGCAAACAGAGCAAAGAAATATATATGAACATAACACATATATATGAGTGAGAAATAACCCATGTGTGTAGCCATCCATGAATAAATTAAGCTAACCCTGATTTCATACTGATGCCTCACTAATCATTGTAGTTCTCTCCTGTCCATACCTTCAATTCAACAGTGAGAAACCTAGCTTCCTCCACCTGCCACACATGTACTTCACTGTTCAATTCCAGTTGACATCTTTAGTGATTTCAAAATTCTTAACCCATGTCCCCAGGGGAGGCAACTTTACCAACTAGAGCATGGCGTTCATGAACAATTCCTTTTGCCTTTGGTCTACAGTCTTCTTATATTTCTACAGTTATTTGATCAGTACCTCTCTCTCCTCCTTCCTACTTCCTACAGTGAGGACATGTCTGCCATACATTTACAGTGCGGTTACATTCTTTTGGCACAGTCTACATTCCATCTTGGAATTCTCTGGCCTCTTAAATGATTTTTTTTTTTTTTTTTTTGCTTATATTAAGGTTAAATCTGCTGTTTATGGGTATCTACCACTACAGGATACTTTCAGAGCTCTAACAAACCAAGACATAGGGGAAAAACCTAAGGGATCATGGACAGATGAATGGGTAAAAAATTTGTGGTCTAGTATATTTGCAATATATACTCAGCCCTAAAAAATGAGGGCTTCCTGCCACTTGTGACAACTTGGATGAACCTTGAGGGCATTATGCTGACTGAAATGAGTTATGTGGAAACAAACAAAAATGATCTCACTTACATGTTAATTTTTTTTTCTAAACTTGCAGAAAGAGATGATCAACTTTGTGGCTACCTGATATGGGAGTGGAGGAATAGGGGGAAGGAAAATTGGATGAAGGTAGTTACCAGGCACAAACTTCCACTTATAAGATGAACATAAGATAAATAAGAACTGGGGATATAATGAATAACATGATTATAGCTAACACTGCTGTATGATATCTAGGAAAGTTGTTAAGAAAGTAAACAATGCATACTGTAGCCAGTGGTAGTCAGTGTTGAAACTGGATGCAAGTGACCTTTCAGAATTTCAAAAGCCTAGGGCCTTAAAAACTTAGTAAAAACTTTCTTTTTTGCCTTTCAACCAACTCATGCCCCACCTCATTTTAAGTCTAAATTATATTTATTCACAAACTCAAAGTTTTACAACTAAGGCATCACTATGCCCACTCTGTAGCCAACATTAGAGCAAAATGCACAGAATAATTCATTTACCCCATGCTTGTGGTCAGCTGCTATATTTCATTGACTACAGCTTTATGATTTCAAGAGCAAAATTCATGGAGGTAAAACTTTTATGATATACATTAATTTCGTGTCCTTGGCTATCATGCTCCTCAATTTGCTGTAAGCCACAAAAGTATATTTTTAGGGTATTTCTAAGGCAAAGACTTATCAGAGGACTCATCAGACAAAATTTATAGCAAGCCGTCCTGAGAAACAAAAGTAGGTGGATTCTGCTACACCCACACATACACGCATTCATGTACACACGCATGCGCATGCACAGAGGGAGAGCTACACTGTCTCAGATGTAAAAAGGACAGGAGATAAGCTCTTTGAGAACATTGCCACATCATGAGAACATCCTTTCGTATGCATTCTATGATTCCCTGGCCTAGCTTTTATCTTCTGGTATCACTTCAGGTGCCATGACCCAAGGGAAAGCATGACATATCAGTAGGGAAGGAAGGAACCCAGGAAAAAAAGAAGGGGCAATGAGTAAGAAGAAGGGTAGGTAATGAGGCAAGAGAGTGAAAGGAAAGGTGGCCAGGTAAGAAGAGAGAGTGAGGAAGACAGGGCGAGAGGAAGGCTATTTCTTAGGAACTTAATTTGAGGTAGCAGGCCTGTTGTTTCACTGCATTTTCTCACTCATTGCTTATGGCAACATGACTGAGAGGGTGACTGAAATGACATCAATGACGCTAAAACAGGGTGGGGGGAAAATTGATGGAGAAATAAGAAAGATTTTGCACAAGCAAGACTCCCAGAGCTTTCAAATTGTTTCTTCCAGTGTGACTTTTTCCCTATAAAATTTTCTATATCAAACATATCCTGTGCATATCATAGATAATAAATGGTGTTATTGGATTTTGACCCTGAACATATCCAGAGCCTTGGGATCTGCATTCACAGCCCCTTCCTCCATATATATATAATATGTATATATATTATATATATATGGCCCTTCCTCTATTTTATATGTATAATAACTATATTGGCCTGGCTGGTGACACAGTGGATAAGGCACTGGCCTGCAAACCCAAAGGTTGATGGTTTGATTCCCATTCAGGGCACATAATCAGGTTGCAAACCAGGTCCCCAGCCAGGTCTGTAGCTGGAGGCAGGTGAAAGGCAACCAAACATTGATGTTTCTCTCCCTCTCTGCTTCTCACCCTTCCCCTCTCTCTGAAAATAATAAGTAAAATCTTTTAAAATAATAAAATAAAATGACTATATTGGTATAAAGATGAATATGTTGATATCATAAATTGAAACATCTCTTTTGGCCTAAATGTTCTTTTTTCTGGTTTTGAAAGAAATTAAGACATTTTTCCAGGTCCATGAAAGTATTATGGGTCCTTGGCACTATCCCCATTGTGTCAAACGAGTCAATTAGCCCTGACAATAGTCTTTGTCAATTGATTGACATAGTTCACATATATCACTGTGTGGTTCTTGAGTCCTGATTCAGGATCAGTGCTCTATGTGACCAGAGTGTGATTTTGTATTGCTAAATGTCAATGAGTAAATTTAATTGACCTACATTCACCAGCTCTTTCCTTAAATATGAACTGAAAATATGTACGTATCTGTACTATAAAGCTCACAAAAGCAACACTTCTGTGACTGAATAGGCCACATTTACTCAGAAAGAACCAGCTCCACCCATGCACATTTCTGCCCCTCAGAAGCAACTGCCTGCAGTAGAGTCAAGTGATCCCAAGAAGATAAGGTTTCAGCAGCAGAGATGTGTCATTCTTTCCTGGTGAAGATCCTAAAGGCATAGGCATTAAAAAAAATAAGATAAGATTTTTAAAAAACAAATTCCGAAGACTTTCCTTTTTTTTTCTTGAGAATTAGATACTGTCCCTAGAGTCTTTCACAATTAAAAAAAATAATTTACTTATTTCTAGAGAGAGGACAAGGGGATGGAGAAGGAAAGGGAGAGAAACATCTCATCGATTGCCTCTCATGTGCTCCCAACTGGGAACCTGGCCTGCAACCCAGGCATGTGCCCTGATGGGGAACAGAACAGGCAGCCTTTCAGTTCTCAGTGCTCAGTCCACTGAGCCACACCTGCCAGGGCTCTTTCATAATTTCTAGTATTAGTTTTTATAACAGTTTTCAGAATAAAGAAAGGCATTTGTTTACCAAATTAAATCTATCATCAAAATATAGTGTTTACATTTTTATAAATCAAATCACTAGAGAAGTTCAAGCGGAACCTTAAATGAGTTATTTTTTAAAGTAATAAACGTCCTTTAATGCAGCCCTTCTGTAGGGTGTGGGAATGGTCTGGAGAGTATATGCATAGTGAGTTCCCTTAAAAGTAGACACACTGTGGAAGGATATAGGAAAGTCACTTCTATTGCATTTGAATTGCATTTTTCTACACCATTTCTGCCAGGTGTTTGCATGACTTAGTACCTTCTCTTTGAGGTCTCAAGCTAATAATTATCTCCTTCTAGAAAGAGAACTTTACTGCCCACCCTTCTGTTTTTCATGCCACTTCCATATTTCATTTTCCTGAGAGTACATGTGATCATCAGAATATTTAGCTATCTGTTGATATGCAGCTGGTTCAGTTGATTGTTGCTTATCTTCCACAACTACATAGAATTTAAGCTCCATTAGAACAAACAACTTACATGTTTTGTTCACTGTTAAATGTCTAGTACCTAGAGTAATGCCAAACAGATTTGTTGAACGAATGAATGAATGAATTCAAAGTGTCCTCCAGAGCCTGTTGGAAACAGACTCCTGAAGAGTTCTGGGAAGTAACAATGAGTAGTTTACCAAGTCACAGCATGCTAGAGTCAGAGGTCCTTGGCCATCCGCTGACCCTGCTCACTCCCTGTTACAGAGAAAGATGACTGGGGCCCTATAGAGGTAAGAACTGCCAGTGGCAGAATCACTTAAGAGGCAGGGGCCTCAGCTGCTTCCAATTTCTGAGGCAGGCTTCAAACCACAGTTTCAAAATAAAGGCGCATGAAAATCAGACCGAGTACCAACCAAAGTCATCTTCTCTAAGTAAATAACAGTCTTTCTACTCTTAAGCAGCTGACATTAATCAAGGCAAGCCCACCAGAGCCCCCACCCCCAAAGCAAACAAGCATCTTTCTTTTTCAGCTTTCAGCAGAAGCCAGCGATCTCTAGCTCCTAACCTTTCTTCGCACCCCACTAGCTCTCACGTTCATTTTTGGTAAAAATGAAAAGGGCTAAAATTTATTAAGCATTTACCATGTCTTGGGCACTAGGCTAAGTGTTTTACATTCCTCATCTCCAGGTAAGAGATAATGTTATTCCCATTTTATAGAAGGGAGTTTAGGCTTAAAGGCCGTGTGGTTGAGGTCACACAGGTGATATTAATGGAGCTGGGGTACCATCTTAGGCTGTCTGACACCAAAACATGCATTTAGGTTTTTTAACTAAATTTTTTGAATAGATAATACATCCACAGTGTCGAAAATTTTAAAACTACGTATATATGCACTAAAAATCCCCCCAAACTCTCTCTTCTACCCACTGTTATCCCCCCTCATAAAGAGCTGATATAATAAGCTTCTTTAGGATCTAAGAGATATATTATGCATATGCAAGATAATAGAGGGGTAGGGGCATGTGTGTGTGTGTGTATTTATACTCATAAGAAAATATTCTTTTGTGCCCTTTTTGCTGTGGAAAATGTTAAATGTTGAATGTATACAAAAGTAGACAGACACCCTATATTGGAGACCCCTTGTCCTCAGAGCCCTGTTACAAGTAGCATCAACTCAAGAACAATCCTGTTTTAGGGGATCAAAAAGGGGATGGATGTAATACAACAACAATAAAATTACAATTTTAATTAATTAATTAATTAAGCATAGTGCTTTAAAAAAAAAAAAAAACAATCCTGTTTCAACCACACCCTACCTGTCTCCTCCCAGACATCACAACATTTCATCTATAAATACATCTGTGTGTACAACTAAAAGATGAAGACTTTTAAAGCATAACCACAATAAAATAATCACAGCTTAAAATGGACAATAGTTCTATAATATCATCAAATATTCTGTCAGTATTCAAATACTGACAGAATATTCAAATAATTTTTTTAAGTTTGTTTATTTGAATGGTCCGTGCTTTGCTATTGTTGATGGTTCTTTTGTCTCTTTTAATCTACAGATTCTCCCTCTACTTTTCTTCTTTTATACTCTTTTTGATTTATTTGTTGACACAATCATTTGTTTGTTCTATAAATTTTCCAACAGTCTGGATTATACAAAAGGAATAATCCCTTTACATAAATGATAGCATAAAATTCATCTATTTTGTACTTTCTTTACTTAATGGGCTTCATAAATCCATTCAACAAATACTTATTGAGTGCCTTATACTTTGCTATGAACTGGAAATATAACATTAAATAAAACAAACACACAAAGAAAGCATCTCTCACCTTACATTCCAGTAGACAGAGATAGGCAAAGGTAAGTAGATAAATGTGCTCACCCCTGGATAACTGCGTTATCAGAAGAATGCAGCAGGAGAATGGATAGAGATTGGGTGAGGAGAACTACAATTTTAAATAGTCGAAGATGGCATTTGAGCACATTCTTAGAGCAGGTGAGAGATTGGGTCACGGGGCCCTGGGAGAAAAGGTGTTTGTAATTAGAGGTACAGCAAGCCCTGAACCCATGAGTCAAATATATGTTCCTCTCAATTTATCTTTTTCTCTTTTGCTTTGCATATGATAATTTTTACTATTTAAAAATGTTGACTTTTTAAAATGTAGTCATACTTAAATCTTGGACTTTTTTAGTTATCAGGTTATTTCATTGGCCAAAATTGCCTGGGTTTAATTAAGGGCAGTTATAAATAACCTATAAAGAACTGCAGAATCTCAATGGTTTAACCTAAGGGAGCTAACTTCTTGCTCACACCACGGTCCAGGGCAAGCTGGCTTGGCCAGCTTTCTTCACTCAAAGACCCATGCTTCTGGGACCACCTTACTCAGTGCTTTGACAATCGCTGTGTTAAGACATGTCCTGGCAGATTGCACATTGGCAGTCATAGGCTTTTGTTCACATTTCCTTGGACAAGGGAGTCATGTGGCCTGAGCTCGAGGTGTCAGGGCGCTGAGATTACAGGTGTACCCGGAAAGAGAAGAGAACATGTGTGAACATCCATGATGACCACCACAGGCTCCTTCCTTCCCGCCTTCCCAAGTCAAGATGAAGACCTGTTTTCCTGTTAACCTCAGTTTTGTGATTTTTGCCAACAGTCACAAGCCAAGTAATGCAATACAGACATACCACAACAGGTCCCCAGAATAATGTCGATTCATTCATCGTCATTTTGTCATAAAGTTGATGAGACACTAGGAGCCTCATGGTTGTTTATATGGTAAAATTGGCTTTGCATGAACTGTATCATTAAAGCTGAAGAACCTGTGGAAGACATCGAGTGAGAGGACTTACAGTACCGCATCCAGCTGATGAGTTTGAGAACCGGTCAGAAGAGAAGCTCAGAGAGGCAGCATTTCCTCCTGGCGAGGCTCACCGGCCTCCATCCTTCGGGAGCCAAGATGGCTCTGTGGCCCACTGGCCCAGTTAGCTTTCCTGGGTGCAACATCTGGAACAAATGCATAAATTAATGCTGGTCACTTTCAGATAAAGATAAATAGTCTGTCTCCTACAGAGACTCAGAGAAAGGTGCTGTTTGTTTAGATAAAGGATTTTTTGCAGATTTAGCAAAGCCAATGGATCTTGGAACTTTAAACATAAACAATGAAGAAACTAAAATAAACCCTTACGCAGCAGAAGAGATAGAAACATTTTCCTCAGCATGAATCATGAGCTAATTATTGTTTCCAAAAATGTAAACTAAATTAATTTATGCTCAGTCAGCAGCTTCAGAACAGCAGGGATCCAGTACCTGTCCTATGTTCAAATGCAGAATATCTGGAGAGTTGTGTTTGATGTTTCTGCTTGTTAAGTGCAATCTCTCTCAAGTTACCTCAAGGAATAGGAGCTTCTTCTGAGGATACATATGAGTAATAAGAGGAAGAGGGACCTTGCGGGAACCTAAGCCTGGAAGCCGGCAGGCACCCAGACTTGGATGGAAATGAAACCACACCCAGAGTACCCTCAGAGTCTTGTCCAACTGCAGGAGTGAGATTCTATTACATTAAAGAACCTCAGATAATGAGTGGGGCTCTGAGTTAGTGCTGGTGCCTAGCTGAGATGGGGCACAGTGGGAACCTCCTGGCATCACAAGCTAATAGCTCATGATGTGCAGCAGTAAAGGAGCTAATCACAATGTCAGCTGTCTTGTGGGGATCCAAGGCATGTGCCCAATGAAGAAATGGAGACCTTAAGAACAGAGATGTTAGCCCTAGCTAGTGGCACAGTGGATAAGGCGCTGGCCTGCGAACCCAAAGGTCGCTGGTTCGATTCCCAGCCAGGGCACACAACCAGGTTGCAAGCCAGGTCTCCAGCCAGGTCTGTAGCTGGAGGCAGGTGAAAGGCAACCATACATTGATGACTCTCTCCCTCTCTGCCTCTTTTCTTACCCCCTCACTCTGGAAATAATAAATAAAATCTTAAAAAAAAAAAAAAGAACAGAGATGTTAGATGACAACTTTTTATCTTATTACAACATTATCACATTAAAAAAAGACAAGTTCCAGTTGTGGACTAGTCAATTTAAAGATTTTTTTAAAGGGCAGCCTGTATTACTTATTCCAAATAGTCAGTGTTCCTTCCTATAGGTTCACCCTTAGAGGGCCCCTCTCAGTGGTCCCTTCTGCTGGGAAGACTATTCATGTTGCTTATTGAGGTCAGGGTTTACCATGTAATTTTCTTTGTCTAATGGAACTGACACCATTTCTCAACAAATGTTTTAAGAGCCCTTGCATGGTTCTGCCATTGCTCTGTTTTTTCTGCCACAAGACTAAGATGGGTGTTCCCCCCTCAGCTGCAGAACAAAAACTACTGAGTCAAAGCCAATGCACTGCCAATAAGTATGTGAGTGAGGAATAAATAGCTGATGTGATAAGGCATCAAGATTTGAGAAGCCATTTATTATTTCAACATAATTTAGCTTAAGCCGATGGATACAGATATCAGAACCAAAAATGTGGTGCTGATCTAGCAAAAACCCTGAAACACGTAGCATGTTGCCTGAAATAAATTTTCACCTGCAAAGAAGAATGGACTAAGTGAAATTCTGGTTTCAGTTAAGTAGGAAAACAAAACATGGGTACCATGAGTTTTCTTTTATTGCCTGCATTTGACAAGTGACTACAAAAAAGCAATAAGCTACAAAAAGATTTTCAGTTTGAAAGCAGACCTAAAAGGGAAATACAGGAAATCTAGACATCCCAGAGCTAACAGAGCCAGAACCAGGGGTAAAGAGGATGAGGAGATAAGGAGAACTAGGTGAAAGATGTTTCGGACAGAATTGATCTCTAAAGCCTGTTCACTCTCTACTCCTCAGCTACTTCTTCCTTTACTCTCTGGAGAGGGCAAAGCACTGATGTCAGTCACAGTTGCAGACTCAGGGACAGTACGTACTTGTAAATGTTTAACACAGAGACAGCACAGGCCTTTCATTCCATTCAGCTCCCAGGTCCCTGGAAGCTGGACTCTTCCTCTCCAGTCAGGAGATCAAAAGACCCTCTGTGGAGGATCTTATTAATCTAAAAGGAAAGATCTTAAGATATTGACATCAGGGGTCGATCTCCCAACAGATGGTCCACTATGGTCACATTAAGGTATGAAAATCAACAAGTCCTAATCATGAATTCAGAGCTTTTGATCAGCCTTTTATTTCTCAACTCTTAAGCTGTGTGGGACAAAATTGATACACACACACACACACACACACACACACACATAATATATATGTATATCCTTGAAGACATAGAGAAGGTTTTTATCTACAACACAAAAATTTGGTTTTTTGAAAACAGGACCATTCAGGCATTCAGACATCAAAAAACAGATTTGACAATTCAAAATACAACAGAAAAACAACTTGATGGGGTTAAATTTGAGGAAATCTCCCAGAGAGTAATCAAAAACACAAAAAAGATAACAGACAAATAATAAAATCAGAGACCCAGTCTAGGTGATCCACCACTGATATTTAATAGGGATTTTGAAAAGATACTAGAGAAAAGAGGTAAGAAAACCATCAATGACATAATTCAAGGACATTCTGGGAATTGAAGGACATGAGTAGCCAAATTGTGAGAGTCCATTGTGACTCATACCAAGGCATGGCCATGTGAAATTTCCAGTTTCAAGAACCATTAGAAGATCCTACAAGTTTCCAGGAAGAAAAATCAGACCAAAGAATCAGCACCCATGGCATTAGGCTTAAGAGAGATACTAGAAGCAAGAAAATAAAGAAAAAATGATACCTGAACTATTATTCTATACGCTGCAAAATTATTGAGTAGGGGAGTAAAATAAAGACATTTTAAGACATGCAAATCCTCAAAAAACTTAATTCCTACATACTATTTTTCTGGAAGCTACTAAAGGAAGCACTCCACCAGAAGGAGATGCGTGGACTATAGGGGACTCCAGCACAGCGGGAGGCACAGGGCCTCCTAGGACGATGAAGGGAGACCCCAGAATGGGCAGACAGAGGCAGCACAGTCCAGATACACACACCAGATACGGACAGGGTTATCAGCTACATCTCTGCTGCTGTCTTCTTACACTCCGGGCCCATCTGGGTGTTCAGGTGAGCTTATTTTAATTAACCTGTCCATGTACTGATACAGTTCCTTCTTTCTCCTCTATGAACTCTGCCTGAATCAGCTGAGGTTCCTCTCTTTGCCCCAGTAACTGTTCTTCTTTGAGCTCCATGCTCCCCGGAGCCAGAGGGAGGCTATGGTGAGTTTAGGCCCAGGAAGTTCTCGCATCCTGTCCCATAACCAGAAACCCCCATGGTGTGAGCACCTGGCCTTACTCCTCAACATTCCCAAAAAGGGCTCTTTCTATACATTGAGGGAACCTAAGCCCAAAGATCTGTTGAACCTGTTTTCTTCTGGGAATCTGGGGACAGTTTTACTTTTTAAATTCCAGTTAAATTTGTGTTTGCTGTCAAAACACAATGAATACTTTGGGTTACACATGTGGGTTGTAAATTTATAAAGTAGAGCAAAGGAATGATTAGCACCAAAGGTGAGATAGGAGTTACCTGGTGGTGGGGTAGAGACTGTCACTGAAAAGAACAAGAAGGGTTTCAAAGATCCGATATGATTCTCCTTCTGAGCTTGGGAAAAGAGTATGCTTGGATTCATTTTATTCTTCTTCTGATGGTACATAAATGTTTTATATCCTATTATGCATGATACAGTTTGAAAAAAATTCATTCTTTTACTTAAAAAAAAAAAGAGTCAAGTATCAGTGAATGATTTAAACAAGAAAGAATGCAGAAGCTTTGTACATTGATGTGGAATAATCTCTCAGGTGCTTCATCACGTGAAGGAAACAAGCAGAGTGGGATGTTAATGATACAGCGATTGAGTAGTGAAGTCAAGAACAGGACACATCCACATGCACACCGTTGCCTGTACACGCCTGGTATGTCCCTGGGAGAGCACCTCAGAGGAACCATGAACACTGAACTAAACCAGGAGTCTGGGGACCAGGGACAAAGAATCCTCACAGTCTACCCCACCAGAGTTTTAATTTTGAAGTACTTGAAAGGTTTACTTATTCAAAAACCTTTATTGTTTATTTTTTTTTAATGTCTGACAGTATCAAATTCAATGTTATTGAATTTACAAAAACATATACTGTTGGTAGGAGGGTGAATCAGTAAACCTTGGAAAGCAATTTGGAAATATCTCATAATGTTTGGGCCTGCAATGACAGTCCTAGGAAAACTTTTTCCACATGTGTTGGGAAACATACCGGAAAGTTCAGAACAGCCTTGCGTGTAATCATTTGAAAGAGAAAGAAAAAGAAAGAAAGAAAGAAAGAAAAAGGAAAAGAAGGAAGGAAGGGGAGAGGGAAGAAAAGAGAAAGAAAGAGGAGGGGAGGGAAAGGGAGAGTGGAAGAGTAGCAACCTAAAACTTTTCCAAGGGAAAAATGTACTTGAAAAATTGTGATTGAGTCATACAATTGGTTATCATAAGGCAGAAGAAATGAATCCACATCTATCAGAATCATGAAATGTGGAAAGTAAAAAAGTAACAGAAAAAAGTACACTATATGATATTGTTTATGTGATGTTCCCACAGAAGCTAATTCTATTTATCTATGCACAAGGTGAAGTCTGATACAGATGAGAATGACAAAGATAAAAGTCCAGATAAGGTTAGCTCTGGGAGGAGGATGGGACATAAACTATGGGTAAAGTAGACAAAGGCTTCATCTGTGGGGGTCCTGGCACATGTGCTTCTTTACATAACTCGCCTTAACCTCCTCATTGATTGTCTGTAGCCCTCCCTTATCTGCAGGTTTGTTTTCTGCAGTTTCAGTTACTCATGCTCAACCAAAGTCTGAAAGTATTAAATGGAAAATTTCAGGAATAAACAGTTCATAAGTTTTGAACTCTGAGACATTCCAAGCAGCATGATGAAGTTTTGTGCCATCCACATCGTTCTGCCCAGGAGGTGGGTCAGACCTTTGTCCAGCGGCTCCAGGCTGTCAATGCTTCCTGAGCGTTAGCCACTTCGAAGCCTCTCCGTAGCCTGTTTGTTACCAGGTCAATTATTGCATTATTGCAGTGCTGGTGTTAAGGCACTCTTATTTTACTTAATAAAGGTCCCAAAGAACAAGAGTAATGATGCCGACAATTTCGATATGCCAGAGAGAAGCCATCTAGTGCTTCCTTTAAGCAAAAAGATGAATACAGTATATTAAGGTATCTTGACGGAGATAAAAAAAAATAGAGGTAACAGTTATATAACTTTCATTACAGTATATTATTATACTTGCTTTATTTTATTATTACTGTTTATAATCCCTTACTGTGTTTAATTTATAAATTAAATGTTATCATAGGTATGTATGTATAAGAAAAAACATAGTATATATCGGATTCAGTACTATCTACAATTTCAGGCATCCATTGAGGGTCTTGGAATGTATCTCCCATGGGTAAGGGGGGACAACTGCACTTCATTTTAATAAAAAATATAATAAAAAATATTATAATAAATAAAAAATATTAAAAAAATAAAATTTGCCACCAAAATCATATGGAACACGGCATCTTGCTTCAGTATAAATTAGATTATCATAACAAAAGATTACCGGAGAAGATAAATTCCAACAAGTCTGACCTGTATTGTCTGTCATTTTACATTTCACATCTCAGAAGGTATTTTTATTATGTTGTGTCTAACCAGATTTACTTGAACAGAAAAAAATAAGTGTAGGGATAAAAATATCCTGGCCCTGGCCAGTGTGGCTCAGTTGGTTGGTGTGTCATCTGGTAAACTGAATGGCCACAGGTTCAAGTCCCAGTCAGGGCATATGCCTGGGTTTTGGGTTTGGTCCCCAAGTTGGGGCACATGCAAGGGGCAACCAACAGATGTTTCTCTCATATCAATGTTTTTCTCCCTCTTTTCCTTCTGTCCCCTCTCACTAAAATTAATGAGATATCCTAGGTAAGAATTTAAAATATATATATATATTAAAATTTTTTCCTGGAGTTTTGTGATTGAATCATCAAATGTTTAGAGTTGTAAGGAATATGAGATATGTCTGGAAAAAGTCCAACTGTTGTTAATATCACGAGAATGATTTGCACGACATCAGTGTAACCTGGCAGCCAAGGAGAGTAGACTGGAATGCACATGCGTGAACAGTGATGACTTCACTGTACTAGGTAGGTGCTGTTGCATGAGCATGTGCACTGTGTGGCTGTCACATTTAAAATGGCTGCACAAATGGAGCAATGAATCTCTGCATCAAATTTTGCATTAAGCTTGAACATTCCTCCATGGAAACTATTCAGATGATTCAGAAGGCTGCAGCTATGGGCAACTGATGATTGGCAGCTTCATCTCAACAATGCCAATGCACTGGCTCACATCTTGTGCAGTGTTTTTGGTGAAGTATCAAATCACCCAGGTGATTCAGCCCTCCTACATCCTAGATTTGACACTCTGATTTCTGGCATTTCCCGAAACTAAAGTCACCTTTGAAAGGGAAGAAATTTAGACCATTAATGAAAATACGACAGGGCAGCTGATGGCGATTGGGAGAAATGTGTGAGGTCCCAAGGTGTCTACTATGAAGGGGACTAAAGCGTCAATGTCCTATGTGCAGCATTTCTTGTATCTTGTATCTTCTTCAATAAATGTCTCTAATTTTCATATTTCATGGCTGGATACCTTCTGGACAGACCTCTTATAATCAACTGCACCAACCATGACTTTTAATCTTATAGGAGAAATTGAGGCTCAGAGAAGCAAGAAATCTGCCTAGAGGCACCAGCCAGAGAAAGTTCATGGCAGGATCCCTGCCCTGACCTCCTGACCCCTGGCCCAGGGCACTGTCCTGGACTCTGCATTCTTATTGGGAAGGAGCAGGATTTCCCAAGAAGGTGTGCAGTGCCTTGACTAGGCTCTCATTGGGCAGCACATCAGTGAACCTGTGCCAGGCCCACCATGAGAACAGATTTCCTAGGTGGACAAACCCACCAGCAAAATGTGTGAGTCAGGCTGCAGTGCAGTATGCACCCAAAACATGGGCTTGGTTAAGCACCATGCTGGCCCACCCATCCCAGCATGTAAGGTTCTAAGAGCCAGGGGAGGCAGGAAACCTGTGGGTACTGTCATGGCTCCCATCTGATCTCTGACCCTTCACCAGCAAAGCTCCCAGCATGGCACTCAGAGCACTGGCCTTCATGTCAGCCAGTATGATCAGTCCTGGTTCCATCACTTACCAGTGGCATGATCAGTCCTGGTTCCATCACTTACCAGTGGCTAAGACTCAGACAATTTTATAATTTCTCTAATCCCCTAGTCACCAGAAAAATTAGGGTAATATGAGCACCCATCTCATACATGGGCTATGAAATTATATATTACAAAGTGTGTGTGTGTGTGTGTGTGTGTGTGTGGTCTAATACATAGCAAAATGATTAGTGGCAGATACTATCATTATTATCATCCTTTCAGAAGAGGAAAGTCACAAATTTTCAGAGCCTAAAATCAAAGCTGGGTCAAAGAACCACCACACACACACACACACACACAAAATACCTTCAAACTACTTAGCACTATACCTAGCCCTTCTGCCACATTCCAAGTTCAAGGTGAACTAGCTTCTCCCAGCCTACAGAAACAATGTAAATTTATGTTTTCCTATCCTTTTGGAGAGCCTTCACAGACACTGTTAGGAAAGCTAATGATAATATAACCAGCTTCTCTTCACCCCCAGATGCGGCACCTCAAGCAGACGGTGACACCCCGAGCAGGTGTTTGCAACAACCCTCATTCTATAACACACGAGCTGATGAGCCAGGTAATCTGTCCTTATTTGGCCGTACACCTTGAGAGCCCAGCATTCCATGGCAGATCCTGCGGGTGCTTCTGTAGGAGAACACAAAGTTCTGCTCAGAGGCCAAAGGAGATTCATGGAAGAGAAAGAACATGACACAAGTGGTATGAAGAATCAAATCAGAATGGCAGGAAAGAAGTTAAGGAGGACTTCAAAGGAGGAGAGATTCTCAAACCACTGAGCGATTCTCAGGCACCAGTGAGGTGTCCTATAGTTCAACCCAATTCTGACACTACCTATCTGGGGATAACAACAGATCCCACAGGTTAAAGGCTCAGCCCCCTAAGACTGCCCTTCCCCCAACTTGAGACCCAGTCACAGGTCCAGGTTGTCACCTGTGCTTCTGACCAAATAGCTGTTTAAGTGCGAGGTTCCAACAACCCCTTACTTGAGTTCCATTCATTTGCTAGAGAAGCTCACTAAATTCAGAGAAACATTTACTTGCTAAACGACTAGTTTATTGTAAAAGGGCAGAACAGGAACAGCGAGATGGAAGAGAGGTTTACAGCAGGGTATATGGTTAGGGGTGTAAAAATTCCACCTTCTCTCCAAGTGCACCACTCTCCCCAAATCTCCCTCTTCCATTGACCTGAGAGCTCTTTGAATCCTGTCCATCTGGGTTTTATGGTGGCTTTATTACAAAGGCAGGATTGATGAAATCATTGGCCATTGGTGACTGATTCCACCTCCAGCCCCTCTCCCCTTCTGGGAGGTCTGACGGAACTGAAAATTCCAGCCCTCTAATCACAAGGTTATTTCTCCTGGCAACCAGCCCTAGTCCTTAGGTGCAGTCCAACCGTCACCCCATTACCACAACAAGAGATACCTTTATCACTCTCCTCACTTTAGAGATTCCAAGAGTTTTAGGACTGTATGCCAGGAACTGGACAAAGACCAAATCCACATTTTTAAAATTATAAATCACAATATCCCAGTTTTGGGGAATGACAGAAAGTCTGGGCAGGACTTTGGTGGTAAGTTTATTGTTGGGCAGCATGGGAAGCCGCCAGCCCTCTCTTTCTTTGCCTTTTTTGGAGACAGAGAAATAGGGCTTTATGCTCCTGGGAAAGATCTGGTGGAGAATTCTCGTGACATTACCCGGAGGCAGGTGAGTGTAAGGCCCGTTGGGGTGGAAGCCTTCATAGCAATTCCCTCTGCAGGGCAGCAGCCCGAGGCTCAGACCTCTTGAAGAATCTGACCTGGAGAGTCTCAGAGCACAGGAATAGGAGACCTGAAGAGCCCTGTGTACATCTCTTCCACTGGCTGTTTCCTCTTCTGAATCTCTACCCTCCCTAGAGGTCCTATTCTGCCTGCTGCCTGTGTTCCCTCCTCCCCTGTCTCTTGCCCTCGTCTGCAGAGCACAGGCCCCAGGGACCCAGCCCCTACTGGTGCCCGGCTGCCCAGAAGGCAGACAAATCAGAAGCATCCCAGCCCTGCGGCTCCCCTTGCACATCGAGGGATAAGTTCGCCATCTGCTTTCAATGAAGTGTGGGTTTCAGTACATAGGATGGAAGCAGAAACGGAAAAACCATCGGGGTCCCTCCTGCAGAAACAATCATTATCCACTGAAGTGAGCTCTTGGGAACTTCCGGGTGAGAGCACATCACTGTTAACTCAGGGAAATTCAGACAGGAATTCAGGCAGGGCTGGGCAGATGGGAGAGGGGAGAAATGGAATATTTTCACTCCCCAGCCATCAAGGAGAGTGCCTCAGTAGACAACAGAAACAGCCCTGCAGCCAGGGCTGAGCAATCTGACGCAGGATCCCTCTGTCCTGAGCCCCTGGGCTCGTGGCTGTGGGCTCACAGGGTCACAGAACTGGGGAGTGGGTAAAGTTGCCATGGGGGCACCAGCATTCCACCAAGGGCCAGCTGCCAGCTTCGGCAAAGGTGGAAATGCCATCTGCCCTGCAAGCCACAGTAAGCTAGACAGGCATGAGGGTATGCGAGTGCCAGGGAGTTCTGGGCCATCAGAGAGGCCAGCACACATGTGCTGGGGAGTTGCTCTGCATAAGACTTAAGCCTCAACAAGTCTCCAGTTTAGCAAGTGAGAAAAGAAAGCATTCGGGACAGTGCCTGCATGTGCTAGGTACTCGGTAAGGATCAGGGAGGAAAGAATGACACATAGATCTGGACAGTGTCTTCTGTCTGCTCCCACCGTGAGAAGAGCCAGCATTGACTGCCCTTTTCCACCAGAAAGCAGTATCGATTTGCACCCTTCCCAGAAGGCGGTAGAGTGTGCCTTGTGAGTGCAAGTGTGTGTGTGTGTTTCTGTATATCCAGCTTCCTCCTTGCTCACTGATATCTGAAATTGCACACTTAAAGGCCCATTTCCTTCCTCCCTCTTTAGATACCATTATCTGGGAGAGAATGGCGTTTCAAGCTTTATCAGTAATTGGAATCTTAGGGGAAATTAGTTCACCAGACTCCTCCAGAGATGGTCTTGATGAAGGAAAAGGGGAAGAAAATGACAGCACTGAGAATGGGCACAGGAGCAGAGCCCATGCAAAGAGATTTGCTGTGGCCCTAACTGTGTGAAGGGTGAGCACGTCCTAACCTTTTTGCCTGCTGTCAGGTGGGTGAGCACACTCTCGGGGACCACGCGTTCCATGACACCTTTTCAGGGACAAGTCTCTGTCTTAGGCAGCTGGTTTTCCAGATCTGGATTCTTGATAGTTGGGTCTGGGTTTGACAGCTCTCCCTCACTTCCAAAGACTGTGCTTCCCGTCGCTCAGCCTCTCAGTAGTGCTTCTTGTCCTCAAAGTACTGAGACGTAACGTTTCTCATGGAGCCTTAAAAAAAAGTGGACATGTGGTAATTCTCACCTGTTAGCAAAAGCAAGCAAGCAAGGGACAAATGTGAGCCTGAGAACTACAGTAAGAGTGATGCTATATTCTCAAACCCCAGCCCTGGCCCCAGCTCCCCGACAACACCAACAGGTGCAGTGCACACACACGTGCTCACGTGCACACCCACCCAGGCATCTCAGCATTCAAAAGCCAGTGAGCAGGAAAGAGGCACATTCAGCTTCCAGGGAATAAGCAACCAGACTCAGCCCTGTGGTAAGAGTGATGACTGTCTATATGACAGTGTGACTTACAAGACAGATAGCCCTAAGAATGTTCAAGCATACTCTGCCTGTGATTGCAACACTATAGTAAAGTCCTTAATTTTTCCCAGGCTGAGAGAAGGTCCTGAAGGTTATGAAGTATCCCTCTTCCCCTCCACTTCAGAGGGACAGGGATTTCTGTCCCCCTGGTGATGGGAAGGCTGCTTATTTACTTGACTCTCTGGATGGCTCACCAACAGCATCTGAGTGGTGAGCTTCAGGAAACCACAGCATGATGCTGCAAGTGTTAAGCCTGTGAGCAGCCTGTCCCTTGTCCCACCTAGGCCACTCCTGAGCCATGGTGCAAATTCCGCAGCAACAGGCCAGGGTTCGAGGAATCACCTCCCCACACGCTGACTGCTGACCCTCGGCCAATCCAACAAAGATAAGGAATCTTGCAAATGAAGGGATGGGCTTGAACAAATCACAGAAGTCCACTTGATCTGCTATAGCAAACTAGTTGGGCAGTTACTCATCACACAGGGCTCACCCTCCACCCTATTTCACTAACTACTTGCTTTGGTGTTTCCTGTTATTTTATGTTCTACCTGTAAGACTATCATAGGCAGGGACTAGTCTTTCTAATTTTTAATACAGTACATTCCCATACAAAGTTCTGAGCACTCATTAGGCCACCTGGATATGACAATGCTGAGTGAGCAGGACTGTGTGATTTTTCAAAAGCCACTTGGGGAATTTTAGGAATTATTAAAACCCTAGACTACCACTATGTTGGAAATTCTTTCCTACCTTTGGAGGTACACTAATTAGTTCAGGCCCCTGGACACTGTTTGATAACTCTGGATCAACTGGAATTAAGGGTCAGATGAGGCTAACTGAGTCAACAGCCACACTGTGAACATGACTGGTTACTCATGTGGCTGGAATGAACAGAACAATCATTTATTTCAGTTCTGTGATTTGGCCATTATTGACCAGTGGCCATAAATGAAGACCCCAGAAGTGAAGTAACCGGTGGAGAATAGTCTGAATGCAGACACTGGATGAGAATTACCCTGAGCCAAGCATTCTCAGCTCCTTGCATATGCTAACTCATTTAACCCTCCAATCAGCCCTATGAGGTCAATTCTATTATTACCTTCATTGTGTAGAGAAGGAAATGCAAGCACAGAGAGGTAAGTCATTTTCTCATAGTCCCCAGTGGTTAACTAGACTACATATGGACTCAAGACTCAGTCCCTGTCTTGTCTTCTACTTTGGGAATTGCCAACCATGGCTATTACTCTCTGGATAGTAATGGAGGAGATCTGCCCGGGCTGAATTCGTGCTGCCACCATGAGGAGGAGAAGTCACACTCCAGCTGGATCCGTGAGACATTCAGGCACCAAGGAGTGGGAGAAGAATGTGAGGCCGGGTCCATGTCTCCATTCAAGAAGCAAGCAACAAAGAAGATGGCCTCTCTGTCTAGGCCTCCTCCCACCTGGGGACAACAAACCAGATCAAGGAGCAGAGAAGGCCTTGCTTGTGGACTGCAGGGTCTGCCACTGAGCTCAATCAGAGTCCAAGGCCAAAGTGAAACAGAAAGAAGCCAGGCCAACCATCCACTGGGTCATCTGTCCTAAAGGATTAGATGGATCAGAGGAATGTAGGTGTGAATCAGCAGATGGAAATCAACACCCATCAAGAAGGCAGAGAATGGGAGAGGTGGGGACAGGAAAGGACAAATACAAATACCGGAGCCTAATGTGTCTTTGGGGAAGGAGTAGGGGGAAGTTATGGGATATCATCTATGTTCTAGGTTATGGTCTAGTTACTAGTATGATCTGGATTGTAGTCTAGCTACTATTATGTTCTAGATTATATTCTAGTTACTAGGAACATATTAGTAACTTCCTTTGGCTCAGTTATGACCTTGGGCAAATTAATACCCTTCCTCTCTCTAAGCCTCAGTCTCTTGACTATAATATAAGAAGAATAAAACATGTAACTTGCCAGATTAATATAGTAGTTAAATGAGAGAATAACTGATAAGTCTTCCTGCTGCTGTGGCCAGTGTTAGAAATAACAGATTCACTGATTGGAGAATGACAAGGAGGGGGACAGAGCGGTGGTGAAGCCAACACTCAAATTGTTGGTGGAGCTCTACTATCTCCCT
Organism: Noctilio leporinus; assembly: GCA_004026585.1. Taxonomy (NCBI): domain Eukaryota; kingdom Metazoa; phylum Chordata; class Mammalia; order Chiroptera; family Noctilionidae; genus Noctilio; species Noctilio leporinus. The sequence continues at coordinate 272,650 of PVIW01001229.1, forward strand.
CTAATTCTAATTGGGTCTAAGCTCCAAAGGCTCACCCCTTCCCCTCTCCTTAGAGCCCAGAGTAGGTAACCAGTTCCTAAGGAACAGGAAGGTGGGATGGGAGGAAGTCCTTAGGGTCTTCTCTCCTCTCCACCTTTCACCTCACTTCCTGCCACAATCAAAGGGGCAACGATCAGTCCTTGATCCAAACAGTCATCATAAAGCTCAGCTATTTTGATTTTAAGACCATTTTTTCAGAAGAGTTCTTTGGGCCCTGTCTCAATCCCAGGAAGCTGCGGAGGAGTCAGGTTCTGTGAGGCAAGGATTGCCAGCCTGGAACTACAGCCTGGCTCTTCCTGGCTGCACCTGGTCTAGGCTCCTCTAGCCCTGTGACTGTCTGCAAGCTATGTACATCTTCTGGTGTATTTCCAGCCTCTTTGCAAGGCATTACTTAAGTGTCCATTTTTAAACCACAAGGTCAAAAGCTGTGTTTATGCATTTGAACAAAGCTCTCACCATCTTTAATAGGTATTCTGACTCCAGCTTTATGATAGGATGTGGGTCCCATAGTCATGCACTGAGACCTTGAAACTTAGCAGAAAACCTCCTCCCCTAAGGCACCCCAGCTTTCTCCCAGGATGGCTTCCCATTCATCAAGAAACATCTCTAGATAGTTCTTCCAACCAAGATGGAGATATAAATAGACACACTGCACCTTCCTCACAAGAAGGAATTTACATCTACTTTAAAAGTAAATAGAAACAGTCAGAATTCCCAGAAAATCAAACCACATGAAAGTGTAATGAAAGAATAAAGAAGAAATACTCAGCCAGACATGTAGGAAGGGTGAAGCTGGGGCTGACAGCCCCTACAGCAGGAGCTGAGGCCATGCTGGAAAGTGGCAAAAAGTGCAGCGATACATTTAAACCTGGGAAGTGATTCCAGCAACAAACCAAATTGCGCAGCTGATGGTTATAGCCCAAGAAAAATAGAGCCAGCAACTTCAGCTGTGGTGGCAGTACAAGGGGCTGAGGCTGTGGCATAAAGCACAGTCATACATTTAAACCTGCGAAGTGATCCTGACCTCACACCGCTCAGTGCTCTGGCACAGGAGAAAATGGAGCCATGTTGCTTCTGACTATGGAAACCAGTGGGGGTTGGGATGGAGGAAGAAACTGCTGGTCTCTCAGCAGAGTTGGTTTATTTAGAGGCTCCCACAGCCCTGGAATGTCTTCAGACCTACCTACTCTGGGAACCAGGGCCAGGGCAACAATTTGAGAGGTGCCAGTCCCACGCAAGAAGAGGAAAAAGTATCTGGAAAAGGGGTATGTGCTAAACAAGCAGCATTATTCTCAGACCCTTCCCTCATATACAGTGCCACAAAGTGGTGAGATAGGATGCCCCATAAGGATAAACACATATGGCTTATAAGATAACAGGTGCAATAACTACATAAGAAACAGAAGCAAACACAGGAGCCTGTCAAGCTGAGGATAACAGGTGCAATAACTCTACATAAGAAACAGAAGCAAACATAGGAGCCTATCAAGCTGAGGAGACAGGAGAGTATGGCCCCCCAAAAGGGAACAAATCAAGGTTCCAGTGGGAGAACTAAGTGATGAAGAGATAGCCAACTTAACAGGTGAGGAGAGCCAATCTAACAGATGAGGAAATAGCCAACCTAGCAGATGCAGAGTTCAAAACGCCAGTGATAAAGGTGATCACAGGTTTCACAGATACGCTTGAACAGCAAACACAGAAGGGAAGAAGTGAAGGTTAAGCTAAGTGAAACAAAGGAAAATCCACATGAAACCAATGGTGAAGGGAAGGAAACTGGGGTCCAAATCAATGATTTTGACATAAGGAAGAAATAAACAGTCAATCAATACAAAATGAGGAAACAAGAATTGAAAAAATGAGGAGGGGCTTAGGAACCTCTGGGACAACTTCAAACGTGCAAACATTCAAGTCATAGGGGTACCAGAAGGAGAAGAGAAAGAGCAAGAAATTGAAAACCTCTGTGAAAAATAATGAAGGAAAACTTCCCAACTTTGGCAAAGGAAACAGACATACAAGTCCAGGAAACACAGAGAGTCCCAAACAAGCTAGATCCAAAACAAACCACACCAAGACACATCATAATTAAAATGCCAAAAATTAAAGATAAAGAGAGAATCTTAAAAGCAGCAAAAGAAGAGAGTTACCTACAAAGGGTTTCCTATAAGACTGTCAGCTGATTTCTCAAAAGAAACTGCAAGAAGGGACTGGCAAGAAGGATTCAAAGTAACAGAAAGCAAGGACCTGTAACAAAGATTACTCTATCCAGCAAAGCTATCATTTAGAATAGAAAGGCAGATAAAGTGCTTCCCAGACAAGGTAAAGCTAAAGGGGTTCATCATCACCAAACCATTATTATATGAAATGTTTAACGGACTTATTTAGGAAAAATCATATCAAAGCTATGACCATTAAAATGACAACAAATTCACAACTGTCAACAACAGGATCTAAAGAATAAAAACAAAAACAAACTAAGCAGACAACCACAGTGGGAACAGAGTCATAGGTATGGGGATCATTTGGAGGGTTATCAGTTGGGAGGGGGAAGGGGAAGAAGAGGGTAACTGGTGCAGGAATTAAGAAGCATGCTTGTTGGGTGAAGAATAGACAGGGAGATGTTAAAATTAGTACAGGAAAGGGTAAAGCCAAAGAACTTACATGCATGATCCATGGACATGAACTAAGGCAGGTGGGGTGGCTACAGGGAGTGGATGTGCTGGGCAGAGGTGAGCAAAGGGGAAAGGAATTCGGACAACTATAACTGCATAATTAATTTTAATTAAAAAAATAAAGAAACATCTCTGATGCTTGGGAGAGCTGGATGCTGGGCCCACAGGCATATCCCCATGCCCAGCTACACGAGCGACTTCAGGATACAGCAGCTAACACAGGAAAGTATGAAGGCAGCCTAATTTTCCCAGCTGCCTAACAGGAGAAAGGAAGCCGGGCTCCGTCAATCATACAATGGCATTGAAACAATTCAAGGAACTATACTAAGGAAGTGACCAGAATAGCCCTGCTGATTGCTATAAGCTAATAGAGCAAAGTAAATAGAAACCAGTATTTAGAGTGCAGGAGAGAAACATTAGCCAAGGAAAGAAACTTTCCCCATAGTGGGGAAAATTGCCCTTCAGAAATATTTGCTGAAATGAAGCTGTCTGTTGACTCCCAGGCCCAGGATGGAAAGGGCAGCAGAAGGGGGCAGGCCCTGGCTCTGGGAGCTGGCTTAGCCACCTGGAGTGCTGTGTCCACCTCACCACAGCACACTGTCCCATGATTGATGCAGGTAGCTTGTCACGGGCCCCAACAGGACTAGTCACACCAGAGAAACTGGCAAGTGCCACTAACTAGGGTTGCTCTCCTTGCTCCTGGGGCTGATGTTTGGACATGATCTCTCAGCACGAGGCAGAGAGGCAGGTAGGGACCCAAGCAGCCAAGTAAGAGGACTCTAGTGGGTTAGCGTTGGCTACAAAAGCAGGGAAAGAAGAGCCTGTCACCCAAGCTGTGTGGCCCCTCGGGAGATGACCTTGTTTGCAGAAAAGTGAGAATATAGCTGCTAACTCCTGAGATCTTTTCCTCTCCCTCTGCTCTGACAGAGTCAATTTTGAAAATCTCTCCCAAGGGTGAGGGAGGTTTAAGGTTTGCAAGACCCAGCTAACTAAACACGGAGCCCAGGAGAGGATAAACAGCCATCTGCTATCATACTCATTATCCTTGGCTTCAAAGGGCTCCAGTGTGTTTACAGAAAGAACACGAGAGTTCTCTATGTTTATTTTAAAGTACAGACTTTGATAAACAGTCTTTTTTAAAAAAAAAAACAAAACCCAAATAACACACAGGGGAAACAACCTTCTTTCTTTGTCTTATGCATCAGTCAAAACATAGCACTCCCCTTGGCTTTGGCTTAAATGAGTTCAGTTTCTTCACAAAAGTTCACCGTTTATAAAATACATACACTTTGTTGACTTTGATCTCCCCACTGGCACAGCTTGAGGTTGGTTCAAAGTTCTGGAGAGCTAAACACAACCACATGTGACCGGGAGGCTCACGTGCAACAGTTGCCAGTGTCGGTGGAGGCTGGATCAGGCCTGGAAACGTTAGAGAGGTGGGCCAGGCCGAGATGGAGGGCGTGCCTCGCCCCTAGAGGACCTCTGCCAAGTCTCTCTTCCCTCAGCCGGCTGCTGCTTAGCCCCCACTTCGCCAGGCGGGAAAGCTGGGCAAACTCACTGCCTCTGGGCCACACTGCCTCTGAGGGGCTAGAAGAATGCCCCTTGAGCTGGCCCCTCATCAGCAGCACCCTTGCTAGTCTTCCCCTACTGGGCACACTTTGATGAATGTGCACATTTTGGAAGATTTTTTTAGAAAAAGGTTAAAACTCACACTGCTTAGTCATAAGCAGTCAAAAGTATAAGCATTTTCTTTCTTTCTTTATCTTAAATCAGTCCCTTTAATATTTCATATAATAATGGCTTGGGATATCATTTTAAAACTCTGCATGTGTGTAGGTAGGTAGGAAGGTAGATAAGTAGGTAGGTAGATGATAGTGATAGAGAAGAGATAGATGATTGATAGAGAAAGAAGTAAAATCATAGCCAACTCTAATCCCATTCTTCTTACAAAAAATTCTCTTTCCTACATCCTTTTTGGAAGACACTAGGCTGCTTACTTGACAGCCATGGTCCCTTCTTCCATGCTGACAGAGCCCCGGGGTTAAACTCCAGTCAGTGTCCAGTTCTCCTCCTTTGAACTTGGGGTTACTCCTGTAGGTCACTGTGCTGTAGGTCAGTCACGGTGACCTAAATTCTCTCACTGGGGACTGATGCAGTGTTTGGTAGGAGAGCAGTTCTACTCAATGAGGAAGATGAATACACATGAACATTACTGGGAAATGACTGAGATAAAGGAACATAAGAAAAGCACACTCCCTTTTCTTTCTCCAGGACGTCTGAAGCTGCTGCACCTGCCTTTAAGCCAGGCAGGCAGTCAACTAAAGATGTCAAATAGGGAGATGGAGGGAACCTATATTAAACCACTGGATTAATCAACTATTAAACTGACCTAACTCTGGACTTCCTAATTATAGAAAAAGCAAATTCCCTTATTATTTAAGTAATTTTTTTGGTAATAATAAGTTAAGATATAATTCACACACCACATAATTTACCCATTTAAAGTGTACATTCAAAGGTTTTTAGTATATTCACAGAGCTGCACAACCATCGCTACAAATTATTGTTAGAACATTCTCACCACCTTCATAAGAAACTCCATAGACCTTTAAGCTGTTATTCCCCAGTTCTCCCATTTTCCACAGCCCTCTATGGTGTTGCCTTGTGAACATTTCATATAATGGAGTTGTATAATAGACTGGTTTCTGTCTCCTAGCATAATTTTTCGATTCATCCCTATGTGTCATACATTAGGACTTCATTTACTTTTAACTTACTATTTATTGTATTTTCCCATTACCATTTAGCACCTTATGCCCCACTACCCCTAGAAATCACCACACTGTTTTCCATGCCCATGAGTCCCTTTTCCTTTCTGCTCAGTCCCTCCACCCTCTAACCTCCACCCCTGAACTAGTTGTCATCCTGCTCCCCAACTATGAGTTTTATATTTGAATAATATTCCATTGTATGGCTACACCACATTTTGTCTATCTAGTCATCTTTTGATAAACATTTTTGTCACTTCCACTTGCTGCTATGAATAATGTTGCTATGAACATTTATGTACAAGTTCGTTTTATTTTTGGTCATATTTTCTCCTTTCTCTCACATATATACCTAGAAGTGGAGTTTCTGGGTTATTTAAGTAATTTTGAGTTGGATTGTCTGCAACTTGCAACCAAAATCATCCTAACTGATACACTTTAAGTAACACAAAGAGAAAGCCCTTGGGCTCTACATATACTCAGGCTCCTGGTCTATGGCCATTCTCACTCCTTGATGTGACCAGAAAGAGAATATCAGGTTTAAGAGTGTTGGAGTATTCTGCATCTGATCTATCTTCCTTTAAAGTAACATTTTGCCTAACTTTTGCAGTGCCTGAAAATAAACCTGAAAAATAGTTCAGTAGCAGTCTCCTCTGCTGGGGCATATCATCTGCTTTGGTGACTTGAGAATTCCAGACAACTTCCATGGGGACCATCCAGTCTGCTGATCAGGGGGGACCAGCATAACCCTGCTAAGTCATCTTAGTCACACTTTGCTGGGTTCCCTTGAGCAGGCAAAGCTTTGGCAGTTCCAAGAGTATTTTTCAAAGTACCAATATTCCCAAGAGGGGTCATTCCTTTCACATTTCTCTATAAACTTTCACATGTAATCATTTGGGTTTAGGAGAAATTGGCAGGAAAGGGGCGCAAATTTGGAAGGAAAGGATGTGAGATTCTGGAGGCTCAGGATAAAGGCACAGAGACCAAAGAAGAGGAGAGCCAGAGGCAAGCTTTATCATTTTGGAATTCCGTTGAAAGCTTTCTCTGATTTCACTTGGGAATTGTCCACAAAAATCACCTTGCTTGCCATCCTTGCTAATTAAATTACGATATGGTAGATGTCTGGCCAAGATGGAGGCATAGGTAGACATGCTGCGCCTGCCTCCACAACTAAGAAGGAACACAACTACCTCAGAAATGGAGACAACCAGGAACTCCAGAAAATCAAGCTGCATGGAAGTTCAACAAACAAAGATATTAAGAAAATGTATTCATCCAGACAGGTAGGAGGGGTGGAGCCAGGACAGAAAGGATGTGGTTTGGTGGAACAGCAGCTGCGGTAAGACCACGACTGTGTCCAGCCAGCAGAAAGTGCAGTTATGCATTAAAAAAAGAGTAGGGACACCTAGGGAACACTCTCGGCACCAGACAGACTGCGAGGCTCACAGTTCCAGCACCGGGGCGGGGTGGGAGAGAATAAAACCACATTGCCTTCTGATTTTGAAAAGCAGTGTGGGTTGGGGCAGAAGAAGAAGTTTCCAGTTTCTCAACAGAGTCTATTTATTTAGAGCCCCCAGCCCCACAGCCCTGGAATGTCCACAGACCCACCCAATCTGGGAATCACGGCCAGAGTAAGAGCTGGAGAGGCACCAGTTTCATATGGGAAGTGGGAGAAGTACCTGGAAAAGAGACAGCAAGTACTGAGCAAGCAGCATTGTTCCCTCTCAGACCCTTCACCCACCTACAGTGCCACAATGTGGTGAAACAGGTCACCCCCACACTGAGGAATACATAAGGCTCCTTACAATGTAGCAGGTGCAACAGCTCTGCCTAAGACACAGGGCAAACACAGGAGCCTGTCAGGTTGAGGAGGCAGAGAAGTATGGCCCAATTGAGGGAACTGATTAAGGTTCCAGTTGGTGAACTAAGCAATGAGGAAATAGCCAACCCAAGAGACACAGAGTTCAAAACACTAGTGACAAAGATGCTCACATGCTTGATAGATATGCTTGAGTGGAGCATACGCGGAAGGAAGAAATGAAGGTTATGCTAAGTGAAATGAAGGAAAATCCACACAAAATCAATGGTGAAGGGAAGGAAACTGGAGTTCAAATGAATGATTTTGAAATAAGGAAGAAATATAGAACGAGGAAATAAGGATTTAAAAAACTATGAGAGGCTTAGGAACCTCTGGGATGACTTCAAATGTGCCAACATCCAAATCATAGGTATGCCAGAAGGAAAAGAAGAAGAGCAAGAAATTGAAAACTTACGCGAAAAAATAATGAAGGAAGATGTCCCAATTTTGGCAAAGGAAATAGACATACAAGTCCAGGAAACACAGAGAATCCCAAATAAACTAGATCCAAATCAAACCACACTAAGACACATCATAATTAAAATGCCAAAAATTAAAGATAAAGAGAATCTTAAAAGCAGCAAAAGAAAAGAAAAGAGTTACCTACCAAGGGTTTTTTTTAAGACTGTCAGCTGATTTCTCAAAAGAAACTTTGCAGTCAAGAAGTATTCAAAGTGGTAAAAAGCAAGGACCTACAGCAAAGATTACCCTATCCAGCAAAGCTATCATTTAGAATGGAAAGGGAGATAAAGTGCTTCCCAGACAAGGTAAAACTAAAGGAGTTCATCATCACCAAGCCAATATTATATAAAATGTTAAAGGAACTTACTTAAGAAAAAGAAGATCAAGAGTATGAACATTAAAATGACAACAACCACAACTATCAACAGCGTAATCTAAAAAATAAAAACAAAAACAAAATAAGCAAACAACCAGAATAGGATCAGAATCATAGGTATGGGGATCATTGGGAGTGTTATCCTTTTAGGGCACATTGAGGACGAGCAATTGGATGCATGTCTTTTTATTTTTTATTTTTTTGATGTATATTTGACATATAACATATTAATTTCAGGTGCACAACATAATGATTTGATGTTTGTATATATTACAAAGTGATCAGCACAACTAAGTGTAGTTAACATCCATCACCACATCCAAGTACAATGTTTTTGTTGCTGTGCAAACAGCTTTTAAGATCTACTTTTAGCAACTTTCAAACATACAATACAGTATTATTAAATAGTCATTATATCCCCAAGACTTATTTATTTTATATTTGGGAGCTGTATTTGTGACCCTCTTCACCCATTCTCCCCAACCCCAATTCTGGCAACTACCAACTTGTTTCCTGTATTTATGTGCTTATTTTGTTTTCATTTCTGTTTTGTTTTTTAGATTTTACATGTAAGTGAGATTATATAGTATTCATCTTTCTCTATCTGGTTTATTTTAGTTGGCATAATGCCCTCTAGCTATATCCAGTTTATTCCAAACGGCAAGGCTTCATTCTTTATATGGCTCAATAACATTCCACTTTTTGTGTGTGTGCATGCATGTGTGTTCATGTGTGTGCACAAACATTTTCTTTATCCATTCATCCATTGATGAATGCTTAGGTTGTTTCCATATCTTGGCTATGGGGAATAAGGTTGCAATAAACATGGAATGCATATATTTTTCAAATTGCTTTTTTGTTTTTTTTTTCCTGATAAATATCCTAAAGTAGAATTTCTGGATCATATGTTCTATTTTTAATTTTTTTGAGGAAACTCCATACTGTTTTCCAGAGTGGCTGCATCAATTTACATTTCCATCAACAATACACAAGGGTTCCTTGTTTTCCACACCCTCACCAACACTTGTTATTTCTTGTCTTTTTTTTTATACTAACCATTCTAATAGGTGTAAAGTGATATCTCATTGTGGTTTTGATTTGCATTGCTCTGATGATTAGCAATGCTGAGCACATTTTTATGTCTCTTTTGAATATCTGTATATCTTCTTTTAAAAAATGTCTATTAAGATCCTCTGCCCTTTTTTTATTTTTTGCTAAACAAAAATATGGAACACTTCACAAATTTGCGTGTCATCCTTGTGCAGAGCCATGCTAATCTTCTCTGTATGGTTCCAATTTTAGTATATGTGTGCCGAAGTGAGCACCCTCTGCCCATTTTTAATTGGATTGTTCGGGGGTTTTATTGCTATTGAGTTGTATGAATTTCTTATATTTTGGATACTAACACCTTATCAGATATATGATTTGCATATGTTTTCCTCATTTGGGGAGTTGTCCTTTCATTTTGTTGATTGTTTCTTTTGCTATGCAGAAGCTTTTTAGTCTGATATAGTCTCACTTGTTTATTTTGCTTTTAGTACCAAATCCAAAAGTTATTACCAAGACCAAAGTCAAAAATCTTACTGCTTCTGTTTTCTTCTACAAGTTTTATGGTTTCAGGTCTTTCATTCAAGTTTTTAATTCATTTTGAGTTAATTTTTGCTTATGGTGTAGGATAGGGTCCAGTTTCATTCTTTTGCACATGGCTGTCCATTTTTCCAGCACCATTTATTAAAGAGGTTGGTTTTTTCTCCAATGTATATTCTTGATCCCTGTGTCATAAATTAATTGATCATGTACGCATGGGTTTATTTCTGGGATTTCTATTCTGTTCCATCGCTATATGTGTTTTATGACAATACCATGCTGTCTCTACTACTATAGCTTGTAACATAATTTGAAATAGGGCACATGAAGCCTCCAGCTTTGTTCTTCTTCCTCAAGATCACTTTGGCTATTTGGGGTCTTTGTAGTTCCGTTACAAATTTTAGGATTGTTTGTTCTATTTCTGTAAAAAAAAATCATTAGAATTGTAAAAGGAATTGCATTGAATCTGTAGATTGCTTTGCTCGGAATAGACATTTTAACAATATTAATTCTTCCAATCCATGGACATGGAGTATATGCCATTTATTTGTGTCTTCATATTTTTAATCAATATTTCATAGAGTTTTCAGTGTACAGGCCTCTTACCTTCTTGGTTAAATTTATCCCTAGGTATTTTATTCTTTTTGATGCAATTGCAAATGGGATTATTTTCTTTAGATAACTGTCTTGATTTTTTTTTTTAAATGGACAGGGATAGAAATCTTTCCAAGTTCCTTTTATGTTAGGTATGCATTTTTTTTAATCACTTATGAACATTGACTTGAACAGAAAGTACATTTGGTATGACAGAAACTATTTCTATAAAGGTAATAGCATCTCCTTCCTTCAAGCTATCAAAAAGAAAAGGAAAACCACTGCCTGTTATCTGGAACTTAAGTGCTGGACACAAAGATTCCCAAAGATTCCTTCCTTGTCTGGATGGAAACAATACACTCCCAGTAATCTCCAGAGAAAGAACTTCCACCTGTACCTGGAGACTTTCCTTCTTCTTCTCTGACAGATTACATTACTGACCCTAGAGACTACGCTGTCTGAAAAGTCACCTTCAATAAACTACTTCCACACACTTGAACAGAATGGCTGATCTGCTTACCTAGCCCAAGCATGCTTCCTGCATGATTCTTTGACTGGTAATTTGGGTTGGCTTATCCCTTCTACCACAACACTTGCTATAAAGCTGTTCCTATAATTTACGCCAAGGCAGCAGATGCCAACTAAAAAGTAGGTTAATGGTTTCAGATGGCTTCTAGTGTGTGACGCTGATAAAAAGAGTAAAGATCGTTCATGGATCCCCAACAGAGAGCACATAAATGATCAGACCAGCTGGAAATTAAATTCCGCCAAATGCATCTCTTTTTAACAAAACAGAAGAATTTTTTAAGGTAAGCACTGGTCACAGTTTTTCCGCTTCCTAACCAAAACCAACCCAATTCAGGAGTATATATCATACCTCAGTGCTTAATCTTTGAACAGTTCTATGAATTATTTCCAAGAATTACTATTTTTAGTTAGAAACCTTGTGCGTAAATTAGACTATGCTAGGTAGGAAAAACTGCAGGAGAGCAGACAGAGAAGTTGGACAGAATAGTGGAAGGGACTTCAGGCTTAAACAGATGGCCTAAGCATATATCAACTTGCCTTCTCTCTGAAAGTACCATTGAAATGATAAGAAATTACACATTCAAAGAAGAATAAATCTGTAATAATGCTGGAAAACATGAAGCAATGTAATAGGCAGATCGGAATTTACCTTATAAAAACTTTCTTTTTAATTCAGCTATAATTTACTCTTACTATAAGTGAAACAGACATTTAAAGAAAAAAGTTAATCATTCCCCTACCCCTCTAAGGCAACCAATGTTTACAGGCTAATATGTACCTCTCCAACTCCAGCTCCTTGTTCCATATATACATATGCACACATACGTAGGTAGGTATGGAGAGAGACAGATGATAGATAGATACCTAGAGAGAGAGAGAGAGAGAGAGAGAGAGAGAGAGAGAAAAGATAGAACAAAGCATAATTTGTTTTATAGAAATATTGTCTTATACAAAATGAACTTGTACTATATACTTTTATCTAGAACTTTTTTCATACTTAACAATATATAGTATATATTTTTCCAATTCAATGCAGACAGATCTAACTCAATCTTTTAAGTTGCTGTATAATATTCTATGCCATGTGTCATGATTTTTTCACCATCTTCTATTGATGGACATTCCAATCATTTCCAATTTTTTGTCACAATAAACAAATTAGGCAACAAATACCCTTGCACTTTCATTCTTATGTGTTAATACACTTATTTTGTAGTGTAAGTTTTCAAAAATGGAGTTACGAGGCTAAATGTATACGTATGTTTTATTACTACTGATAAGTATATGTAATTTATGTTTCTGTACTACTTGACAATTCACTCCTGAATATAACAATTCACACTTAAATATTTTAGCATGCCTCTCTAAAAATAGAGATCATTTTCTGTATAGCTTTCTTATATCTAAGACAATTAAAAACCACTGTTATATCTGAGATAATTAAAAGAAATTTCAGCTTATATTCAGCTCATATTCAAATTTCCCCTAATTGTCCCAACAATGTTCTTTATAGCTTCTTTGCTAACCAATTCATGAACATGGAATATTTTCCCACTTATTTGTATCTTCTTCAATTTTTCATCAATATTTCATAAAGTTTTCACTGTACAGTTTTCAGTTGCTTTAGTTTCTTTCAGTAAAGAAGAGTCCTATAATTTTTTTTTTGAGACATTTGTGTTTAAGGTGCCTAACTGTTATCTTACAGAATGTCCCACATTCTGAATTAATTATTATTTTTTCCCAGGGTATCATTTAACTTTCCCTTTATTTCTGGTATGTCTGTAACTGGAAATTAAGTCTACAGATTTGATTAGATTCAGGCTCTACATTTCTAGCAAAAAGCACAAATATACATGATATGTGATGTTGTATAATAAATCTATTTTCAATTTTAATAAATATTGTCATATTACTTCCCCCAAAGATTGTACCATTGTACATTCCCACCAGCAAGTCTACCTTTGCACTTTACCTGCCCTATATATTATGGCTCTTTCAAGTTTTGAAAATCTGATGGATTTTTTAAATGCTATATTTTTTGTTTTAATTTGCATTTTTTGACCGTATGGGAGATTAAGCCTCTAGTCATAAATTTATTGGTTATCAGGCTATTCACTACTATGGATTTTATGTATATATCCTGTATTTTTTAAGGTAATGCCAACTTCATGTACAAAACAATGAATTTGGACCTTTATCTTACATGTACACAAAACCAACACAAACAAGATTAAAGATTAAACATAAGATCTTAAACTGTATATATCCTAGAAGAAAATATAGGGAATAAGGTCCTTCACATTTGTCTTGACAATGATTTTTTTGATATAAGTATACTTTGTTGCCAAAGTAGAGGCAACAAAAGCAAAAATAAACAAAAATTCAAACTAAAATTCTTTTGCACAGCAAAAGAAATCATCAACAAAATGAAAAGGCAAGGCAATATTTGTAAACTATTTATCTGCTATAGGGTTAATACTAAAAATATATAAGGAACTCATATAACTCAATAGGAAAAAACAAACCAAAATCACAAGTATGTCAATTAAAAATGGTCAACGGAATTGAATAGACATTTATCAATTTACAAATAACCCACAGATATATGAAAAGATGCTCAACATCACTAATGATAAGGGCAATGCAAATAAAAACCACAATGAGATATCATCTCACACCTGTTAGAACAGCTATTATCAAAAAGATAAAAGTAAACCAATGTTAGGATACGGAAAAATGGGGACCCTTGTGCACTGTTGGTAGGAATGTATATTGGTACAATCATTATAGAAAACAAGTTGAAGGTTTTTCAAAAACTTAAAAATAAACAACTATATATGATTTAGTAATTTCACTTCTGTGTATTTATCTGAAGGAAATGAAGTCAGTTTTTCAGAGTTATATCTGTACTCTCGTGCGCATCGCAACATTATTCACAATAGTTAAAATATGAAAGCAACCTTAGGATCTGTCACTTTTAACTAGTATTAAGTCAAGGAGGTAGGAAAACAGATAGCAAGATCAGAGCAAAGTGGGCAAGGTGAATGGAAAAAGAAAATGTGGTACATGTATAAATGGAATATTATTCAGCCTTAAGAAAGAAGGAAATCCTGCCATTTGCACTAACATGGATGAACTTAGAGGAAAATATGTTAAGTGAAAAAAAAAAGCCAGATACAAAAGGACATATACCACATGATTCATCATATATAGAATCTAAAATCATCAAAATCAAAGAAGCATGGGATAGAAGGGTCCAGGAGGAGGGAGAAAATGAGGAGATATTAGTCAAATAAGTCCTAGATATCTCCTGTACAGCATACTGCCTAAAGTTAACAATATTATACTGTTCACTGGAAGTCTGCTAAAGGGGTAGAACTTAAGAGTTTTTAATCACACAAAATAAAGTTGACAGAAGGAAAGATTTGGAGGGGATGAATGTATTTATGGCAAAGATTGTAGAGATGGTTTTGTGGGTATAAATGCCCTGACCAAAACAGCGCTCATCTCCAAATGCATCAAGTTGTATCCATTATGTAAGTATTGCTTTTTGTATATCAGCAATATCTTAAATAGAGTGGTTTCAAAAATAGTTTAGTTGCCTTAGTGGGACATTCATGGCCTTTATAATCTGTTCTTATCTTATCTCAGGTTAACTCTTCAGACTAGCTACACTGCCGCTTTTTATTTCCCAATTGGTTACCTTGCTCACCATCCTCTAGTCCCTGGACAGTGGGTTACCAACGCCTCTAGCAGGCCAAGCAATGTTTTAGATGCTGTGGACACCCAGTGATGAACAAGACAGGCAGGATCCTGCAGTCATGATTGTATACCCTAGCAGGCTTTACATTGTATATTACTTCATGGACTTTATGTTTGGTGAAGTCAGTAAGCTAAAGAGACTTGCTAAAGTTTCACTACTTACATCTTTTCTTCCTCAGGCTTATTGAGGAATGATTGACCAAAAATTGTATATATTTAAGGTATATAAATAAACCTTCTGTGATTATTATCATAATCAAGCTAGTTAACATCCATCACCTCACATACCATTTCTGTATGTGTAGTGAACAATACTTAAGATCTATTCTCTTGATAAATTCCAAGGATGCTAAATAGTTATAGCTAATATAATGTACTATTTATAGTGTACATATACGATGCCGTGTAGTTTAGGATATGTATATATAGCTATATACTTAATGTCATGTATTATAGTCAATGTAATGCTGTACATTAGATCTCTGGAACTTACACATCTTATAACCAGATGTTTATACCCTGTAACCAACATCTCCTTGTTTTCCTCACCTCCCTGGCAACCACCGTTCTACTCTCTGTGTTCAATTTCTGCAGATTCCAGATGTAAATGTTCTCATGCGTCCTCACCAATATTTGTTACCTTTTGTGTTTTGGATAATAGTCATGCCATAATATATGAGGTAATATCTCATTGTGGTTCTGATTTGGATTTTTCTAATGATCAATGACTTTTGAGTACCTTTTCATCTACCTGTCAGCCATTTGTACACCTTCTTTTGAGAAATGTTCATTCAGCTCCATTGCCTATTTTTCAAAATTAGGTTGATTTTTTTCCACTATTAAGTTACATGATTTCTTTATATGTTTTAGATATGAACCTTTTATCAGATTTGCAAATATTTCTTCCCATTCTGCAAGCTGCCTTTTCATTTTTATTTACTGTTTCCCTAAGAAAGTTAAACTTGATTTAGTTGGTAATGAGATTTATGAGCAGACAAGTTGGAGAACCAATGTAAGACTTCAAGAAAGTCAATAAAGAAATAGTGTGCATGGAACTGGAGAGTATTATGCTTAGTGAAATAAGCCAGTCAGTGAAGGACAGGTATCATATGATCTCACCCATTACGGGACAATAATGAGCAAAACTAACAACAAA
>PVIW01001229.1:288548-324727 GCA_004026585.1 Noctilio leporinus
GCAGTGGTCAGGGGGAAAGGGGTTGGGGGGAGGGGGGAGGCAGAGGCAAAGAAGGGGAGCAGCTTAGACAAGAACCTAGTATAAAGGAACCATGGACATAGACAACAGGTGGGATTGACTTTGGGGGGAAAGGGTGGGTGGGGAGGGGGACAGAGGGGAGCAAAAAAGGGATGGATGTAATACAACAACAATAAAATTTTAAAAAAAAAGTCAAAAAAAAGAAATAGTGTGCAACAATAAATTTTTTTTAAAAAAGTCAAAAAAAAGAAATAGTGTGCAGAAGAGGTGGATAGAGTATTGAAGGGAAAGGGACTGATTAAGAGACTAGTAGAATGGTCCATGCTAGACATAAGACCCTGACCAAGACAGCACTAATACAAAGGACAGGAGGGACTATGATAAAATTAAAAATTGTTCCTAGCAACTGATTAAAGGTAGGAAGTGAGGGAGAATGGAGTTACAGGTTTGCCCTGAGGTCAGCAGAGGAATTGTGCCCAGGGGATAGATGATTTTGGGAAATAAATACTGAATTCAACATTCCAAACACAACATCCAAGTGGGCAGTTAGATGTAGGAACCTAGACCTCAGGCAATGAGTTATAGGTGGATTTAGGGATTAGAGATCACTCTCAATTGATCTGACCCGAATTTTAAATCTTGTAAAAGGATGTCATCGCCAAGGGGCAAGTAAAACAACCAGAAAAAAAGATCAAGAGAAACTTGGGAAATGTCATTTACAGTCACATTTATATAGTCCTAACAAGAGAAGAATAGATGAACTAGAAACAAAAACAGAAACAAAAAAACTTGGTTTCTGCACAGATACAGAAACCAAGGAAGAGAGGGTGTCAAAATTCTGCTGAAGGGACTAGATGGAAATGTATCCAGTGGGCTTAGTAATGGGAGGCCACTTTTAACTAGTATTAAGTCAAGGAGGTAGGAAAACAGATAGCAAGATCAGAGCAAAGTGGGCAAGGAGAAAATCCACAGCAGCATGGGTGAACCATGGGAGCAATGGAGGGATAGCAATGGGACAGGCACTGAGGGTAGACCAATTTAGGAAAGACTTTGTTTAGGATGAGGAACTTTGAGCCCATTGGTAAAAGAAGGCAAATCCACCGGAGAGAAGTCAAGTCTGCAGAAGGAACAAGAGGGGAAGGAGAGAACTTTTAGAGTCAAGAGGGTGAGAAGTCAGAAATGATGGAAATGACAGCCAGGGGCAGCCTTAACAGCTTTCACGCTACTAACCAGTTTGTCACTGCTGACATATTTACCTATTTTGTCCATACTTCATAGTGTGGCTTCAAGTGCAGGGACAGTCTCTCCTAGTCAACCAGCTTCTGTGGCTATCCTCTCTAGCCTTCCACTGGAACAAAGGAGGGAGGCCCCAGTAAAAGTTCTGATGACAGGGACCAGGGATGGTATCTACTCTGACTTTCCAGACAATCCATTCATTCTCACACTACCTCAGAACAGGAAGTGGGACAGGCATTGTTGTTCTACCAATTGTAAGCACCAGAATAGGAGTGCAGATATGGACACTAAAATCAAAGTCACACAGCCAAGAACATGGCCACATTTCCTTGTTGTCCCCCAGATAATCCTACATTGACCTACAAACCACAATAGTCACTTAACACGCCCCCCATGCACACACACTCAAACTAAAATACTTTCAGAGAATGCTAACAGTTCCAACAAAAATACTTGAATTTTCTTTGGTTCCTTTCATCTGATCCTGGTATTTTCCTTGAAAATGAACCACAGTATCTCCAAGGAGCATGGAGAAAGGGAACAGATGGACAATGAGATAAAAAAGTTTGGATTTGCCCAAGAAATATGACTAAACCTAGAGGTATTTCAGCTTTTCCAACTATGCAAAAAATTTCCAATAACCTTTCTAATTATTAGGACTCACATTTAAGTAGCTCTTCCTCTGGATGATGATGATAATAACAAGGGTTTATTATGTACCGGGCACTATTTCAATCACTTTACAAGTATTATCTCATTTAATCCTACAAGAACCTGTTGGGTTTACAAATGAGGAAATGATGGCTTGGACAATGTGAGAAATGGGCCAAGTTCCTAAGTGGCTGGGTGAGGATTTGAACTCTGGAACCATCTCAAGTCCAGGTTAAAAGCTAAGGTTACCTGGTATATCACTACTGATCTTGTCCTCAGTGTATCTGAAGGCAGCTGTGAAGAGATCCACGACTTGTAAGTGGGCAAAGCAGAATGCAGGAGTGACTCCATGTGCCCATCACTTCTAGCCTTGTGATTACCTCACAAGGCAGTAAAGATGCAGGCTTCAGAGCAACGGACCAGGCAGCAAGTTCAAAGAAGGGGAACTATTGGTTGTAAAAGTAGAATATAACTCAGGGGACAGTTCCAGCAGCAGCAGCAGCAGCAGTGCTCAAAGGGACCCTTGTACCTCAAGGAACTTTTGTGCAACACTCACTTGGGGTACTTGTTTAAAATGCACATTCCTGGGGGCTGCTCAATTCTTTCCTATATAAGGGAAGAGGGGATGCAATCAGAGAACATGCCTGGGAGCAAGCCAGGTGACCCTTAGGCACACATTTGTGATCCACTGTGCCACAGGGTTGTCCTGAACATGTCATGACTGAAAAAACGCAAATATCATGAAGGTCAATGACAGAACAAACAACAGATTGGAAGGGGAGCAGGACACTGGGAAGGAAGTGCATGTTTGCTCATTCCTCATCTTGCTATTCCAGCCTAAGGGGGCTAAAGCACAAACACCAGTTTAGATTTACCATTTCTAGATAAACAGGAGGCCTCAAAATGGGTTTAAAAAGAGGAAGGGGAAGAGGAGGAGAAAGAGGGGAGGGAAGAAAGAGAGGGAGGAGAAGGAGAATATAATGATGGGTGGGGAGCCAGGAGGGGGGTGAGTTCAAAGAAGAAGAAAGGGGAGCAACGGGTTGTAAAACTAGGATATAATGCGGGGCGGGGGTGGGTTACTGCATCTGCTACTAGAGCCACGGTCCTCCTTGAACACTGGAGCTCTCAAACGGGCTGACCACTGCCCTGTCTGTTTCTGCTCTGAGGGTAATTTCATCCTGATAGTGTCAATTGCCCATCTAAGTCACTCAGTCTTGGTCAGGCTCATCCCAACTATTAACTTTTATTCTCCTGCAAGAGACATTGGGAGCAACTATGATCTTCCTCTGAAGACCCCTGCATTACCGCTGTATATCAAGACCTCCCATACAGCAGCCACTGTTGGGTTTTGTGCCAAAGAAGGCAAAATTAGTTCAGCCACATTAGAAACCTATTATACATTTCTTTCATCTTTTGGATAAAGGAAATTAATCTACTCTTTATCTTCTTCTTTTTAATTGAGATATAATTGACGTTCAACATTATATTGGTTACAGATGTACAACATAATGATTTGACATATGCACATACGTATTGCAAAATGATCACCCCAGTAAATTTAGTTAACATCTGTTATCATATATTAGTTACAAATTTTTTGTTGTAATAAGAACTTGTAGGATCTACTCTCTTAGCAATTTTCAAATATCCGATACAGCACTATTAGCTGTAGTCACCATGCTGTACATTGCATCCCCAGGACTTATTTATCTTACAAGTTTGTACCTTTGACCCACCCCCCTTACCCATTTCACCCACCCGGCTCCTACCTCCTGCCTCTGGCAACCACCATTGTCCTCTGTATCAATTATTTCAGTTGGGTTTTTGTTCTGTTTCATCAGATTTCATACATAAGTGGGATCATGTATCAAATATATCAAATATATACATATTTGTCTTTCTCTGTCTAATGACAATAATACTTTAGATTATCTTTGAAAAAAGAATCTATTGAATTGTAGAAATTCTGAAAAACATAATGTGAAGGGTTGGGCTACAACAAAATTTTCAAGTAAATCGCTGAGTGGGGTGGGCAGCCTCTAAAATGGTTCCTGATGAGCCGCACACGTTGGTGTTTACACCCTTGTCTAAACTCTCCCCTGAGTGTGGGCCGGACAGAGAGACGTGCTTCAAACAACAACAAAAGATATGTCGAAGGTGATGGGCTGTCACTCTCAATATTAAGTTACAGTAAGACTGATTTTCCTCTTATTCTCCAGTGTTCCCCTCCCTCTCTCCCCCTCTCTCTCTGAGCTCCCTCCCTTCTACTCCCCTCCATCTTCTCTTCTCTCTGCCTTTGAACCGGTTGCCATGTTGTAAATAGTCCTATGGAGAGGCCACATGGCAGGAAACTGATGTCTCTGGCCAGCAGCCAGTTAAGCCCTGAGACCTGCTGGCAGCCATGTGAATAAATGTGGAGGCAGATCTTCCTCCAGTGGAGCCTGAGATGACTCCATGGCTGCAGCAGGGCTGACACCTGACCTCAGTCTTATAAAAAACCTTATTTGCTTATTTTGCTATCATCTTATAGAGATAAAGGTATCTTTACATTAGAGAAGGTCACACTCAGCTAAACCACACCCAGATTCCTGCCCCACAGGAACCTGAGATACCCGTACATGTTTATGGTTTTGATGCACTGTGTTTTGGAGTTGTATGTTATGCAACAACCGATAACGCATAGAGCGAATATTTGTAGTACAAGGTAGTTGGCTTTTTTTAAGCCTCTGGCTTGAAGAGTGTTTGCATTCTCTGAAGCTGCTGTCCATGCTTGGCCATACTTTATGTAAGAAGGAAAGATCAATGACTCTGATCCAGGAAGTCCCTTCCTGAGCCCCAGCTATGTGGCTGGTTGGCCAGGCATCTCTGGGTTTAACCACTTTCAGTTTCCTCATCTTTAAAAAAAGGCACAGTGTTCCGAATTACCACAGCCAACAGTTACAATCGTACATGTGAGAACACTTCCAAAAGCGAAGCATTGTAGAAATGTGAAATGTGTAGTCTTTAGAAGCCAGAGCCAGCTCTATTGTCGTTATTTATGTGCTGTTCTTTTAAACACATGCTCCCTTTGTGCAGTCTCGACTGGGCTTGAGAAACATGATCAACTGCAACTGTGCAACACATGGCGAGGCTAAAAACTGCATTGCGATGCTACTGAAACACCGTGTGTGTGCTTCCTGAGTCCTTTCCTCCTGCAGGGAGGCCGCTGTCCGAATACATCTTGGCACCTCCATGGTGAAGCAGGGTGGGGCCATGGTGGAGCTCTTCCTGGTGTTACTAGCACAATGGAAGCCTCTGCTCTGTTAAGTGAACAAAACCACCTCATGACATCCTGTAGTGTATTCTCTAGGATCCCATCCTTGTAAAGGAATGCTGAATTTAGAAAGGAAACATGTTTTCTAAACAGTAATAATAATGAGGTCATATAAACCAAAATAACAAGGTTATGCACGGAACTAAAAAAGACTAAAGAAAATTCCAATGAAACAAGTCTAAATATAAGCATATGAATATCTGATTAAGCTCAGTTAATTAACAAGAATTTATCAAGCAACCTGTGTGCCCAAAACACTCTTGTGCTCTTTAGGCACTTTACTACATTTTGTGAACTGTCTACAGTGAACTTGTAATACTTCAGTGATCTAAAATGGAAATGGCATGCTGTCCAGGTTAGCTCATTTGGTTAGAGTGTTGTCTCAATAGGCCAAGGTTGCAGGTTTGATCCCTGGTCAGGGCACATGCAACAGTCAAACAATAAGTAGAACAATTTGATGTCTCTCACTTTCCCTTCCTTTCTCTCTCTAAAATAAATGAAAGAGAGAGAGAGAGAGAGAGAGAGAGAGAGAGAAGGAAAGAAAGAAAGAAAAAGGAAGGAAGAAGGAAGGAAGGAAGGAAGGAAGGAAGGAAGGAAGGAAGGAAGGAAGAAAAGAGTTTACTGTATGGTGACTTTAGTTAACAATATGGTATTGAACAAACAAAAGTTGCTAAGAGTAGGTCTTAATGTTCTCACTACACACACAAAGTTATCTACGTTAACTATATGAGATGAACTTGTTAATTACCTTAATATCAGTGATCATTCACAATGTATATGAACATCAAATTATCACCTACAATTATTTTTGTCAATTATTTTTCAATAAAGTTTGAAGAGAAGAATGGAAAGGCTTCCAGTAAGTCATATGCAGTGTATTTGCTTCTTGGCATATACCTTTTTATGTCTTTTTGATTTTTGAACAATATAGATATCTTATATATTTAAAAGACAAAATTTATTTAAAAAAATTCAAATTGAATACAAACAGAAGAAATTAAACTTAAATATATAAAATGATAAAAAAAATAGGCCCACTTATAAAAGAATTATTGCAAGTAACTTTTAATTTAAGGAACTTTTCATTCTAATTGAAGTCACTTTTAACTCTGACATCTGTGATGGTATATATTCTAATACCAAAAAGGACGGCAAAAAACCCCAAATTTTACTTATTTGGTTTGTTGATAGGAGTAACATTGATATTTGTGATGGTTAATTTTACGTTTCAGCTTGACTGGATGTGTTTTTGAGGTGCTTCAGGTAACATTAACATGTGAATTGGTAGGCTGGGTAAAGCAGCTGGCCCTCACCCATTTGGGCAGGCCTCCTCTAATCTGCTGAGAGCCCAAGGAATAAAAAGCCTCACTCTTTCTCCCTTAAGAGTTCCCTCTTCTTGCCTACAGCCTACAATCTGGGACACAGGTTTTCTCCACTGCCTATGAACCAAAACTGCAACATTGACTTTCCTGGGGCTCCAGCTTGCCATTTCGTCCTGAAAATCTTGGGACTTGTCAGCTTCCATAATCGTATGAACGCTTCTTTATAGCCTCTCTCTCACTATTGATCTGTTATGAGGGAGAATCCCCCCAAAAACAGAATTGTCTTCTAGAAGGCAGGACTTTGTAGTACAGGCTTCCCCCATTCAGTGAGTGTTCTAGGAACCCACGTGTACCAGTGAACCAGCTGGTGTTGTGAGAGGCTGCATTTGGCCTCAGTGAATTTTTTTGAAGACTCTTGCAACGCATTTGCTCATTTCATGATGGGTGATTTTTGACTGAACCTGCCTACACCATACTGAGTGTTTAGCGGTTTCTGACTAAAAATAGCAAGACCACCATGCCCCATCCTTCCTATTCACCGGATCTCACCCTGAATGACTTTTTTGTTTGTTTCCCCAGATGAAAAAAGTCATCAGAGAAAAATGTTTTGCTAATGTGGAAGAGGTGAAACAAAAAACAGCAAAAGCACTGAAAAACATCAAAATAGACAAGTTTAAAAACCATTTTGAGCAGTGGAAAAAAAACATCTTAATAGGTGTATAGCACCAAATGGAGAATACTTTGAAGGTGACTGAAGTTTAAACATGTGAGAATACACAATTTTTTATAAATTCTGTTTTGGGGGGGGGGTCCTTCTTCATACATGTACTCACACACACACATATCCTATTGATTCTGTCTGTTTAAAGAACCTGACTGATATAGAATTATAATTCTATAATAATTCTTTTTTTAGAGCAAATGAATAAATATATTAATCTTCTTTAAAAAATAGAAGTTTCTCTGTAAGGGAAAAAGAGATGAAAATATAAAATAAAAGAAGGCAAGGAAAAGCTTTATTCCATGGTATTTGTATAGGAAATATTAAGAACTGGTGATTATTTTGAAAAATATGACTCCTACTTTTATTCAATGAAATGGCTAGTAGCAGTGAGCACAGAGCAGCCCGATTTTGGTTTCTAAATGTTGTTCTCCACTTAAAGAAACCAGGACTCCATGGAAACTGGCCGATTTCAGATGCGGGTCAGAGAATGGGAGATAAACCTGAAAGCCAGAAAGCAAGGCTGGATACAGAGACTCATGCAGTCACACTGGGTAAACTTAGGACAATCTGGGCCCTGGAAAAATAATGCTCATTACTTACAGCAAATTAACTTGTAAAAATCATGACTTTACAATAATACATAAAGTGGGGGAGGGAGGATAAAGGAGTAATAGAAGGAGAGAGAGAGAAATAGAGGTGCAAAGAGAGAAAGCTCTTCTTTTACAGAATGCCAGCTAATTGAGGACAGATGATAAAATTTTAATAATTACCAATTTGCAGTCTGCAACATAAGAAGTCATTCATACAGGGATCATCGTGGATTCTTAAACTGTTAAACAAAATATTGCTAGTGACAGACTCTTCACACAATTTCAAAGTTTCCCATCCCATCCCCTAGCACTAACCAATTTGAAAAAGAAAACTATATAAAGTGGAGGGATCTTGTGGTCACAACCTTAGCCAAAATCAAGCTTACATTACAAACAATAATACAATCTGATATCATATGCCTCTTAATGTGATGAAATAGCAGATCTGCAGCACTACCTAGGTAATATTCTTACCAAAATCATTTAACCTAAATCGCATCATACATCTAGACTTTATTCTGGGTCACAGGAAAACACAAAAGCTACCAGGAACAAGAGTAAACAGTACCCTGAGGATATCAGTCTAGAAAGTAGAGTTTATACAAGACAATCAAACTGAACTCTTCAAAAATGAGTGTCACGAAGACATAAAAGAAAGTGGACTGTTATACCTATTGTAAAGAAACTTTAGAGTGAAAACAGCCACATATAGGGCTTGACCCTTAATAGGATTCTAAACTGAACAAAAGAATATAGACTATATATGGGATGAATAATGAAAAGCTCATTTCATTTGGTGTGATAATGATATTATAGTTATATAGGAGAATATTCTAATTCTAAGGAGATTCATGCTAAAGCATTTACTTAATGGTTAATTGTTGTGATGACTACAATTTGGGTTGATTGATTGACTGATTAATTTGATTTGATTGATTTTAGAGAGAGGAACATCGATTTGTTGTTCTACTAATTGATGCATTCATTGGTTGCTGCTCATATGTATCCTGACTGGGGATCAAACCCACAACCTTGGCATATCAGGATGATGCTCTCACCAACTGAGCTACCTGGCCAGGGCCTGCATTTGCTTTTAAATAGTTCAGCAGAGAAAAAAGTAGAGGGCAAAAGAGTAACAGAAGGACAGAGCAAGCGTGAAAATGATAGGAGGGCAAGCAAATGGGACAGGACTGGTGATCTTACCAGGAATATATGTTTCCTTTTTAATTCTTAACCTTTTTTCTGCAGGTTTGAAAATCTTCAAAATAAGGAGCTGGGGGGGAAGTACCAATGATAATACCTTGGAAGAACTGAGTTAAGTTGCTACAGGAAAGAGAAATGATTAATCAGTATTTTAGATGAGAACAATAGCTTCCCCCATAGCTGGGGAGAAACACACCTCATCGAGTTGAGGTTCACTCTGTGATTCTGAGCATGCCTCACTAATTTCAAAGAATAAATGTGATCCACACCCTCCTGAGCAATGGCTGCAGAAACAGGGAGAACTTCTCCAGCGCAGCCATGGATCCAAGGAGGCAGAGCTTGTTGGAGGAGAGGATCTTCTTTCAGAACAAAGGGAAGTAAAGGGCTCCCAAGCAGGGCTCCTGTTGAAAGATCCAGCAGGGCCATATGTCAATTGCACAACCAGGAGGGAAAGCAGCAGAGAGAGCGGAGGAGTAGGAATGTGTGGCTGCAGGAAGAACGTGGGTTCTCACATGGAATCTTAAAATAATTTAATGCGTGAGAGTGATATTTCTCAATTTCCGGGAGACTATTTTGGCTATTGTTGATAGGAGATTTGCTGTGGCCTTACAGTATATTCTGATTGTTTCACCTGCCTCTACCTTGTCTGCCCCCCCACACACATGCACACACAGACACACACATACACATATACACACATACTTGATTACCTCCAAAACCTCTGTGTCTCTCCCCCTCCTCCATAGCACTCAAATGGCAGTTACTTTGTCCAGCACTCACTCAGGGTTTTCGGGCCCAGTCTCTCCCCAAAGAGCCTTTTCTGTTACTGGGGATTTGAAGAACAACACGTAACCTTATTTAACTCCTAGCTAAGTGCAAAGCATCATGGTTTCACAGCATCAACTGGAATTACATGCAATAGTCCCTCTTATCTACGGGGGGATGGGGGGAAATGGGAGGGTTCATTTCAAGACCCCCAGGGGATGCCTGAAACCACAAATAGTACTAAACACTATATACCTGTACACACATTTAATACAACCTAAAACATTTTATGCTTCTTTTCGTACTGGGGACATGGCTTAGCTGGAAGCATATTTGTTGGATCATATCACAAGCTTGCTAAATCTATTTTCCTTTTCACATAGGTTGCTGAAATGTACCAAGCCAAATCTGAAGCCTACCTTTACAGTGTGATCTAAACTATAAGGCCCTGCATTTGGGATAAAGCTTTTGCATGACTAATTACCTTATATTGATTGTGGCTCTGCAGCTTGCCTAGAATCCTTCTTAGGAAAAGAAAACATGTAAAGGGTGATGAGAAC
Source organism: Noctilio leporinus (assembly GCA_004026585.1). NCBI lineage: Eukaryota > Metazoa > Chordata > Mammalia > Chiroptera > Noctilionidae > Noctilio > Noctilio leporinus. The sequence goes on from PVIW01001229.1 coordinate 298,931, forward strand.
CCTGGCCAAACTTAAGACAGCAGAGGCTGCTCAGGCTCCAGGATGTTCTCAGTTTGTAGTGAACCCCAGACTGCTCTTTGTCGAGTTTCAGGGATAATGGGCCAAAGATGTCCAGGCCTGAACTTAAATCAATGCAAGAACAGAAAATTCCTGGATAGCAGCTCTCAGTTTGTAAAGCCAGCAAATGAAGATGCCATTCTGGCTTCTTATGCGCAGAGAGCGTGAAGGAACAAGGCAGTGCTGCAGGGCACCCTCTGCCACAGACACTCCCAGATGTCTGCGGTGATGCCCAAACTGTGGCCAGAACCAGAGAGAAACTGGAGCTCATCGTGCTGGACACCTGCTGGACACTAGCCCACACTCTCCATGACAACTTGTGATAGAAGTTACTATTCCATTTACACACAAGAAAACTGAGGCTCATAGAAAATACTTCACCTAAAATCATGTTGCTGTAAGAAAGACAAAGCAAGAGGTAAAATCCTGAAGTAGCTGACTCAAAGTCCTGGCTTATCACAGCACATCTTCAGGGCCCTGGCCTCCATTTCCCCATAGGACACATGCATGAATGTCACTTCGCCTTTGATCCCTGATGGGGCTGCTACTTGACCTATAAACCTTTCAAATTTTTGGAGGAAAAGAAACTTTAAAATGTAACTAGACAGGACTTCCAGTCAAGATAGTGGCTAGGTAAACACAGCTCACTTCCTTGCATAGCCACATCAAAATTACAACTAAACTATAGAGCAACCATCATTTAGAACCATCAGAAACTGAGCTGAATGGAAGTCCTACAACTATGGAATCAAAGAAGAAATCAACTAGCTGGATGGAACTAGCTACATCAAGGCTGGTAGGAGGGGCAGAGACATGGAACAGATTGGTCCCACACCCATATGTGGTGGATAAAAATTGGGAGAAAAAAAATCTCTTTGAGAGAGCCCAGCACAACAGCAGGATCCCTAACACAGGGTTCCAGTGCCAGGAAGAGAAGCCACCATAACTTCTGGTTGTAAAAATCAGTGGGGACTGAGGCCGTGGAAGAGAGAAACTTCTGAAATTTCAAGCAGTTCCTATCAAAGGGCTCACACACAGACTTACATGGCCTTACTCCCTCTGAGATTTAGCATGGGGGCAGTAGGTTGAAAGGCCTCAGAGACACAGGGAAGGAACTGAATTATCCAGCAGTGGAGTGAAAGGTGGGGCAGGTTTCTCCCAGACAGAAGTACTGTCAGAGGCCATTGTTTTTTTGTTTTGTTTTGGTTTTGTTTTTATGTTTTTTAGCCCTCTCCCAACAGAGCTGGCAGGCAGCACCATATCTGAGATTCCACCAACCTGGCTCACACTATTTTCCCCACCCTGGTGATTCCCTGAGACATTGCCCCACCCAACTTTGGGACTTACCCAAGCTGTTTCCAGTAGCTTTTCCATATGAATGGCTTGTCTTGGCCTATTCATTTCAGATTTCCTAAATTCTCTCAAACAAGAAGCAACCGGCTTCAGCAAGCCCTGCACCTGTTGCTAAGTTGTCCCAGACTCGACACTAACAGAGCCAGCCTTGACTTGGCCTTGCCTGGGCTCCTCCAAGCCAGCACTGTGTAGCTTATGCTGTGTGACCTCAGACAGAAAACAGGCAGTGGCCAACCTTGGATGTGCCAACAGCAATCAAGGCTCAACTATAAGAGGATGGTATACATAGTTCACATGGTAAGTGCACCTTGAGTACCCAGCCTGAGTGACAGAGGAAGCTGTACCACTGGAGATGACAGAACACCTACTACATTAGGCCACTCTGCCAAGGTAGAGAGACATAGCAGCTCTACTTAATACATAGAAACAAATTCAGAGAGGCTGCCAAAATGAAGAGACAAAGAAACATGACCCAGGTGAAAAAAAGAGAGAACTAAACTTCAGAAAAAGAACTAAACAAAATGAAGACAAGCAATCTACTAGATGTAGAATTCAAAACACTGGTTATAAGGAAGCTCAAGGAAATTAGTGAGGACCTCAACAGTATTTTAAAAATCCAGTCAGAAACGAAGGATACACTAATTGAAATAAAGAACAATTTACAGGGGAACAACAGTAGAGTAGATGAGGCCAAGAATCAAATCAGCAATTTTGAATATAAAAAAGCAAAAAACAACCAATCAGAATAACAAGAAGAAAAGAGAATTGGGAAAAAAAAAAAAAAATGAGAATAGTCACTGGTTCGGTTCCCCAGCCAGGGCACATAACCAGGTTGCAAGCCAGGTCTCCAGCCAGATCCATGACTGGAGGCAGGTGAGAGGCAACCATACATTGATGTCTCTCTCCCTCTCTTCCTCTCTCCCTATCCCTTTCTCTAAAAAATAATAAGTAAAATCTAAAAAAAAAAATGAGAACAGTGTAAGGAGCCCCTGGGACAACTTTAAGCACACCATCATTTGCATAATGGGGATGCCAGAAGAAGATAAGAGAGCAAGAAATTGGCAACCTATTTGAAAAACTAATGATAGAAAACACTCCAGGAAGTACATAAAGTCCCAAGCAAAATGAACCAAAAGAAGCCAACACACATCACAATTAAAATGGCAAAGTTTAAAGACAAAGAGAGAATCTTAAAAGTAGCAGGAGAAAAGCAGTTTGTTACCTACAAGGGAGCTCCCAGAAGACTGTCAATGGATTTCTCAAAAGAAACTGCAGGTCAGAAGGGATTGGTAAGAAATATTTAAAGTGATGAAAAGTAAGGACCTATTGCTAAGGATACCGACTCCACAAAGTTATCATTTAGAATGGAAGGGCAGATAAAATAGGTCCCAGACAAGAAGAAACTCAAGGAGTTCGTCACCACCAAATCAGTATATATGAAATGTTTAAGCCAGAGGCAGCCTCTCATAACACCAGCTGCTCAGATCCCACAATCTTAGGAGGTGTGCCCTAAAATATTCATCTTCCTCTCCAAAGAGAATCTGTATGCTCTTTTCTAATAAAGCTCCAATCCTTTCATCTGTTTTTGGATCCTTTTTCCCCTCCTATACTGATACTATTGACACTGGTCTCTTTAAGTTCTCATCTCTGATCTGCTCTCTCCTGTCACCAAGCCCAAGCACAGTTCTCTCTGCCTGGAACACGGGAACACCTCTCTGCCCCTAGGTCCCATCCCTGACTTTGACTTCCAGGTAGTTCTCCTGATTTAGTTAAATCATCACTTCTGAGATGGCCTCATGACTTTGCTAAGAAATAGGCCTCTTCTAGGGAACTGTACTATCAACCTGTGATTTTTAAATTTTCACCAACTGTATAATTGTTGTTTATTGTCTGTCTCTTCCATTAGATTCCAAGCTCCCAGAGAGTAGATTCTACATCTTAATTTGTCACTATTCAATGTCTAAATAAAGCTTGGTATGGAGCAGATGCTCAATAAATGCCCAATGAGTGAATCTCTTAAAGAATAAAGACCTGACTCAGACTGATGCTATACCAATGATAATAATAAAACATCCTCAGGTTCATGCAGCTTTTCATCATTTAAAAATATTTTTGACAACTCCATGAAAACCAATTTGATCACCTAGGTCAAATGGATCTGTTGTTTAAAAGTCACAATTTGCCAAAACTCATACAAGAAGAAATAGGTAATCTAATTAGGCCTATATCTATTAAAGATATTGGACCAATAATTAATAACCTTCCAAAACAGAAAGCACCAGGCCCAGGTGGTGAATTCTACAAAACATTTCAGGAACAAATGATATCAACTCTGAAATCTCTGTAGGGCCAATCAGATGGTTTGATTCAGCAGTGTTATTATGCAACATCAAATCTTCAGCCCTGGAAAGTTAATCATCTCACCAAAGTAGATACACAGATGGTAAATAAGTACATGAAAAGATGTTCCACATCACGTGTCACCAGGGAGGTGCAAATTAAAACCACAATGAGATACCACTACAAACCTATTAGAATGGCAGAAGTCCAAAGCAATGACACCACCAAATTCTAATGAAGATGTACAGCAACAGGAACTCATTCCCTGATGGTGGGAATGCAAAATGGTACAGCCACGTTGGAAGAAGTGGTATGCTTAAACATACTCTTATCACATAATCCAGCAACGGTGCCCCTTGGTATTTACCCAAAGGAGTTGAAATCTTGTGTCCACATAAAAACCTGCATGTGGATGTTTATAGCAGCTTTATTTATGATTGCCAAACCCTGGAAGCAACCAAGATGTCCTTCAGTAGATGAACAGATTAAAAAACTATGGTAGATCCAGACAATGGAATATTGTTCAGAGCTAAAAAGAAGTGAGCTATCAAGTCAAGGGGAAAAAAAGTGGGGGAGGAAATTAAAATGCATATTACTAGGTAAAAGAAGCCAATATAGAAAGGCTGCATACTATATGATTCCAATTATGGGACACTCTGGAAAGGCAAAAATATGGAGACAGTAAAATGATCAGTGACTGCCAAGGGTTAAAATAGGGAGGGATAAATAAAAATGCAGAGGAATTGTAAGGCAGTGAAAATACTCTGTATAATTTTGTTAACCAGTGTCATTCCAACAAATTCAATATAAAGGGGAAAAAAAGAAATTACTCTGTTTGATACTATACTGTTATCCATTTTCCAAACCCATAGAATGTACAACACTAAGAGTGAACCCTAATGTGAACCGTGGGCTGAGTGATAATGGTGTAGCAATATAGGTTCTACAATTCTAATAAATACACCACTATGGCGAGAAATGTTGATAAGGGGGAAGGCTATGCATGTTGGGGTGGGGGAGTAGGAGGGTTACAGGAAATCTGTGTACCTTCTCCTTAATTTTACTGTGAGCTTAAAATTGCTCTTAAAAAAATATCTTTAAAAAAAACTCTTTCACATATGTTAGTCTTATAACTGTTTAAAGTATGTGTTTTTATAGAAGGCTTGTTTTTTGTCAAGTCTTCCATTCATACTTTTGCTTTGGAAGTGGTAGCAATTCCACACTCCCACTGCTCTATAATTTTCTATTTAGATAACTAACATTTATTTAGCCTTAATGGTGTAATAAGAACTTTATCTAAGAGATTTTTATATATATATATATATATATATATATATATATATACATGGTTACGGTCTTATTGGTAGGCCACGCTCACATATAATAAGGTGTACCACATGCCTCATTTCCAGTTCACATTATCATTAGTAACCTACCCACCTTCCATGGGGCAAAATATACAACAATTTAAAAACCCCAATTGTTGGCAGAAGTAAAACTGACAAGTATGACCAGTATGGTTGGAGTTGCTTTATTGAAGCACTGTCAAAGTGATCATATGAAAATTACCAATTTGTGCCCCAAAGAAATTAGAACATAGTATTAATATAGGAACACAACCAAGATTGTCCTAAACGAAGTTCTGAAGACACTAAGTGGCCCTCAGATTGCACCTAGACATTACTAGTTTAATAAGACATAGGCCAAAATGAAAGCTAAGTTCAGATAGCCCACCATGGGTTCCCCTTGCTGCTGCAGCCTGTCTATCACAGGGCACAGGCGTGTTTCCCTCCCAGCGGGATGCTAGTAGGGCTGCAGCACATACACCACATGACAGCAGGCTTCTGGGAAAGAGAGATCTCCAGTGCTGAAGCTGCCTTTATTCCATTCCTGACGCTGTTCCAGCTCTGCAGCTATGCCATGCTTTTTCTTATTTAAATGAATAAATGTTAATTTGATGTACAAGGTCTACCCTGACAGTATTGGCCGCTCAAACTGTTTTAACTACATTGACATTGGCTCAATACTTTCAGGACAGGCCTTTGTATGTTAGACAACTATCGATGAACTAACTATACCATCTCTTCAGGGGAGCCTCACATAAGACATCCACCGCTGGTACATGGCACTAGAGTAACCTGAACAGAATGAGGCTCTGCAGAAGGAGGTGAAGAAAACAAAAGGAGGAAACATTCTCCTTTCTCAAAAACAAGGAGAATAAGGAATAGAAACACAGCTAGGGATGAACTGTCCCCTGGACCACAGGTGTGGGGAAGGGCTAACCAAAGCAGGGAAGGGCCAGAGGGACAAGCTCCAGGGGAATAGCAGATGGGCACAGGCCTCCGATGACAATGGTGCCACCAACTGCCGTCAGTCCCTCATTTGAGACGATACAATCAGCTATTGAGCCAGTGTAGAACCTTCCTTGGACTTGGCTTAACCTGAACTTCTTACGAGGCCCAACAGGCCTCGTAAGCACTGAAGGGTAAACACATAGATGAGCCTCATCCCAGGAAGCAGTGGGGAAAGGGCCAGGGGAGCTTGCAGACCCAGGTCAAAGGATTCCTGTAGGATGAGCCTGATCCTCCATCACACAAGCCTCCTGGAAGAGCTGACCCAAGAGACACTCATTGTTCCAAAGATGAGGAATATCTGCAAAAGAACCTACCCAGCAATGAGACCTGGAGAACCTGGTCTCTGCTCCTCTGATACTGGCCATGGCTGGCTCACTGTTCAGGCCACAGGGGCGTGCGTGTCCCAGCTCCAGAGGCCCTGACTGGACCTCTCAGAAGGTAAAATGACAGCACTGCTTTATTCTGGCTCTCTTTGGAAGTGAATGTGACCCTGAGAGCTTTTTCTCCTCCAGAGTCAAGTGAACACGTGTCCAACAGTTCAAGAGGTGATGTCTCAGGCAAGACTGAGGCCGCACGAGAGGGATGTGGACTGTGAGCCCACAATGAGGTAGTGGAGTATCCACTCCCAGAAAGTAAGGTCTTCGCTCACTGCCACCAGGTCCGGAAGCTGTTTCCTTCCTGAGCACATGCTAACTAAAAATAGCCTGCACATCAGAAGAGGACACCCACTTTTGGGGAAAAAAATGCCCAACACAGATATTAAACACAGGACTTGTTTGGGTTGAGGGTGAAGAATGCAGAGGGACCTGGGCCTAAGAACTCCTCCCCTGTTCCTAATAAGTGGGGGCCAGGGATGGGGAGCTAGGAAGGCATTGTGCAGACGGGAGGAGGCCTGTTAGGCCACAGGCTGAAAGAGAACCTGGCCCTTCCCAGTGTTTGTCTGGGAGACACATTTAAAGTCTGTTTCATAGTTTATATGCTTGGCTAGCAAACTAATCTCTTTTCTTCTTTTGGGGGGTGGGGTAAATGGGAAGAGAAGGGAGGCCAATAACAAATCTGACAACCCTTGAATTAGGTGTCTTCACTGTATTGGAAGAAAATATTTGGCCATTGGACTAAAAACTAAAAACTCTTAGAATAACAATAAATAAAGCACAGTGGACAAGTGCCCCAGGGGAGGTGTGTGCATTTGATCCAGAACTGCAAATATAAATGTGAAATCTCTTTGAAGTCTTATGCTTGGTCTTTGACATTAATCCAATTTTGCATTCTGCCCACTAATGTTTATTTTAATATAAAAATATTTTTTCCTACAAATCTTCAAATGAAGCCCAGTGCTCCAGAAAGGTGTGTCAGGGGAACATATAGGCCAGTTTAATATGACCAGGGATTTCAATAATCAGATAACCAAAATCTATGTGTTTTTAGAGTAACTGCTGTTTGACAATCTGGCTGCCACGTGTGACGCAGAGACAGCAAACACAGGCCCCAGGATGTGGGTGACACAGAGACTGCCAAGGACCTCTCTCCAAAAGACTGGTCAGAGACACTGCCAAATGCCTTTCACAAGTCACACTAGGTAAAAGTATTGTATCTGGAAGCACACACACCAGGGTCTCATGGGTGGCTAATATCCTTAGTATCCTTGGTATAGTCTACATTAGTGCAGGTGGCCTAGGCTGTCATAACAAAATAGGCGCAAACATGCAATGGCTCAACACAATAAAAATGTGACAGTCCATAGTGGTTCAGGGAGGCAGCTGTACGCCACATAGTCAAACAAGTATACAGGCTGATGATGACTCTGCCATCTTGACTATGTGACCTTCCAGGTCACCTGGGGGTTGTTACCCCAATCATCCAGAGGGGGAAAATAGCATGTCTGTGAATGAATGGGAAGTTTTTATAGGCCAAGCCTGGAAATGACTCACACATATTTCCTGCTCACATTCCATTCATTGTTACTCAGTCAGATGATCACACTGAATTGCATGGAGGTCTGGGAAAGCAAATCTAGCGATGCTCAGCAAGAAGAAGCAAATAGATTTTATAGACTGGTACTTTTTACCACATCACTCAAGGCCAGGAAATCCCACAAAGCTACATACATTAATTTCTGATTGACTAAATAATGACACAGTTGTTACATGGGGCAGCAGCACAGTTCTGGGCCCTCTTCAATATTCTACTTATGTTAAAGAGATTCTGCCCCAAATTAGTAAGTTACGGGAAAATTTACTGGTTCTTTTTCTGAACATCAATTTTTCCAAAAGTTTGATCTGGTTCATTAGTTCCAGGCCCTCTGTAATGTAATTAATAAAAATATTTGTCACTCTAAGACCTAAATTTTCTTCCTAAAATGCTCTCTTTACTTCTAAAAGTATATTCCATTTGAACTTTTTAAAAGATTTTATTTATTTACTTTTAAGGAAGGGAAAAGGAGGAAGAAAGACAGAGAGAAACATTGATGCGGAAGAGAAACATTGATCAGTTGCCTCTCACACACTCCCAGCGGGGGACCTGGCCCACAAACCAGGCATGTGCCCTGACTTGGAATCGAACCAGTGACGTTTCAGTTTGTGGGATGATGCCCCACCCACTAAGCTAGTCAGGGCTCCCTTTTACATTTTTAAAAATTAATTAGTAATAAGCATTTCTCTGGAGCACAGGAAGTACCATTGAGACATTCAAAATAGAAGATAACCTAATGGTCTGTTATATATGATTTTTTTCAATACTAAGTTTGCCTTCCTGAATTACTTCATTGGTTGGGCTAGCACAAATGTAGTTTGCAGTTTTGTAAGTTGGAATGATCAGTACTTGCAAAATGTCACCAGAATGACCTCTATGACAGATGTTCCTCTGAAGTAAAACACACTATATTCAGGTTCAGAGTCAGAACTGGCATAAACTGGTTCTCTAGCATCTTCTGACTAGAAGGTGAATATTCCATATCTGCATCTCTCATCCAGTGTCCTCCACTGGGCAAATTATGCAAGCTCCCTGGTCTAAGACTGAGGCTGTTTTTGCTGTGTTCAGTTTCCTCACAGGACTCTAGTTTTAGAATGGTGGCACACATTTCAAAGCTCAGATGAGTCCCTTTGCTTTCTTGCCTTCCTGTTAGTGACTTGGTGATACCCCATTAAGTCTTGTGTATGGCACATCCTGAGCTACCCCTTTTGACCTTCACTCAAGGCCACCATATTGCACAATTCCAAAACACATAGCTGTACTCTCTGGTGACATGAAAGTCCCCCCTTCATCCTAAGAATTCAGGAAGACTGCATCTGAATTCAGGTGATTCTTCATACTTTAGTTACATCATACAGGAAAACTTAGAACAGCTGCAAAGTGTTCTGTAAAGTGGGGGGAGGGGCATTTTTAGTGAAAAGGTTTGGAAACTGAACCATTACAAATATTTGGTGATGCAAATAAAATAGGGCAAATATGATTTTAAGTGCAGCTTGGAGGAAAGTAAAGGAAATCCTAAAAGTCAAAGATAAACAGTGAGCTAAAAACCAGAGCAGTGAACATAGGAGCTAATAGTGTGAACACCCCAGAGCTAAGGTTGTCAGCCCCCCAAATTTTGAGGCTTGAATATCAATAATCCTGCCATGACAGAAGGCAGAGTTTTAGCCCCGTGTATGGGGAATCAAGACTCCTATACCTAAGCGGGGCCCTTAAAGAATAATACCCTCAATAAAAGATTAGGTTAGATGAATAGCCACATAAAATCACAGAAATGTGACAAGAAAGTATGTGTGTCACTTACTACACTGGGAGTCATAAAAAGGTCATTCTTGAGAATTTATAATTGTACTTCATGCGTATTTTGGGTTCAATTTCACACTAACAACATGGTTCAGGAAAACCCAATTTAAGAAAAACAAATATAAAATTTTTTCTAGCCAATAAGACACACCCTGGGGCATGGACCTCAAATCAAGCTGCATAATATTTTCACAGAGGATGAGTTCAAAATCAAAACTCTTAAAAGGCTGATGGAAATAATCTGTTATGATTAAGAGCCAAGAGATATAATAAACAATAGTATTAGAACCCAAGAATTTCAGGTAATTGGATAACTTTATGAATTATAAAATAGGAATATTTGACATGATTTATACCAGAAAGAAAATCAAATCATAAGAAAAATAAACATAAAAAATGAAACCATGCAAAAATGAAAAGCAACCAAAAATTTTTAGAAATAAAAGTCTAGTAATTGAAATTTAGAAACTCAGTGGATAGATTTCATAAAGTTGGACAAAATTGCTCAGAGAATCAGTAAACTGGAAAGTAAATATGAGGAAATTATACAATACGCACAGCATAGATGAAAAGATGGAAAATATCAAAGAGAAGTTAAGAGATACTCAAAATGAATGAAAACTTCCAAACATATCTAGTAGAAGTTGCAGAAAAAGACAATTAAGAGATTGAGGAGAAGCAGTATTCATAAAAAGAATGGCTAAACATTTTTAGAATTGATCACTGTCCGGGTCCACCTGGGAAAACACCAAAATTTGGAGTCCCTCACAGGCCAGGGTAAGTCTGTAAGACCTGACTGGAAAACTGGGAAGGCTGGTTACATACATGTTTCCATATTATAGCCAGTGGACCCTGGGATGGCAGGGGGGGTTGGAATTGGGCCATGAGAAAATATTTTAGTCACCATGAAGCCCAGCCTGTTTTCTCACCTTGCCTAATCCTTTGTTGTATCAACAGCAGAAATTTTAAAAATTTGTATGCACATCCTGATTTGAGTGAGATCTCTGTGCCCCTTCACTTGTTGTTGTTGTATTTTTTTTTTTTTTTTGAATTAGCATTGTTTAGTATTGATTGACAAGCTACATGCCTTCAGGTTTACTGAAGTCAATAAAAGATCTGAAGAAGGCAAAAACTAGGGCTTTGTTTTCCAGACACTGGCCAATCCTCTTCCTCTGCACTTGCTATAAGGGATGGTTTTATTTCATCTGTGGCACAGGAGGATTTACCGAGGGTTGGGGGAATCCCCCACAGGTCATAATAAATAAAACAAGTCCACACCTGGACATATCATGGTAAAACTACAAATCAGAAGGCAAAGAGAAACATTTAAAAGCAACCAGTGAGAACATCCTTTAAAACTGATATAGATATACTATAATAGCAGCAATAAAAACCAAAAGATAATACTAGATAACAATGACATGTTTGAGGAGAGTCAGGAGGGATAGAAAGTAAAGCACCTCAAGATCTGTGTGTTCTGTGAGAGTAAGGTAGAAAGAATGAGCACAGATTTCTTTAATTCAGGTACAAGTTAACAATTAAAAGGTAACCAATGAGCCCTGGCTGATGTGGCTCAATGGACTGAGGGCCAACCTGAGAATCAAAAGGTCACAGGTTCGATTCCCAGTCGGGATGCATGCCTGGTTTGCCAGCCAGGCCCCCATTTGGGGGTGCACAAGAGCCCATCATACATTGATGTTTCTTTCCCTCTCTCTCTCCCTACCTTCCCTTCCCTCTCAAAATATATATTTTTTTAATTTTAAAAAGGTAACCATGAAAAGAATAGAAATAAAATATATAAGTTCCAAAATGGCAACAGCAAAATAAGGACAGAGAACTGAGAAAACTCAAATCATTGTAGCACAAAGCAGAAAAGGAGAAAATAAGAAGAAAAGAAATGTTCATATAACAGGCATATACATTATAAACACAAGTGCAAAAATAATATGGCAGAAAAAAGGTCTAAAATCACAACATGAGTTATATAAAATATGTATTTAAGAATTACATAATATAAATGAATTAACTCTATGTTAGATTTTATTCAATTCATAAAAAAGGGGATGCACCCCACAAAGGACTTAATACAATTGAGAGAGTCTGAATGAATGAATGAATTCTCAGACTCATAGTAATTAAAGAAACAATGAATTCACCTATGGATCTTACAATGGCAATCCTTAGTGTGAAAGGAGTGGGCAAATTAACATTTTTAAAAAAACGTTGATTGTAAAGTGAATTGGAACAAATTTCCTGAGGTATGGTTTGCAACATTCATCAAAAGCGTTAATGCACCTAGCAGTTACACTTTCAGGAAATAATCAGATCATTTGTACAAAAATTTATCCACAGAACATTCTAATGAATTATGTATAATATGAGAAACTTGAGATCTCAATATCAAACAATTAAGAGAGTTGTTAAATTACTATTGCTGCGACTGCTGCTGGTAATAATAATAGTAATTAAAGATATTTGTTAAGAGTTTATTACTTGCCAGGCATTGTTCTAAATGCTTTACTGATTAACACATTTTAACCTCTATTATAACTATATAAGCTAGATATTTGACTCATTCTTATTTTATAAATAAGGAAACTAAGGCACACAGAATTTAGTAATTTGCCTGGTCACTCAGTAATTAAATGGAATAGTCTCTTTATTTATTTTTCTTTTTAGATGATCCTGGTTTGTGCTTTCCCACTTCAAGTGCTTCTTTGGGACACTCGTCACAGTTGAAAACCAAGGGCCATTGGCAGACAGATGGCAGAATTTGGTAATAACCAAAATGGCATGTATGTGAAATGCCCTCGAGTTCCCTCTCTTAGTCTGAACCAGGCTGTTTTATTTTTGTCACCTCTGTTAAATCTTAAATCATTCCAGGGATGAAACTTGCAGAAGACAGAATAAAACTGGAAAACCAGTAAGATTTTGAAGCCAGTGTGATAGCCAATCCAAGCAGTGCGCACTTACTGGGACAGATTTTCCATAAATGTCCACAGCAGTGTTTTCCCATCTCACATACTCTCCCAGAACCTTGCCATTCCCCCATGAGGAGGTAGAATCTATGTCCCCTTCCCATGAACCTGGGTGGGGTCTCCAGAATCACCATCGCACATGTGTTTATTACATTACACAGCCTACAAAATATGCTCTAGGGAATACTGTGTTTTTACGACACTAAATACATGAAACAATATGTTTGTAAATTCTAATGTTGCAAATACACATTATGTGTGTTACTATAAAAATCATATTTTTACACAGGCAAGAACAAACATAGATACGTCATCATTGAAATATTAACCATCTCTGTTCTGGGTACCAGGATTATAGAGAATTTAAAAATTACTTTTGATTATTTCTACAAAGAACATAGGAATATATTATTCATGTGATTGGAAACAAAAAAATTCTAATTTCGAAGGTAAAGAAATTGACCCTGGCTGGTGGCACAGTGGATAAGGTGTTGGCCTGTGAACCCAAAGGTCGCTGGTTCAATTCCCAGCCAGGGCACATAACCAGGTTGCAAGCCAGGTCTCCAGCCAGGTCCATGGCTGGAGGCAGGTGAAAGGCAACCATACATTGATGTCTCTCTCCTTCTCTGCCTACCATCCTTCCCCTCTTTCTAAAAATAATAAATAAAAATCTTTAAAAAATAAACAAAATTATTTTTAAAAATATATAAAAGATAAAGAAATTGATGTGGTTGATGGGATGAGTGGGGGAGGGAGTCAGAATCAAAGGGAAAAGATCTTCTGCCTGGCTAGCAGGAAGCTTCTTTGTTCCTGAGGTTTCCTGGCCCCACATTTCCCTACCACCCAAGGTAGCCAGATCGTTTCCCATCAACCCTCAGCATCTCCAGCTGCACATCTTGGCAGCTCTCAGCTGTCCTGGGTCAGCTGCATAGCCTTTGTTCTCTTGGTCCAATCCAAGAAGATGCTGAATTACTGGTGGAGTCACATAGGTATTTCCTATATGTCATCTGAGGAAATGGACCCAGGTACATAGTCCATAGTGGGACACAATGGCAATTCATTAAATTCATTCAACAAATGTTTACTGAGTACTTGCGATGTGACAGACACCATTTTTCAGGTCAAGCACCCCTGAATTCAAGGATAGTAAACTAAATCAGCTTCTTTCAACACATTCCTCTATTATTTTTTTAAATAAAGATCACAAGAATAAAGTTCCTTTTGACATAACTCATAATCTCTTTGGACAAAACCATGAAAGTTCTAAGTCTGAAAACATGACTTTCCTGATTTATGAGTAAGCTCATGCATTGTAACAAATGTCCAAGTAATTATCTGATTGCAACTCAGATTCTTGAGTTCCTCAGTTTTCAATCATCCTTTACAGTGGCCTCTAGACCCACCACAAAAAAGAAACAAAGGCCGCAGCAATAGGCACTGCTCACCTACTGTGTTCCTTTCTAGTCTCACATTTAAGCAGTGAGCTGTTAGCCTCATGTGGACAGAAGTCCTGCATTAATGAAAGTTTAGAAGACACTTCCTGTTGAAAGCATATTTTTCATCTCAAACTTCCCTAAATCTAAAGCAGCAGTCTGATGGAAGCTGACAGCCCTTCCAGGTTCAACCCTCAGGAAATATTGCCGGCTTTTTTGGATGCAAACCTGGACAGATTCTTCAGAGCCATCACATTTTTTTCCTTCCCTGGCTTATCTAGGACATTCTAGCACTTCATACTGTGGACCCTGAGAAAGAAGATACTAAGAAGGGCTCTTGGGAGCTAACTGGGCTCAAATAAAAACAAACAACAACAATGGGGCCTAGGAGCCAATTCTACATAGCCTCTAACGCAAACTGCTTTTCAGGGAGAAACCTGCACTGAACTACCTGCCTCTAGGCTACACTGCCTGCCTGCACTGTGTTTCTGCCATCTGGGCCAGCCCTTATAAAGGAGTTCCTAGAGTCCTATTTCAACCAATAAGACTAAGGCTTTCCCATCCAATCGGAGCTCCAACCAACCAGAGAGGCTCTTTTCTGGACTAATTGAACTGTGAGGATTTGGAATCCTTATTTGTATGAAGACAAACCAACCAGGGACCAAGGGCAAGGACCTCTATCTCTATAAACCAGCTCCTGTGTGGCTCTGCGAGTGCACTGTGCCTTTCCATGGAAGACTGAAGACATCATTTCCTTGGGTGAGCTGAAACACTGGAGCAGAGTGAAGCAGACCAGCTAGGGGTGCAGCTGAGCTGTCTAGACTGAGAGGGGCCTGGTCTCAGGACTGCCTCACAGCCATGCTGTTTTCACAGCTGTGATGTATCACAACTGGGTTGTTTCACACTAAGTAAAGTGTCCTTCTTTATTGCACCCCAAATTAGGGATTCTTGTTGGAGTCGAATTGGTGACAAGGACCATCAATAGACACTACAAAAGAAGTATGTAAATTGACAGTGCCCAGAACTCTTTGCAATAGCTGTGCTTCTCCTTGAAATAACATGCTGTTCAGGACGTGGGGTTTAGCTTTTTATCCCTTACAAATTCTATACTCAGTTGTTGAGATGCTAAAGAGACTTCATTTAATCTAGCGGAGAAACATGTAATCAATAAGAAGCCAATCTGAGAAAATACAAATAAAATGTTTAAATAATTTTTTTCCTTGGCTTGTGTCCCACATTTATTTTTTACTGCAACTTATTAATTTATTTCATTTAATTATGAAAGCATCTAAGTCATCATAAGCTTTACTTCCTTGGAGCCCCTACCTACACTGATCTAAACTAACTAACTGAATAGATTATTGCTTTCCTGTTTTTTGGAGTGACTTTCTGTAGTTATTAAAGATTTGTGTGAAGTAATTTTAACTAAAGTAAAAGAACGATTTTTCTTACACAGTAAACATTGAAACAAGGGAATATGCCCCATAAAGTCAAGTCCCCCAAGGCATTTAACTTGGCTAAAGAATCAAGGAACATGGTCATTGCTGTTTCCTATATCCCTCTGTCTACTACTTTTCTCCTTCATATAAAGAAACCAACAGGCATCTGGAAGTAGACCCAACCATCCCACTCACACGGGTGTGAAGGGCCCATTCACTCAAAGCTGGAAGACAAACCTCAAGTCATAAATGTAATGGGGTCATGGGCTCCTGTATGCAACTCACTTCTCAGCAGAAGGTCCTGCTGTTCAATTCTTTTCTACCTCTTCTAGTTTCCTTGCAGCAAAGAAACATCTCTCTGAGAGAAGTGTGAGCAACCAGTTTTTAACATTTTATATTTTTCTCCCTATAGACATTAGCAAGTACCAGCAATCCAGTCTTCACCCTCTTTACCTCCTCCAAGTGCACAAGGAATAGGTGGACTGAAGTAACCAGTAAAACATTTATTTCATCAAAAGTTAAACATGTTCTAAGCCCTGGCTGGTGGCTCAGTGGATAAGGTGTCGGCCCATGAACCCAAAGGTTGCTGGTTTGATCCCCAGCCAGGGCACAAAACCAGGTTGCAAGCCAGGTTCGTAGCTTAAGGCAGGTGAAAAGCAACCATACATTGATGTCTCTCTCCCTCTCTGCCTCTCTCCCTTCCTCTCTCTCTAAAAATAATAAATAAAATCTTTAAAAAAAAGTTAAACATGTTCTGCCATGTAATGTGGAATCTCAAGTTACAACTAAAAACTTTGCCATTGCATGGGCAGTAAAAGGACCATGAACTAGCTTTTTCAATATCTGATAATGTGCTGGGAAACTGAGCCAAGCTGCTCTTGAATAAGCCACTCACCTTCAGATTATCAGCTGAATTCAGGGGACCAAATAAGGTTTCTATTCTTAGTCAATATGGATTTCAGTTGCAGATCTGTCTGTGGATGCCAGGTCATTCCTGCCTGACCCCTTTCTAGCTAAGGAAGTGAACCTGACATGGATTTCACAGGAAAAATGCTCATATTTTTCAAGTGAAAATTGCAGAGCCTAATTATCAAAGAGACAAGAAATAACAAGTAAATGTTTGTGAGGATGTGGAGAAAAGGGAACCCCCAAGCACTGTTGGTGGGAATACTGATTGGTGTAGCCACTGTGGAAAATAGTATGGAGGTTTTTGAAAAAATTAAAAATAAAGCTACCATATTACCCAGCAATTCTACTTTTAGGTATTTACCTAAAGAAGACAAAAATACTGATTTAAAAAATATAGGCATCCCCATGTTTACCACAGAATATTTACAGTAGTCAAGACATGGAAACAACCTTAATGTTCATCGACAGATGACTTGATGAAGAAAAATTGGTGTGTATATACACATTGGAATATTATTTGGCCATTAAAAAGAATGAAATATTGCCATTCATGATAACATGCATGGGCCTTGAGGGCATTATGCTAAGTGAAATAAGTCAAGCGGAAAAAAACAAATTCCATATGATTGCACTGCGACATGAAATTGAAAGACAACAACAAAACACAAACACAACATACTCACAAACAAGCTTATAGATACAGAGAACAAACTGGTGGCTGCCGGAGGCAGGGATGGGTGGGGGTGGGGGTGGGGTCAGCAAAACGAATAAAGGAGGTCAAAAGGTAGAAACTTCCAATTATTAAGACCTGGGATGTAATGTGCAGCATGGTGACTATAGTTAACAACATTGTACTGCATGTTTGAAAGTTGCCAAGAAAGTAGTTCTTAAAAGTTCTCAGCATAAGAAAAACACTTTAATACTGTTCATTGTTGGATGTTAACTAGACTTATTATGATCCTTTTGCAGTATATACAAATATTAATCATTACATTATATACCTGAGACTGATATATCAGTTATACCTCAATTAAAAAGAAGGAAGAACAGGTTACCAGCCAGGTTTCCAGACAGGTCTGCAGCTGGAGGCAGGTGAAAGGCAACTATACATTGATGTCTCTCTTCCTCTCTGCCTCTCTCTGTTCCCCTCTCTCTAAAAATAATAAATAAAATATTTTTTAAAAAGAAAAAGAAGGAAGAAAATTTCAGAGCCTAAAACATTTTGGGCAGTAGTGCTTTCTATAAAGAGACTAGAAAGAAATACATTAACAGTGGTTAGCAGACTATGCATAATATTTTTTCTTCTTAATGTGCTTTCAATTTTCGAAATTATCTATAATGAGCAAACATTACACTTATAAGCCTAAAAACCAAATGAAATAGAGGATGGCGAACCATGTGGAAAAGACAATGGCTCTCTCTAGAGACTGCAAGGATGCTGAGTTCTCAAGAAGCCAGAAGACTTCTTGTGGTCTATCGCTAGAAGGGAGATTTTCCAGAGCCTTTCAAAAGCACTGTGGAGTACTCTTGAATAAAACTCTGTATGCACTGACACCACTCTTACGATGGTAATCTATTATACAGCGAAGCAGGAAGGAAAGAAAAAACTACCTTGACTGTCTAAAAATATACAGTTCAAAAGACGCTGTGGGATAGAGACACAGCTCTAAAACCTACATTAACCAAGGCAGACACATTGGAGAAAAAAAAAGTCCACCGAGCGCCCTCTGCAGGTCAAGAAATAGTATTAACTGCCCACCTTGCATTCTTTACTTCCTCGAAAGAATCTAAGACTTTAATCAATAAATACAGGGTAGGTTACTGATTGCTATGTGAAATGAAATGTGCTCTTGCCCAAACACTAAGTTAAAAAACTTCCTCTTGAATTTCACTTTTGAGGTCATGCAGTTTATAATGTTTGATTTTTTAAAATGTGAGCATGTATTACATGTAGAAGTTTTTTACTGTTTTAAGAAATTTTTATTAAATCAAGAATTTTATAATCCAAATTATGCTTCTTTGCTCAGTTATAAATTTTGTTATTTAAAAACAGAAGTGACATTCTGAGATATTCCACAGTAAAGAATTACAAAGTTAAAGAAGGGATGCTTTAAAGTTTTGTACTTGCTGAAAATTCTTTTTCCAGGGTCTATAAAATTGTGGTTGATATAATAGGGTCCCTTTGTCTACATATCAAAATATTAATAGTGCTTGTTTTATTAAAAATAAATTAAATTTAAAACTTCCTCTTGTATATCTAGCAGTAGCAAAGCAAAATAGTATTTTAAACCAGTATAGGAAATAGAAACAGCCCTTGTAATTTCAGTTCTATGAAAAAGTTCAGCAGGCGGTGTGGAAAACAGCATGACCAATAAAAACTCAGGGCTGCAAGTCATTATTCCCAACTCCAATAGACAAAAGCCTCCCCAGGGTTCTCAAGCTGCTTCTTGGGAAAGGAATTGGTAAAGTAGGATGACAGACTCTCACAGAATCTAGGTTTTCTTCTTTTTCCTATAAACTTTAAAGTGAGCTCCTTGATAAGTCTGCATCATTTTCATCAGTAAAATGACTGGGTGAGATCATGTCTTCAGATTCCTTTAAGCTTTAATCAAAAAGAAGCAAATATGTGACAGTAATAATATATTTTGTTATCCAAGCATATGTCAAAGAGCGAATGGTTTCTATCCACGTGCGGGGGGCAAGGGGTGTAATCAAAATACCTGGGGTCAAGTTTCATCTCTTTCACTGCCAGTGGGAGTGTCACTTCTCTTAGTGTCAGTTTGCTCAATGGTAAAATGGGAATACGAAAAGCAGTCAGCGATGTAAAGGAAGAAAAGCTCCCATTTTCATAGCAGCAGTAAAAGGGGTAAGTCACCTAGAAACGCACTTAACAAAAAGCAAGCATGATTTATATGATGAACACTTGAAACGCTACTGAGAGGAGGGAATTTAAACAAATGGAAGGACACCACGTTCTTAGATAGGCCAACTCAACCTCATATTGTTGCAAACTCCTTGGAAATTAATCCACTAATTTAACACAATCCCAGTTTAAAACACCCAGGCAAGTTTTGCTAAAGCTTGGCAAGCTGATTCTAAAGTCTTTTCAAAGAGTAAATAAACAAAATTAGCTAGGACTATTCTGAAATATTGAAGAAGTGAGAAAAACAGGATCATTCATATATTAAAACAAATTATAAAGGTATAATATTAAAACTGTGTAGTATTAGCATATAAATAGGCAAATGTGTGGAAAAACATAGAAAAGCTTTAGAAATAGTCCCCAATACAAATGGGAACTTATTATATAATAAAAGTAGAATTTTAAATCCATGAAAGATGTATGATTTAAACAATGGTATTGGTACAACAGGATAGTCATATTTCATATATCATACTAGGATAAATTCTAGATACATCACGAACTTAAAAGCAGTAACATTTTTAAGGTATTAGAACAAACAAGGTAATTAAAAAAAATAATCCTGACATGGAGAAGGCTCTTTATTTTATTCCATTGCTGTATATGTCTGTCTTTATGTTACTATTTTGATTACTGTAGTTTTGAAATTAGGAAGTGTGAGCCCTCCAATTTTGTTCTTTTTGATGTTTCAGGTATTCAAAGTTGCTTAAAATTCCCTATGATGTTTAGGATAGATCTTATAAAGCATTAGTATCTTTCTAGGGATTGCAAAGAAGCTGTAGATTGCTTCAGGTATTATTGATATCTTAACAATATCGTCTTACAGTTCATGAACATGGAATGTTATTCCATTTACTTATGTCATGAATTTCTTTTGGCAATGTTTTATGGTTTTCAGATTACAAGTCTTTCACTTCCTTGGTTAGGTTTTTTCCTTTGTAGTGTATTATATTGATATTTTATTGTATTTTTAAAGTCCTCACCTGGGGCATTCTTATTGATTTTAGAGAAAGGGGAAGGGAGGGGGAGAGAGAGGAAGAGAAACATCAATGCAAGAGAAAAACATCCAGAACCCACAACCCAAGCATGTGCCCTAACCGGGAATAGAACCCATGACCTTTTGGCCTATATCTTGGGCTCCCCAACCAACTGAGCCACCATTGGCCAAGGCCTAAGTATTTTATACTTATAAGTATTCTATTATAAATGAAATTTTTTTTTTCTTTATCCTAACTTGAAAACATGCTTATTGATTATAGAGAGAGGGGAAGGGAGGGAGAGAGAGGGAAGGAAAGGAGAGAGAGAGGAAGAGAAACATTAATGTGAGACAGAAACATTGAATGGTTGCCTTGCATATGCACCCCAACCAGGGATCAAACCTGCAACCTACAGGTGCCCTGATTGGGAATCAAGGCTGCAACCTTTCCATTGGGGTACAATGCTCCAACCAACTGAGTCACACCAGCCAGGGCTGAAGTTGTTTTCCTAATTTCCTTTTCAGATGGTCTGTTGTTAATGTATAGAAGTATGACTGGTTATTATGACTTCTATTCATAATGTTCTTGCTTATTCTGTAAGCCTCTGACTACTGTGCAATGTAACTAGCCAAATCAGGATGTTCTTAATAAAGATGATCTCAAATTTGGCCAGCTCAATGTGATTCTATTTAACTAGTTTCTCCCCAATGTTTTCAAGTTTCTATTTTCTTGCCTAATTATACTGGATAGGACTTTAAGAGTTATGATTTATGGAAATGTTAATAGCATACATTCACTATAAGATAGTGGAAAACATTCAATCATTTAGTGTTAAGTATGATGTTAATTGTAGCTTGTTGTATCTGTTGAGCTCATCATACAGTTTTTTTCTTCTTTACTCTGATTTTAAAATATAAAAACAACTTTGTATTTCTGGTGTAACCACTACTCAGTCACAATATGTTACATTTTTACTTATGACTGAATTCAATTTGCCAATATTTGTTTATGTTTTTATATGGGAAACTTGTGCACAGGAGTGGATTACATTACTTCTATCTAAATTCCATTGGTAAAAACTCAAGCAAGGGAAGCTGGGAAATGTGAACAAACCTCTAGTTATACCACAGAAATTAAGAGATATAAGTATAGAAATGAGAATGTCCATTCTTCAATCAATCTTGCAGGGGGAAAGGGCATACAAGGATATCAAGTAGAGTGTTTGACTAGAACTTGCTGAGAATTTTCCAAAACAGATAAAAATACATGAATCCACATTCAAGAAAAACAAACTATTCCAAGGAGGGTAAGTTTAAGAAAAATCCATGCAAAAACACATTATGATAGACTATAGAACATCTAAAACAAGCAGAAAAAGAGAGGAGTTGGGGGGGAAATTCACTCATAAGGAATTGCCAACATAACTAACAACAAATGTTCAAAGCAACACTAGGTGCTGGAATACCATGGAATGACTTCAAAATGCTGAGAGAATATAACCAAAATCTTCAGGAATCAAGCAAAATAATCCTTCTAGCATTAAGGAAAACTAGAGATGCTTTCAGATAATCAAAAACTGATAGAATCTACCAAGAGAGCTACAGTAGGCTAGGGAAGATGGAAAATGGTAGTATTTCTAAAATGTAAGTAGAAATGTAGAACAAGTCAAATAGTAAACATGTTTTATGTATAAATACCACTTAATATAAAATAAAATGGTTTAAAATTTTGAATTAAAGAAAAATTAGAATTAAAATATTGGGAACAAGAGTATACAAGTTGGAGAAGAGTAAACACATTGTTTTGTGTGGTCTGGGAGAGTTTAAACTTTGATAAATATGTATGGTAAAATTGTAATAGTAACCACTAAAAGAATTCAAATAGTGTATAAATGCTGGAGTGGATAAAAGCAATTTAAATTTTAAAAAATAAAGAACCAATATTCAATTTAAAAGAAGGAATAACATAGATGAGCAAAAAAAAAAAAAAAAAATACAAAAACAAATTCAAATATAAAAATAATCACAATAAATATTTATGTACTAGCCTCATCAATTAATAAGCAGACATAATAAGAAAAATGCAACTGCCTAGAAGGATGCAACGTTATTAAAAATACTGGAAAATAAAGGAATGGATAATAATATACTGGTAAAATACCACTCAAACGTTTTTGAGGTTACATATACAATTTAAGGTTTTGAGAGGGGAAGGGAAGGAGAAAGAGAGGGAGAGAAACATGGATATGCAAGAGAAACATCAACTGGTTGCCTTCAGTGTGCCGCCAACTGGGGACCTGCCCCACAACCCAGGCATATGCTCTGATGTGGAATTAAACCAGCAATTTTTGGTTCACAGGCGGGCACTCAACCCACTGAATCACACCAGCCAAGGCAAGGTTACACATTAGCATCAGACAAAATCAATAGAATAGGGATGATTATTAGGGACAAAAGAGCCCAGTCATTATATTAGGATAAACTTTGAATAATTCTAAAATTTAAGCAAATGAAAAAATAGCATTGAAATACAGCTTCCATTTTCCAGTTTGGCATAGTGGAGTTTGGAAATTACGATTTCAATCTAACAAGTAAAAAGCTGAAAACCTGAAAAATCAACAATTCTTTCTATATGTGTCAAACAAGTAAGGTCGCATACAAACTACTGCCCTTCCCCAAAAACTGCAGAAAGAGGCAGGCAAAGCCAAAAAGTACAATTTACTGCAGCAGAAACATAGGTGAGAACCAGCACCAGGGTAGAAAATTCCTAAAGTGTAACTGATGAATTGCTAGAGGCTCCGTGTGGACAAGTCTGAGAGTTTAAAACTCTGTGAGGCGGAGGGGGCACACTTCTGTGATTTTTACCTCCAGAAGCTCTACCAGGATCTCACAGTGAATATCGGAAAAATCCTCTCCCATTTCTGGCACCAGATCCTTCTGTTTTTGTAACAAGGCCTGCCCTGAGGAGAAACTGGCCTATTAGAGCTTAACCTATTGGGAGTTTTACTCAAGCTGGACCAACCCTCGCAGGGAGAGAAATAACCAACTCCAGCAGGCTCTAGCCATCCAGGTGAGACATGGGAAACAGCCAAGTCCAGCCCCATCTGGGGTTCTGTGTGAGAGGGGAAAACACAACTCCAGCCTTCTCTAGCCATCCTGCCCCACCTAAGACGGTTAGGGGAGACTAGAAGCACCTGTAAAGTTCACAGCCCAGGACCATGACTTACTGTAACACTGAGGCCTAATCACAGAACTACAGAACACTTTCCTACTACATTATTAAAAGCCTATTTACCAGAGGGCCTTTGACCCAGCACATCATGTCTGGCTCTCAATAGAAAAGCATGAAGCACACTAACAGGCAAATAAAGACAGTTCTGACAGCTTCACTTATTCTTGATAAAAATTCTTAGCAAACTGGGAATACTTAACCCGATAAGAAGTGTTCACAAAGCACTGAAAGCAAACATCACTTGTAATGGTGGAATACCTTCCCATTAGGATCACGCACAAGGCTAGGCTTCATTTCTTGTCAGTGGCATACTAGCAGACAGGGCCAGCGCACCAAAACCAGCAACGGAAATCAGCACCATAGTCACTAGATAGGGAGAAAAAAACTGTTTTAAATTTGCAGATGGTAAGAATCTTTACAAAATGAGAGAATTCAACAAGGTCATGGAGTATAAATTCAATGTGTTCCAGTTAAGATTCAGTTAGAAATGCAATTTTATATAGCAGAATTTAATAAAAGTAACCAAAAATAGCCATGACTAAATATTATGAAAAGATTGTGGGAAATTATTTTTATTACAATTTTTAAAATTTAGATAAACACTGTTCTTAGGTGGAAAGACTCAATGTCTAAAGATGTCAGAGATTCCCCCTAACTCATATAGAGTTAATGTGATTTTGAAAAAAATCCTAACAGGTCTTTTTATGGGACTTGCCATACTGATCCTTAAAATTATATGGAAGAGTAAAGGGCCAAAGAATTAAGACCTCTTGAAGAACAAGAAGCTAGGGGAATGTAATAAGAAGTCTGACCTTGTTTTTGGACATTTTTGATTGCTGAGAACTTCTAAGCTTTACCATCCCCTACCCCGCTCTTCGAATTGTGCCCACATCTAGACAAGCTGATAAGAAAAGCTGGGGGTCCCCTCCTTTGGTCCTGGCGGGAGATTCAGTCCAGTCAAGTTCCCATTCCAGCCACCCCAGCCCCACCCTTAAGCACAGTAAGAACCCCTTGCAGTCTCCTTTCTTTGTTCTCTCAGGTCCTGTCAGACACGCTTGGGAGGCCTGTCCTGCTCTACCCGAAGACCTCAAGTAACATAAAACTCATCATGTCCTCTTGGAGCGTGTATATGACATATGAGTCTAGACATCCAAACAAAATTTGGGGTGAGGAGGTTCTATCTGCCTCTGCAAGTAACCAGAGAGCGTACCTGGATGGGCAGAAGTAGGTTTAGTTATTCGTATGGAAAAAGAAGAGCAGGTTATGGTTATTGCAATAGCTTTGTTAACTGGATGTTTCACATCCTTACAATTGTTAATACTTTAGCCTACCCCTTGTCTATCAAGACTTACTGAAAGTAGTACGAATTAAGGCCTGCTCATAAGTGATTCTCTTATACAGGGCTCATGGCTCCTAGAGCTGTGCAGCATGGCCCTGGGTTAAGATGGGTGGTCCTAATGACATACATTCTTTGTATGTCAAGGTAAGGAGTGTTAGGTTTCATTTTCAGAGCAAAGGAAAGCCATTGGGGAATTTTAAACAGGAAAAAAAGAATCATTTGATAATAACTTTTTTAAAGATCAATCTAACTGTTATGGATGAAACAATCCTCCTCAGATTCATATATTGAAGCCCTAACCCTCAAGGTAACTGTATTTGGAAGTAATTAACATGAAATGAGGTCATGAGGGTGGACACCTAATCTAATAGGACTGTTGTCCTTCTAAAAAGTGAAAAGAGGAAAGGAGGAAGTCAAACTGTCATTATTTGCAGATGATATGATAGTGTACATACAAAACCCGATGGGCTCCACCAAAAACTTACTCGACCTATTAAGCAAATTTAGCAAAATAGCTGGGTATAAAGTCAATATCCAGAAATCAAAAGCATTTTTGTATACCAATAATGAAACAACAGAAAAAGAAGCGAAAAAACAAATCCCATTTACCATAGCAACAAGAAAAATAAAGTACCTAGGAATCAACTTAACTAAGGAGGTAAAAGACCTGTACTCAGAAAACTACAGAACAAT
>PVIW01001230.1:0-324256 GCA_004026585.1 Noctilio leporinus
GGATTCCTCCTTTCCATTTGCTGAGGGTTTATTTCTTTGTCCCCCCATTTTAGGTGGCTCTTGTTTGTTTCTGCTTCTTAGATTGGTCTGCTTTGACTTACTATCTTAGTGGTGTGACCTTCTGTGGTCTAGAGGTGCACTTTGTTTACTTCCTGTATCTGTGCATGAAATTATCTTTCATTTGGGGGTGGGGGGCGCAAGAGGCGCTCCAACCGACGGAACCACCCGACCAATGCAGATCAAGGCTGGCAGTGAGAACTACCTGTATTCTTAGATAATTTCGAAATCCTCCGGAGTGTACACGCCCGCTCCTGTCTGCGCGCCCAGGAGGCCAGCCGAATGTGCTCTATCTTTTTATAAATTGAATTTTTCCAAGTAAAATCATATATGTAACTCCAATATATAAAACAGTCAAAAGAAGGGTCACTCTAGCTTACACAGCAATGGAGCCCAAAACTCCACCCTACAGGCCTCTGAGTAATGTCTGAAGGATGCCAGACTTCCATCAATCCCTTTAGAAAACTCCTAGTATGGCTGGATCCCCTTGACCTTAGCTCAATGTCCAGGTTTACTGAAGAATAAGCCTTCCCACTGTTGAACTCAACTCCTCTCTTTGCATGCAGATACCTACCCCTCAAACATTGCTGGCCCAGCCTGGTGCTCCTTTAGTTTGCGGTTAAGTCAGACAAATACTGAGATATATTCCTTATTAAAATCATGAGAGGTAAAGATGAGTTATTTGTATTTTACCTAGCTTCTTAAGTGAATGAGATACTACCTTATTTAAGAATCACTGCTAAAAGGACAAAAATGTCATAGATTAACTCCCAAATTAAAGGGAGTTAACACTTTGTGTGGAGCTTAAGCACTTGAAGATGGTCAACTGCTTTGAAATTATAAGAAAGAATAACTAAAATTTATATATTTTAAAGAAAAGTCAAAGTGGAAAAACAGTCTCTATCCAATAAATCATTCTTTTAAGAACCATTTTCTAAATATTTCATTAGCTTATTTTTAATCTCTAAATGTGGTTAATCATTTGTATTATTTACACATCAATATTAGTCAGATGATGAAGAATCTTGCCTAATGTATTTTGAGAGGAGAAATACTTGAAAGGAATGTTTTATCATTATTTTTTAATCATCATTTAAATTATCATCTTAGAGAGTCCTTCCTTGACAAGAGTTCGTAGTAGTCAACAGTAACTTTCACATCAAAATTTTAATGTTCTGTATATCACATTTTGCTATGTATTTTCATGTTTATTTATGACCTTAATTATTTATTTGTTTATTGGTTATTTTTACTTTTAGAATTTGCTCCATGAGCATAGGGACTTTATTATCCCTCAAGTGCCTAGACATTTTGGCTAATAAGTATTCATTTAATGAAGAATGAATTAATAAACTAGGAATGAGAGCCCTCTCTTTTAACTCCTATAAAGAGATTTTTGGGAGGGAGGCATGACAAAGAATAAGTTCAGTATCAATTTAACTCCAAAGCCGAGGAAAGAACTTTCTCTCTCCATGTCCCCCTTTTGAGTTGGGCCACATTAGGCTCAAATGTATCATCCCAGTCACAGATATTTTGAAAGGACTGAAAGACTGCCAGTACATTTTGTTTTTGGCTTATACATGATACTATTAGAAAGTGTATAATTGGGTCAGTGAGACTTAGGAAGATGATAAAGGACAACAGTATCATTTGTTTTCAAAGCTCAAGATTTTACATTATGATTTTTCCTCTTTTAATTATAAATTGTCAGTGCAATTCTATAGTATAGGGGAAATCATGCAAATATTATACTTCATTTCCCTTCTAATAACTTGAAATACTTACTCAGTGGCAGAAACATGGTCTAAAAGGCACATGAAGTAAGACAGCATCAGGTCTCACTACATATGCAGAAGACCCAATTTAGGCAGAAGTTATTTCTAGAAATTTACAATTCTGAATCCTCTGTGGTCACATTTTGGATCTTCTTAAACTTATTAATGTTAAGAATTATTTTTCTATCTCTTCAGGTAGACATAGGAGTTAACATTGTAGGAATTGCTATAAGTATTAATAATACTTATAAAAATATTTATTTGCATGTATACTCTGAAAAAGAATTGCAAGTTGTTTGCATGTTGTCATTGAGGAGATTATTCCATTTTAGAAATTGTTGGTTGTACTCATACCTTTCATTTTATTGGGAAAAACTCTATTTAAAAGGATAATTGTTCTAAGATATCCCAATGCATATGGTAATTTTCGAAACATAAATTTGCCAGTACACAGCATATGAAATGCATGTTATAATTAATGTGCAACAATGGATTTATAAAAGACACATAATTTAAAATATGAAAAAAATCAGTTAACAATATGATTTTATAACATTAATGTCCTGAAAATGTCAATATGTGTTGGCTGCAAAGGGTCAAATCAATTGAACTCTGGGTTAAACTATTTTAAAAAGGTTACTTTAGTTTAGGATATCATATAAACTTAAATATGCTAATAGGCATTATGAATATTCAAGTCAACTATAAAATTTATATGATTTACCAATTCACACCAAAGACAATATTCACTTTACAAACAACAGGTTTTTTAAATGTGTACATTTTATGGTGTTTTGACATCTTGGCAGGGTGTAGAGGCATTGCTAATTCTTGACAGACTGCCCCTCCCAATGCTAGCTAATTTTTTAAAAGAACTTATTTATTATTTTGAGAGAGAGGGGAAGAGAGAGAGGCAGAGAGGGAGGGAAACATCAGTGTATGGTTGCCTTTCACCTGCCTCCAGCTAAGGACCTGGCTGGAGACCTGACTTGCAACCTGGTTATGTGCCCTGGCTGGGAATTGAACCAGTGACCTTTGGGTTCCCAGGCTAGCAACTGATCCACTGAGTCGCCAGCCAGAGCCTGCTAACTAATTCTTAAAGACAGTAAACCTACCCACCTTAGCCGATCTGAGTTGCTGTAATGAAATATCACAGACTGGGTGGCTTATAATAAACAAATCTATTGTTCACCTTTCCGGTGGTTGGAAATCTGAGTTGGAGGTACCTGCATGATTCACAGCTAGCAACACTTTCTTTCCTCCCTGTATCCTCAGGACTTAGAAGAGGCAAATCTCTCAGGGTTCTTTTTGGATAAAAACATTAATCTCTTTCCTGAGGATCTGCTCTCATGACCTAAATATCTCCCAAAGGTCCCAGCTCCTAATAGCATCACATTGGGTGTTAGTATCTCAACATACTAATCTGGGGGAAACACAACCATTCAGACTATCACATATGCAAACGCCTGCAGAAACATATGCAAACCAAGCAATCACCAGTCTACACTCCTAAGTACTTCCTTTTTCTAACTCTCTCACATCAGGCCAATATTTCCCCTGCTCCTGACCTCTCCAGGACCAGGGACTGGGAAACTAGGAACCACCCTATGGTCCACTGAACTCATCCAAACTCTCCAGTCCTAAGGCTGTGCTACTGCTTAACCTGCCTTGCACCTTCCTTTCCATGGAAAACAGTATATAGGCCATGCATTCCTGTCATTCCTTCTGCCTGCTGACCGAACTTGGGGCTTTCCCAGGTACCCCGCCCCCAAATGCCTTGTTGTGCCTTTCCTCTTGGAAATTTAATAATATTACTCCTTTTAATAGCACTGATCTCCCAATGTCATCACTCAGTCATGTCCATAAATTTAAATATCACAGGTTATTCAAGATAAATAGTTTGGTAAATAAAAAGGAGCATAAACTTTGGAGTCAAGCTTGGGTTCAAAGCAAGCTCTGTTACTTCCTACTTTCTAAAATATCGTGGGAGAACTCGAGGTGTTCATTTCCTTGTTTGTAAAGTGGAGAATATCATAACAATCTCTCAGAAGGTGCTTTGGAGATTTAATAACACAGAACATAGAAAACATCATCTAAGGTAGCTATGTGTGTACTTAAATTCAGTTTATAAATAAAGAGATGCACATACCTAAGAGTGAAGTAAAGTTTTATGTTAGCCAACTTTGCCCTCATGATATGAAGAAGACATATTTATTTGCCCATAAATAAAATCAAGCAGTTTGATTAAGAACATTTTAAGATTGCTCTCTGTGTCTTTGGTTTTCTTTCACCTTGTTTAGGTAGTGAAATGAAAACAGAAACCAGGTCTTTCTAAGATCAATTTCATTTTGTATTCATTCCATCTACTAAACTAGCCCCTAGATTTTAGTTTGTCCAACGAGAAAATGAAAGGAGTACTACAAAAAGGCAGCAAATTAAACAACTCAAAGAATTCTATAAAGAAAATGTTTTTGCCCTGGCTGATGTGGTTCAGTGGGTTGGGCATTGTCTTGCAAGCTGAAAGGTCACTGGTTTGATTCTGGTCAGGGCACATGCCTGGGTTGCAAGCCAGGTCCCCTGTAAGAGGTGTGTGAGAGGCAAACAATCTATGTTTTTCTCTCACATTGATGTGTCTCTCCCTCTCTTTTTTCCTTCCATCCTCTAAAAATAAGTAAATAAAATATTTTTAAATTTTTTCTCCTTAACTCTACAAGTTATAAAAGTTTATTTCTCAAGATAGAGTTCAACTAGTATACTTGTGAACCTTGGGTGGGTTAGAAATACAAGCCATTCTCCTATCTATATGAAAATATCTATGTTTGCACATTTTAGTGATCAAAAAGTAATTTGACTTTCAACATGTGAAGGATCTAAAACTTGAACATACCAATAAAACACTGACATAAATCATATAATGTCATTCTTACTTAGTACACCTAATAAGTAGGCAGAGAGTATATCTGCTTTTCTGGTTATGAGTTTTGTTTTTAAATTGTGCATTACAAATTAGCCATGAGGAAAAGGGTATTTTCCAATAGTGTTATGACATCTTTTGTTTAATTTTTAATTTTAGATAGCTCCTTGATGTTGCTTTATATTCAGCCTGTACTATATACCTCTTTATGTACTCTTTCTGATGCCACCAGGAGCTGCCCTCTAAGGGCTCTATGTTATTTCACTGGGGTATTTGAGTAGCAATCTTTATGTGGTCTGTCAACAGGGTTGGCCTAATTACATGGCTACCATTTCTGAGTCTTATTGCTAAAATGAAATTCATGTTATTACAGCACCATCTTTATTAAATTGTTAAAAGCAACAATGAGTAATGGCAAGGACCTGCATTTATAAGTTGTGACTGTCCAGAGGTGGCATGTATTCATCTTCTTGTTCAACAGATGTTCTTCTTTGTGAAGAATTCTACCCCTTTTTATTTCAGTATACCATATTAATGTCTTCCAATTGGGTTTGCAGTGGGAAGCACCTGCATATGTCAACCTTTAGGCTTGGGCCCTATCGTTTCTTCTGAACAAGTCTTCAGGTAACATTTGTGAGCAGTGATCAGACAGATACATATAAGCCAGCATGCACAAAGCAATCCAATGGATAACTCCCCTTAATAAATGTGAGGGGAAAGTTGTCATTCTTCATGCAGTGAGAGAAAATCATCTCTGTTCTATTTGTGGCACTAGCAGTTTGTATTAATGTTCACAGCACACCCACCTCGTGAGATGTCATGAGGATAAATACGACCATCTTTGCAGAGTGCTTTGCGTTTATGAAGCACCTCTTCCGGAATACTGCAAGGGGGTGTGCAGCAATTGTCACTGAAATTAGCTGTCTCTGTCCTGTCTGTCTCCAAAGGAAGCATAAAAATGCAAAGCCAAATTTCAGAACCTCAGTATAATCAAGATAAATAGAAAGCTTATTCATGTAAAAAAAAAAAAAAAAAAAGTCTGAAGAATTCAATGTAGGGAAATACAGGAGACCAAGTGAAATCACCCACATAATCGTCAGTGTTTATGATCAGAAACTTTAGTTGCTAAAGTTGGCAATCATGTAAAGAAAGATGCCACGTTAAAATGAGTTAATTGCACCCATTAGAGCATAGACTAGAATTAGAATCATAGAAATGTAGAGTAGCAGCATCTGGAAATTGAAGAAACCTTATAGCTTCTGCTGGATTATCCTCTTTATTCTCCTGGAAAGGTCAAAAAGACTCCAAGAGAGTGAGGATGAGCTGGTGGTGGGTAATTCAGGGTCCTTATCTTCTTGTTGCTAAATTTGGACTAGACAAAGCAATAAGGAAAACAATGAACAGATATTGTGAACACAGAGGCAAAGGATGCAGACCTTTTTCTTTTCTGACTGATTAATTAAGCATGCACGGACACGACACACAGAGACATGGACACAGACAGAAAAGCTTAGATACTGACCTCTATGATGCCCTTTTAATACCATGATTTAATTATTTGTGATTTAGAGACAGTGATTGCTAAACATCACAGCTCAAATGAATCATAACAAACTAGTTTTATATCTTCTGTACAAAAGTTGTGTACCCATTCCACACCCCTGGATACTATTTTATTTAACATTTACTATCTTTATATTCATGTATTCTTAAAAAAAAAAAAAAAAAAAAACTGATGTAAACATGCCTAGGTTCATTTTCCTGGGGTTTCTACATGAATTTAGGAAGCAGTTGCCAGGTTAAAAGCAGAAAGACCCTACAGTTATGAGGAAGAATTAGCTGAGGTCTAAAAATGCAAAAGGGAACAGGGAAGACTGATTATAAAGATCTCAAAGCAACAAGTTGATAACAGGCTGACCACATTTTCTGCCCTTTTCTCCCCCCCCAACATGAAATAAAATTTTCCTTTCCCTATTATACATCTTGGAATGTTTTTACATTTGACTAGAGAATGTAAAAGCATTTTCCATTTAGAGTCATCAGCGTGAAATAGTTTTGAAAGTGGAGTCATTCTATAATTTCTGGAATGACTTTCAGACAGCAACATGTGGGCGCTGTAGTGTCTTATTTTGATCTATCCAGACACCTCTTCTTGGTTTGCATTTTCAGGGTTTTTTTTTTAGCATTATAATACATGAATTGCTTATGTCTAAGTCACAGCATAGATGTAAAGGGCCAAGTGACCATGTGAGAAGTCAGAGCCACATTAAATCTGGGTGGTGATTTAATATCAAAAGCTTCCCCCTCTTATTATCTCAGCTATTTAAAAAGCCAAACTGAAAATTTTTTCTGATTGATTTGTCTCTCATGAATCGTAGTGGTTCTGAAGGTTTGTATATTATCCTCCAAAAATGTCTATATAGATACACCACAGTACATTTGTTTGTGCTGTTAACTGTAGGTAGTTCTAGACTGCATTTTTCATGATTTCTATGGTCTCGTCCTTTAATATATATTAAGCTACTGTATCTGCACTCTAAAGGAAAAAACATGCTTTGGCTATTTTCTTAACTTTGGCTGTTTCATAAAGAAACAAACATACACTTGGATGTGTTTTTAAGAAGATATTGAAATAACCATAGGCTATTTAACTGGTAAATTATAATGGAATAATTTAGAAATCATACATTATATCCACATTTATATAAAATTAATCCACCATGATTATAATGAATACCAAAAGAATTAATAATGATAGTCTGTATGAATAACCCTTTATATTATACAAAAACATAAGGTCTGTCCAGAAAAGGTCCAGCCATTGTTAATATAACTAGAACATTTTGCATGACATCTGTGTAACCTGCCAGCCAAGGAAAGTGAACTTCACGGTATTTAGTCAATGGGGGTAGTAGGTGGCGTTGAGTGACCGTGTGTACTGTGTGGCTATCACATTCAAAACAACTGAGCAAGGTAGAGCAATGAATATACATCATATTTTTCATTAAGTTTGAACATTCCTCCACAGAAATTATTCAGTGATTCAAAAGGCTTTCAGACACAGTGCAATGAATGCAGCACAAATAAAAGAGTGGCACAAATACTTAAAAGATAGTTGAAAACCTGTTGCAAGTGATCCATCCTGGATGGCCTGCAACAAGCAGAACACCTGAGAATCCTGAATGTGTGTAGGCTGCAGTCAACAAAAATCAGTGAAGGATAGTGCAAGAACTACTGGCTGACCTAGGGATTCCAAAAACTACTGTGTCCCAGGTTTCGACACAGGATCTTGGCATGAGACATGTTGTAGAAAAATTTGTAACATGGCAGTTGATGGTGATCCAACATTCAGCAGAGGGTTTTGAACAGTGAAAGAGACACTGGGAGAAATGTGTGAGGTCCCAAGGTGCCTACTTTGAAGGGAACTGAGGTGTCACTTTCCTATATACAATGTCTCTTATATCTTCTTCAATAAATGTCTCTATTTTTCATTGTACATGGCTGGATACTTTCTGGGCAGAAATTGAAGCAAAATTAAAAAAATTGAATTAAGTTATATTTGTAATACACCAATTGCAAACTTTTATTTATGATCTTTATAGGCCCATGTTTTGTTTAACTGTTTTTCATTGCATGATTTCTTTTATATAATAATGAAAGCCAGTGTATTATTTATCACATGAGCAAATTCCAATAAATATGTGGGGAGACAAACATCCCCAAAGTGGAAATAAACCACTTACAGTCTACTGTTATGAAATGTTCATTTTAGTAAGTCAACGGTTCACTATTTTTAAAAGAATTTGATAGTATTTTCTTATTATATTGCCAATCAATTCAATAAAGTGGAGTTGTTAATCACAGTACTCATTCTGAAGGAAACATAAAGCCACTACAACAGATAACTAAAGTACCTAATTCATTAACAAAGGTGAGCCTAGAGTCAGCCAATCTATGCAATTTCTAGAAGAGCTAATCATTCGGTGTATGACCTGGTCAGATTATTTAACTTTCTAGTGCCTCAGTTTTCTCACCTGTAAGAAAGGAACTAAAAATAACTTACTTCATAGCAGTGTGTTCAGAAGCAGACATGATGGTTTGTGGAGATTGTTTAGCCTATATCTAGATTTATTGAATCTTATGAAGTGCTCTTATTTACTATACATGCACTTTACATGTATTTTCACACTTAATCATCACATAGTTACTAATAGCCTTATTTTAGAGGTAGGAAGCTAAAATGAAGTGATTGATTGCTTAACAAATGGCTAGTAAATTACTGTATATTCTAAAGTAAATGTTGTGTTTAATACCAAATCTTTCAATTCTTCTCCTTTAAGGGGGAAAAAAAACATAATAGAGAGAATAGGAGTTTAGGGTCAAAAACCCAGCAAAGGCACAGATAATATACCTGAACCTTCTTCTTGCTGAAAGTGGCAAAATTGCAAGTAGGGAATGGTGATGGTATCTAAAATAACTTCCAACTGAAGCAGTGAGAATCTTCTGTCAGGTATTAATTTACTCATCAGAGAAAATAGTTCCATCTGTACCCCAAACATCCAGTCCTAGAAAGCACCCTTTTCGCTGAAAATCCCCTTCACATAATCCACACTCTGCAGAAGATGAATATTCAAAGGTAGTAATTCAACCTAAGAAGAATGGCACCTCAGCTCTATAAAACACCTTCTCTTACAAAATGTCAAATCATGTTAGTCCTGTCACAATCTTTATCCAGAGTGACAACCAGTCCCAGGGTTTCAAAATTTTAATTAGAAAAGTTTATGTATAGTTACAGTCCACTGAAAATCCTCACCAGTTATCATTTAAAAGCAAGACACGTTTTTCAGTGTCAGCTCAGTCTAGCATTCATTGTTTGACAGCATCCAGTTGTGTTGTATTTTCACTCATTTGTTAATTCATATTATTTAATCATTTCCATTAGGGCCCCCACATAGTCACATAATTCAATGAGTAAAAAGCATGTATTAGAAATGCCCTCAATTTCATTAAACTTTGAGTTTTATCTAAGCCAGTCAAGTAAAAATAACAATTGTACTTAAAGATTATCATCTGGGCATGAAAGACCAAAATGTTTTACCACTTTTAGGGTGATACTTGGAATTTTCAACATGCTGAAAAAATTTTATCATGAAGTAGACCATGGATTATTTGAGAGCAATTTTTGCTAATGTATTTTCTATGGCTTGTCCTTAAAAATTGTATGTGGGGAAAGTCAGCAAAATGGCAAGATTTCAGGAGCAAAGTTGACAATTTCAATTTAATAGCCTCATAAACTCTATAATTTCATCAACATAACTTATTTTTCCATTTGATTTTTTCATTTAAAAATGTTTAATTTACATTAATATATCCCATATTGGAAGGAAAGGTATAATAAATTTCATATGTACATATATATATATATATACATATACACACACATATATATGAGACACTTGTTTAGAGTAAACATTAGTTTTTGTAACCATTTGGTACAGAGGTTCAGAGTACTCAGAGTTTCAGGGGTTCTGAGGAGGAATACAGTAGGTTTTGTGGCATGATTTAACATCTTATAAACCTGTATTAGTTACCTGAAAATGACATTTAGTAACTCTTTCAATAAAATTGTCTGGCATGTCATAAAGGGAAAACATCACTCCTGCCATATTATCAGAAAACAAAAACTGTTAAAACACTTGGATTTAAATAAATTGTTCATTATTTTGGAGGTTGATGACCATTTGATATTAATACATGGTAACATGAGCCTTTGATTTGCCTTATTACCAGATAGCAAAGTAAGTCCATTTTGCCCAAATTGGAAACAGTCTTATCATTAAAAGATATGGGGGCAAGACTATAGTTGAAAATTTTTATTTTAAAACTTACAAAATTGCTATGAACAGAAATCATTTTAACTCTTTATCACGTGGCATCTGCCAGTTATACTAATAGGATTACTCTCTGAAAAATGTCCTTTTCTGTACCAGAAAATTTTACCAAGTCTACTTTTTTGGACTTTATACAGCCAGACACATTAAATGGGTACTCAGCCTGAAGTCAAGCCTATCTTTAACAATTTGGGAGGATAAAACATATTTTTAAAGAAATGAAAGTGCCTTCCCTGTCATCTCAGAGACTATAATAATCTATCTCCCCAGGGAGAGAACACATACACAGTGACTTGGAAATTATCCAGGCACATACATGTGCACACACACCACATTAATGTAAAAAATATAGATAGATAGATAGATAATGAAATAAATGAGAGGAGGTGAAAGTGAAAGAATGTGTAGGTAGGTTGTGAATTAATGCAAGGATTTGGGCTAAGAATGTCATGTTGTGCCTCTGAACCTGTGAG
Source organism: Noctilio leporinus (assembly GCA_004026585.1). Taxonomy (NCBI): domain Eukaryota; kingdom Metazoa; phylum Chordata; class Mammalia; order Chiroptera; family Noctilionidae; genus Noctilio; species Noctilio leporinus. The sequence continues at coordinate 11,111 of PVIW01001230.1, forward strand.
GTAAATAGGATAGTCATCCTTTAGAAACTAAGAGGCCGAAATTTACACAAATTGCCCAAGGGAATTAATAAAGAAAGACTACTTGGAAGTAAAGGTAAACTTTGATTCAGATGGGAGAGGCTTAGAATTAGAGACAGTTCACCTCCAAAAGATGACCTTCCAATCTGAACATGAGAAGATCACATTAAATAAATGTACAGCATTATTTGTGCAGATGTTATGAAGTTTTCACAAAACTAGTCATTATTTGCTCTCCAGTGACTATTTTTAAAAAAAATCAATACCATGTAAATGCCTATAGAGGACAGGCTAAAGAAAACTAAGACCTCATCACAATTAGAAAGCCACTGGATTCCTCCTGCTCTGAGGCAGTTTATCTCCCAAGGTCAAGGTGAGAGGAACGTGCTTGGCAAGGTTTACCCAGCAGAGTAAACAAACAAGTGTAGGTACTTCACTCCAGCCCCTTTCACTAACGTTAACACCCATTCAGTATATTTTATTCAGTGTGCTTCAAAAACTTCATCTAGACATATTCAATAAAGGCAGACTTGTCTTGCACAGAAATTACCCTTGTTTGCATTCCTCATCCATTCTAAAATATGACTAAATTAGGTCTCCAGTAGTGTCTGCGTTAGAAATAGTCTTGATTCACTGGGTAATCTTTTGCTCTTTCTCTTCAATATCTTCAGAAAGATAATCTTCATTCTAATTACTTTTAAAGACTCAACAAGAAGGTCCTAAGTTTCCCTGAATACGAGCAGCAACTGGACCATATTTCTAATTTTAGGATTTTCTCAGCTGAACTACAAGAAGTCCATTGCCCCCGAACTGTTTATGGGGAGTTTCTTGCTTTCATGATGGAGTATTTGTGACTTGTTTTGGAATATGAATTCCTAACTCCATTCTCTAAAACAAAAGTGTTTTACATCATACACATACACAACCAGTGTGATCTTTTTGCTCCTCCTTTAAATAGGCAATTCAGTGAAGCCATAATGATCAAAGTGATTGAACTAGCTGGACCTTTCTAGAACTACCTCATTTTTATTTGAGAAATATTTTATTTTACACCTCCCTTGTCTCTTGCTTTGTTTGCTTTGTCCACTGCTTCTCAAGCACATCTTAATATATTTCCAAAGTTTTCTGTTGTATATAAGCCCATATATCTTTTCATGAACATGTACATTGGATCAGTGTCTTCAGGTATTTTTCCTTTTTCCTTGGATTCTCCCATCCCACTCTCTCCTTTTCTTTTTCTCATTCCATCCTCCCTCTCTTCCTCTCACTTCCTGTACCTATTCTAGCCTTCACCCCTCCCAAGATAATGTAATGACTGAGAATTTATTCTTTTCTCAGTTTCTCCCATGGCACAGACATAACTTCATCAAGCATTTGATTGCACTTTTGAAAAAATACGCTGAAACTTATCATCTGTTCTTTTTTTAATTAGTGTTGAATTTACAGAGGTGCCATTGGTTAAAAAAAATTATATGTTTCAAGTGTACAATTCTATCTGTATATTATATTCGGTATGTCCAGAAAATACCAAGATAATGCCAATATAATTAAACCGTTTGCGTGACTGATATTTTCAGGACAGACCTTGTACAATGTGTTCTCCACCCAAAGTCAAGTCTCCTCCTGTCATCATTTAACCCTCTTTACACTTTTCTATATCACTCCCACCCCTCTTACCCTTTGTAATCACCATATTGTCTTTATTCACACAGGACCAGCCTCAGTTGACATCTTTCTCATCTCTAAGTTGGTTGTATGACAGCCTAACTCCCACTTTCTGTTCTCTCATCCATTTTCCACACAGTGAGAAGACAATGAGCTCTCTGAACCAAACTGATCAGTTCCTCAGTAGCTTAAAATCCTGTAAATATAAACCTTGTTTGGGCATGTAAAATTGTGCTGCTGCTGTGGAAAATAGTATGGCAGTTCCTCAAAAACAAACAAGCCAGCAATTCCACCTTTTTACAATCCAAAGAAAATCAAATCACTGTCTTAAGGAAATATCTGTACTCACATGTTTATTGCAGCATTATTCATAATAGACAAAAGGTGGAAGGAACCCAAGTCTATCAACAGAAGAATGAATGAACAAAATGTGGCACATAAACACAGTGAATATTAGTCACTATTAGAAAACAATTCCGACACATGCTGCAGCATTGATGAATCTAGAAGACATTATGCTAAGTGAAATAGTCACAAAAGAACAAATATTGTATGATTCCATTTATATAAGGAAATGAGAGTAATCAAATTCACAGAGAAAAAAGTGGAATATTTTTTTGCTAGGGTTCAGAGTAAGGGAGAAATGCATATTTGTTATCCAATGGGTTAAGTGTTTTAGTTTTGTAAGATGAAAAACAGTAGATATGGATGATAATGGCAGTTGCCACAACAATGTGAGTGTGCTGAATGCCACCAAAGGAACACTTACAAAGGGTTAAAAGAGTAAATTTTGTTATATATTTTATCACAATAAATTCAATCTCATGGCCTTTAACACAAAGCCCAAATTTCGTAATAAGCTATTGTCTACTCTGTGCCCACACTTCTTCAAGCTTTGCCTCTGATGCTTGTGCTGTCCAGAAAGGGTTGCTTTGCCAACTACCTCTGACCTTTTCCCAACAACCCAAAGCAGAATGTATTGCTCTCTCTTTGAGAACCCAGTGGTTTCTTCTTCTCAGGGGCCCTACAACATTACTACAGCAAAACCTTGGAGGTTTTTGCTATTATCCCCTATCAGAGAGGGTGGATGCCCAAGAAGCAGAACAGTTTTTGCCAGCACAGAGCTGATGTTTCATGAGCACTGACTTAGTGAAGGAATTTAAATATTGCACCATGTAGGCCCTTCTATTGGAATCACCGTATGTCCAGTTTACTACTTTTCCTTTAAAGGGAAAGGATAAAATGTAGTTGCCACATGGTAAGTGGAGGTAGATTTTCAAATACTGGAATTAAGACTTTTTCTTTAAAGTTGATTTTGGTTTGTGTAAGCATTTTCATTCCTAAAACATATGGACATATTCTTTTGGTAGATTTTGTTACTGATTGATAAAATATGAAAAGCAAGTAACCCAATGTCTTTGACCACTCCCAGTCAAAGAAGTACCATGGGGATACCACAGTATGCCAAGTTCTTGTAATCCTGGAGCCATTAACTTTCCAATCACTCATCTCAAAAATAGGAAGACTAACATACAAAATATGATGGATTTGCTGTAAATAATGTAAAAAAGAAAGCAATTGGTATATGAATGGAAGATTTGATATTTTCTTCTTCAGCTCATTATTTCTTATGTATGTCAAACTTTCTTACCATGATAGTCTATAGTAAAGTTGTTCTCATAAACACTAAACCAATCAATAAAGATTTGTTGAACACTATTTGTTCAGTCCTATACTTGATACAAATCATATAAAAGGACTAGTTCATGTTCCCTAAAAGTTTTCATTTAAATATTACAATCACTATCAAAGATATCTATCAAAGGTATAATATGATTAAAATCTAGACTTTTGATATCCCAGACAAATATTGATATCAATATATATATAACAAAATAAATGTATTTAGCTGAACAATAATAGAAAAACCTCAATCTAGAGTGTATTAAGATGTCATCTGCTTGAGTTATTTTTTTAAAGATTTTATTTATTATTTTTAGAAAGAGGGGAATGGAGAGAGGGAGGCAAAGATGGAGAAAAACATTAATGTATGGTTGCCTTTCACCTGCCTCCAGCTACGGACCTGGCTGGAGACCTGGCCTGCAACCTGGTTATATGCCCTGGCTGGGAATCGAACTAGCAACCTTTGGGTTCACAGCCGGCACCTTTCCACTGAGCCACCAGCCAGGATTGGTTGAGTTATATTAAATTAACATCTATAAACAGTCAAAGACACAATTCAAAGTCTACCCTGCCCCATTAAAAGAATGTTCTCTTTGTAAATAAGGAAATAAAAAACAAAATTTACATTATTTCTAGAATATTAGCTAGATATGAACCATGTTAGTAACTAGCTGTGCAGCCTTTATTATGTTTCATAGTTAAAGGAAAATTACCCTATCCACTCTCTAGCTCAAAAGAGCCCCTTAACTAAGACCTAGGACAGAACGTAAGGTTACTAAAGCAACTTTATCTGTTGAGGACCTCAAAGATGTCTTGGAAATATCTCATGTTGTAATGCACTGTTGCCTGTGCTGGAGCAGGCAGCCCAGCTGACAGACAATCAGAATTGCTCCATTGAACATCTCTGGCTTTCTCCCCTTCTGTTAAAAAGAAAAAAAGATCATCCCTGGCTTGTGTTGCTCAGTATATTCAGTGGGTTCAATTCCCAGTCGGGACACATGCCTGGGTTGCAGACCACATCCCCAGTTGAGTTCATGTGAGACATAATCACACATTGATATTTCTCTCCCTCTCTTTCTCCCTCCCTTCCCTTTTCTCTAAAAATAAATAAATCTTTTTTTTTTTTTTTTAATTCAAATTTTCTATTGAAGGAAATAGCTAGCTGATGTAATCTGACAGTACAACAATTAAAATGATTCTAAAAGAACATCTTTATTCAATATTTAAAGCAATATGAGCTGTGTGTGTGTGTGTGTAGAGACAGGTAGACAGAATGATGACAGCCATACTTGGGCACATCCATTTGCTGTATTCTTCAATGGCAAACTCACTAGTTACACTTGGTCCAGTTTCTGAGGACTATAAGCTTCTTCTCCTTGTATTCACATATCCCAGGAAACAGTAGATGTAATCCAATTTAAATAAAAGCTTTTATTTATGCCTATTGAATAAAGTGACATTTCAGTCTATAGAATGTATCCATCTGTCACTTTGAATCATTACATTTAACATTCATTATAATGTTAAATTATAATAGTAACATATTGGTCACTTAGTAACAGTAATAATATGCTAATTATTTAGTTCATGCCAGGCCTTGTGCTAGTTGCTTTACATGTTTTACCTTATTTCTCCTTGAAACAAAAACCTGTGAAGTGGGTTTTGCCCATATCTCCATTTTATAGCTAAGGAAACTGAGGCTTAGAAAGGTTAAATGATTTGCCCAAAGTCATATAGTTAATGAAGAGAAATGTTTGGAGGAATTCAAACTCAGATCTGTACAACTCCTAAATCCCAATTATTTTATAAGCTACCCCTTTCTTTTGTGGCAAACCAAGTTGCTTCATTCATTCAGTGCATACTTTTGAAAGATAATTCTATATAAGGCTTTTTACATTTTATCTCTCACACCTGTCTACTTATTTCTATCGATACTACCCCTTCTTTAGAAGGTACCCAAATTTCTTGTCTCTACTATGATAGTTGATCCTAATTGTTTTTTCTTAGCTGTGTGTCTGATCTTTACAACTTGAAACCTTTCAGTCCTCCTGGTTGCCCTTAATGGTATCTCTCCTTTCACCTAACCTTCGCATTCCCCAAGCTCTAGAACAGGCCCTGGCACACAGTGGGTATCCTCTAAACATCTGTTGGTGAATGCACATTTAGATGAATACAAAGGTGAATTGTGAATGGTTCTTGCCATTAAGCAGGTTAACAGACAAAAAGAGAACATATATGTATTTATTTCTATAACACAAGATGGAAACCACAGGTCTTTATGATAAAAGTCTCCCTATGAATGCCATCTGTTCCCTCACTCCTCTTGGCCTACAGGGTCTGAAATGTGTAACACCCCTAAGTACAGTCAGAAGCCATAATAAGTGCAAGAGGAAAAGAAAGGTGACCGTGCATTTGAGGCAGGGACAATGGTGAAGGGAGTTAGGATAGTAAAAGAAAGGAACAGGAAAAGATATGTAATAAAGCAAAGATGAGAGCACCAGGGAGAAACTCTTGGGACATACCTGCATTTATAAAGCAAAGGGCCAAGAACAGAAAGACATAACAAAAAATAGAGACAGAATTAGAGAGATGCAGGGACAGAGAAAATAATCATTAATTCAGTTCATACAAAACTCCTTAGTGCAAGTCAACTATGTACCAGGCACTAATCTAGGTGCTGAAAACAGAGCAATAAAAAAACAAACAAAAATATCTGCTCATTGAAGGCAGCCTGGAAGAAGAAAAAAACAAATGAGATGAAGTCAAATATATATATGTATACTAGGTGAAATAGTGATGAGTGCTACAGGATAAAAAAATAAACCATGAATGGGAGAGATGAAGTATCAGAGGTGACAGTTTTCAGTTTTGACACAGTTGGCCCTGGAAGACCGCAGGTCACCTGCTGAAGCCTAACAGAATGAGGAAGTCATGCACAGGTCACCCAAGGAAAAAGCACTTCAGCCAGAGGGAACCAATGGGAATGAGGCCCTGAAGCATGAATCCCTGCTTGGCAAGATCTAGAGGAGCAAGGAGGCAATGGAGGTGGGTCAGAGTGGAGGATGGCTGACTGAAGCTGGGAGGAGCCAATGGGGCCAGCTGTCCTAAGGACTGCAAGGCAGAGAGCTGCTGGAGGGATCTGAGCAGAGACTTGACTTGCCTTACATTTTAACAATCACTCTGGGTTTTCTATTGAGAATCAATAGATGAGGGGCAAGGGCAGAAGCCAAGAGACAAAGGAGGGGATGACAGCAACAATCCAGGCAAGAGGTAAAAGTGTCACGTGCAGGGGCCGTGATGATGGAGGTGGTAAGAAATGCTCAAATTCTAGGTATATTGTAAGGAAAAGCCAGCAGGATTTGCTTTTAGACCAGATGTAAGGAAGGGGACGAAAAGGGGTCAAGGATTATACCAGAGTGTTTGGCCTGAGCAAGTAAAAGATTGGAGCTGCCGTTAACTGAAACAGGGAAAGCTGCAGAAGAAGCAGGTTTGTGGTAGTGGCAACTCAGTTATTAATGTGTTAAGTTTGGAATGTCAGTGACCTATCTGACTCGACAGCCTGCATCCTCCTATTAGTGAGAACCAGGGAAGGGCAGGATTCACGAAATCGGGGAAGGAGAATATTGGGAGTAAGGAGGTTGTGGTCAGGCCAAAAGCTGCAGATCAGCTGACAGTGGGGAACTGGGCCAAACCTCTTGGGTTTGATGAAAGAGAACACTTGGAGCTCAGTTACTAGGGGCAGGACTCTGACGGCCAGTGGTTGAAAAACAAGAGGTGAGAATAAGAAGACAGCAGTTAGATGAGTGGGACTAGACAACCGTGGTGCATGGTGTTTTTTAAGTTCGCGAGACAGTGCCTTTTTGACAAGTGTTATTTTTCTGAGCGTAGTCAAGCTTTACCTTCCTCTTCTCCTGCCCATGACAGAACTAATAGCTAATACAGAGGCACAGTGCTGGAAAGGACCATGTAATAACAACAAGCCGTGCGAGTGAAAGTGTTAAATCCATGAAAAATTAGGGAGTAAGGATGTACAGCTAATATTTGATGACCTCATTTTATAAAAAGGACATGCACAAAAGACTGTACACAATGAACTGTCTCATGAAACTACTTACAAATTAGAAAACCACTACAGGGAGTTGGGAGAGCATTGTAAGCAGAAGGAAGGGCAGGGCAAACATACACTTCAGCATTTTTCTAACCTACCTCATTGTCTTTCACTAAAATCCAGATGTGAAGTCAAAGAGACTGCGTTTTCTCTTCCCACTCCTTTACCCCTGGCCCCATGAACAACTGGATCTTTCCAAAGCATTCTACCAATTGGAGAGCAATTTTTTGTTTGTTTGTTTGTTTCCTTTAAAATAAAGACATCCAGAAGGAAAATTAAATTGACCAGTAGTTCACACATGATTATGTACATCTCTAATAAGTTTGCTTAGCAGCTTGGATTGGCAGGTTGAGTTGGGAGTCACAGTGGGAAAGGAAGGAAAGAGAGCTAAGGTCAGTCTTTAGCAGGGAAGCAGGCTAGGACGATGCTGTACAGACATGAAGATCCTGCACCGTTAATGGTGGTATCAGGCACTAGAAACCATGACTAGGGCAAGAGAGAAACATATACAGAAGTAAGACAAAGTCAGCCTCTCTTTTGCTTTTGCTACGTGTATGTTCCATGGAACTTAAGGGTAAAATACAGCTTGGCCCTGTAAGCAAGACTAAGGAACAGAGTGTCAGTGACACTTACCTGAGTGTCATGAGAACGGCAGCCTTTAAACTGAGGCACCTGACTATCTCAAGTCTCATTTGGCCACTAAATAGCAAGGATGTGGCCTTTAGGGATAGAATCAATTTTATTTTATTTTTTTGCCTGAAACACTTTTACTTATTGTATTCACTTAGTTTATCATTTAATTGAAATTTTATTGATATTTTTGTAGATTCACGTAGTACAGTTGTGATAAATAATACAGAGCGATCCCATGTATCCTTTACTCAGTTTCCACCAAGGGTAATATCTTGCAAAACTATAGTCCAGTATCACAAACAGCATACTGACATTTCCATCAGCACCGGGATCTCTCATGGTGTCTTTTTATACCCACAACCCCTTCCCTTTGTCCCCTCCTTAACTCCTGCCAATCATTAATTTTTCTTTATTTCTATAATTTAGTCGCTTGAAATAATCTTATATAAATGAAATCACACAATAGTATATAACCATTTGGAATTGGCGTTTTTACTACCATAATTCTCTGGAGATTCTTCCAGGTTTTGGTATATAACAATAGTTCATCCCTTTTCGTTGCTGAGTAGTATTCCACACTATGTACCAAAATGTACCACAGTTTGTTTAACCATTCGCCCTTTAAAGAGAATATGAGCTGTTTTCAATTTGGGGCTATTAATGGTGCTATAAACATTTTTATACAAGTTTCTGTGTGAAGTCCATCTTTATTTCTCTATGATAAATGCCCAGGAGTGCCACTGAAAGGTTGTACGTATGTTTACATGTTTAGGTAGTTTCAAAACAAGCAAAAACAGCTGAACTTTTGCAGAATGGCTCTACCATTTTACATTTTCACCAGCAATATGAGTGATCCAATTTCTTTGCATCTTTGCCAATATTCAGTTTTGTCACGTTTTTTTTTCTTTTAATAATTCTGATGGGTATGCAGTGCTCTTCCTTTGTGGTTTTATTTACATTTTCTTACTGGCTAATGGTGTTGAACATCTTTTCATGTGCTTAATTATATATTTTCTTTCATAAAATGTCTCTCATAGTTTTTTTTTTTCTCACTTTAAATTTTTTTTAGAATTTGTAGTTGCTATTTTTAGTGTTAAATTTTGAGAGTTCTTTATATATTGTAGATAATAGGTTTTTTCCCCAGATATGTGGTTTGCAGAGATTTTTCTCCCCCTCTTTAAGTTGTTTTCATCCTCTTAACAAAGTCTTTTATAAAACATTTTTAATTTTGATCAAGTCCAGTGTAATCTCCTTAATGGGTCATATTTTTGGTGGCAAGTCTTAAAAATTATTTGCCTAGCTCTAGCTTCTGAAGATGTTCTACTATGTTTCTCTTTGAAACTTTTATAGTTTTATAAATTAAATTTAAGCCTATGATCTATTTTGAATTAATTTTCATACAAGGTATGAAGCAGGATCATTTTTGTAAATTTTCATTTTGGAATGCAAAGCTTTTTAAATTAAAGTATAGCTGAAATACCACCATATTGTATTAGTGTTAGGTATACAACATAGTGAGATTTGACATTTACAACTTACAAGGTGATTACCACACAAGTCCAATGTCTATCTGTCATCATACAAAGTTATTGTGATATTATTGATTGTATTCCCTATGCTGCACTTTACATCCTCATGACTTATATAATAACTATAACTTTATCCTTTTTAATCTCCTTCACCATTTTCCCTATCCCCCTACCTCTGAACCCTTAGGAAACTATCAGTTTTTCTGTATCTGAATCTGTTTGTTTTGTTTTCTAGATTCTATACATAAGTAACATGTCATTCTCTAAACTTATTTCACTTAGCCTAATACCCACTAGGTCTACCCATTTCATCCAAAATGGAAACATTTTATTCTTCTTTATGGCTAATAATGTTCCATTGTGTGTATATGCATATACACACATATCCACTTCTTTATCCATTCATATATTGATGAACATGTAGGGTGCTTATGTATCATGGCTATTGTAAATGATGCTATAGTGAGCATAGTGATTCATACATCTTTTCAATTTAGTGTTTTGTCTTCTTCAGATAAGCACCCAGATGTGGAATTGCAGAGTCTTTCTTCATCTCTTATTATAGCCTTTGTTTTAAAATCTACTTTGTTTAATGTAAATATTACTATCCTAGCTTTTTGGTTGTTGTTATTCCCATTTTTATGAAGTATCTTTTTCGATCCATTTACTTTCAGTCTATGTTTGTCCTTTGATCTGAAGTGAGTACCATGTAGGCAGTATGTATAAAGGTCTTGTTTTATTCATTCAGACACTATGTCTTTTGAATGAAGGATTTAGCCCATTTACGTTTAAAGTAGTTGTTGATACTTATGTACTTATTGCCATTTTAATTATTTTTATAATAGATTTATAAGTGGTTGATCTACATTTATTATGCATTTGCTTTTACCAGTAAGATTTTTTTTCTTTCATGTATGTTGTTATTTCCTGTTTTGGACTTTTCTTTAACACTTACAGAATTCCCTTTGATATTTCTGGTAATGCTGGTGATGAAGTCCTTTAGCTTTCATTTGTCTGGGAAAATATTGATCTCTCTAGCAATTCTGAATAATAACCTTGCTGGATACAATATTCTTGGTTGTATAGGGTTTTTTTCCTTTTGTCATGTTGAACATATTGTGCCACTCCCTTTTGGCCTGCCAAGTTTCTGTTGAAAAATAAAATGATAATCTTATGCACATTACCTTTTTGTATAGTAGCTGTTTTCCTCTTGCTGCTTTTAAGATTCTTTATCTTTAACTTTTAACAATTTAATTATCATGTATCTTGGTGTCGCCTCTTTGAGTTCAACTTGTTTGGGACTCTGTGCTTCTTGGATTTGGATGGCTGCTTTTTTCATCGGCCAAGGGGAGTTTTCAGTCATTATTTCTTTCAATAAGTTTTCCATCTCTTTCTCTCTCTTCGGGGATCCCTATCATATGAATATTAGTATGCTTGATGTTTTCTCAGATCTCTTATGCTATCCTCATTCTTTTTATTCTCTTTTTGATCTTCTCGTTAAGTGGTTTTCATTCTCTTATCTTCCTTATCACTGATTCATTCTTCTACAACATCTGATCTACTGTTGATTCCCTTTAGTATATTTTTCATTTTAGTTATTACATTCTTCAGTTCTGATAGGTTTTTAAATAATTATATCTCTTTGTTGAAGTTCTCACTAAGTTTATCTTCTTATCTTCAGAGTTTCATGAACACTTTTATGATTATTACTTTGAATTCTACCTAGTAGACAGCTTACTTTCATTTCATTTAGTTTTTCTCCTGGGGTTTTATTTGTTTGGAACATATTCTTTTCTCTCCTCATTTTACCTACCTGTTTCTATGTATTAAGTAGGTCAGCTATGACTCCTGGTCTTGAAAAAGTGGCCTTATTTAGAAGGTGTCCTTTGGGATCCAGTGGTGGAATTACCTCTTGTCACCAGATCCAAGTGCTCCAGAGATGTTCTCTGGGTGGACCTGTGTGGCCTCCTGTTGTGGCTTTGTCACAGCTTTATGGACACACTGGCAGGAGAGACTAGTTCCTGCCCAGAGGACTGAGAGGCCTGGCCACACTGTCATGGGGCACACTGGTGTACAAGGAAAACCTTTCTGTGGCTGGCTGTGAGGCCCAGCCTCAATGGTTGCAGACACAAAGGATGCCCACTAAGTGTGGCAGGGTAGAAGCCTGGAATGGTGCCAGACTAGGTGACTCCTCAAAGAAATGCCAGGATGAGGTGAACAACATTAGCAAGGTGAGAGGATATCAAAAATGGTGCCTGCCAGTATCAGACAAGCTAGGTGAAAGAAGAGTAAAGAAAGGGAGGAAAAATAATGATCACCCTTACCTCTGACTCAAAAGAAAGTTTCTTCAGCGCACACCCTAAAATTAGTTCATGTATCACCTTCATGTATGACCTGTGACAGGATTCAGAAAGAGTGCATCCTGGTTTTTCTATAGCCCTTTGACTCTCACAGACATAAGTTCCACTGGTTTTCATAGCCATATGTCACGGAAGCTCCTTTCTCTGGTGCAAGTCCCCCAGGCTAGGGCTGGAGACCTCTACAGTTGTGATATCCCACCCACTTGTAAGTCACCCCATGTGGAGTGGGGCTAGATTGGTTGCTGACTGGACTTAGTATATACCCTTCTCATTTGTGTCAATGTGGCTTTTTCTTTATATCTGTACTTGTAGAATATCTGTACTACTAGTCTATTTAGATCTTTCTCAAAGAATATATTTGTAGTTTTGGTGTAAATAAGAGGAGGTAAGCTCAGGATCTTCTTACTCCATCCTCTTGAATTTAAACACAGAAGCCTTGCTCTTAAATGCCAATTTAGTGTGTCCTGTCCATAAAATGTCCCTTGCCATTGGTCCACTGCCCTGCAAGAAAGGTGTCTTTGGACGAGATCACCCTTAGGTTCATTTATTTGCCTATGACTGTCTATTTGCCTTAACACAATTAAATGCTATGCATCTTTGTCAAAAATCAATTGGGCATGTTTGCATGAGTCTAATTCTGGGTTCTTACCTCTTATGTGCCATGGATCTGTGTGTCTATTCCCCCACCAATGTCACATAGTCTTAATTACCATAGCTATGTAATAAATTTTGTAATCTGATCCCTCCCACTGAATTCTTTTTCAGAATTATTTTAAGTAGTATGCTAATTTCTTTACTTTTATATAAAAATTTTAGAATAATATTGTTTATATATACCAAAAACCTGTGGTTTTCATAGAAATTGAATTTAACCTATACACCATCTTAGGCAGAATTGACATTATTACTATATGGAGTCATTCAGTCAGTGATCAAAATACATCTCTCCATTTACTTTGATTTTCTTTGAATTCTTTTATCATGTTTTGTTGAATCTACATGATGTATTCAGGTCTGTTTTTTATCAATTGAAAATTGTAGTTTTAATTTTGGTGTCCATTTATTCATTTTTCATTATTAGTATTTACAATACATTTTTTTTTAATTTTTTTATTTCATTATTTTTAGAAAGAGGGGAAGGGAGAGAGGCAGAGAAGGAAAGAGACATCAATGTATGGTTGCTTTTCACCTGCCTCCAGCCACAGACCTGACTGGATACCTGGTTTGCAACCTGGTTATGTGCCCTGGCTGGGGAATTGAACCTGCGACCTTTCGGTTCGCAGGCCGGCGCCTTAACCACTGTGCTACCAGCCAGGGCTACAATACATTTTTATATGTTTGTTTTGTGTCCTGTAATGTTGCTGAACTCACTAATTCTAGATTTTTGAGATTCTTTAAATTTTTCTATGTAGACCATCATGTCATCTGAAAATAGCACTTTTGTTTCTTCCATCTGATCCATATTTTTTTTTCTCATATTGCTTTAATGAGTGGTCAAGAGCTTCTAGCACTATATTGAATATGAATGTAGAGCAGACATCTTTGCATTGCTATTGATCCTACTGAGGAAGGGTTCAGTCTTTAAGTATTAAATATAATATTTGCTGTAGGTTTTTTTGTAATGTTCTTTATCAAGAAAGGATATTGACTTCCTGTTTTGCCAACAGTCTTTGTCATAAATAATAGGCAAATGCTTTTTCTGCATCAATTGGTATTTTTTTCTTTGTTTTTCTTTTAGTCTGCAAATATGATGTTATATTAATTGATTTTCAGATATTGAAACAGGTATGCTTCCTTGAAATCAACTTTACTTGGCCTTGGTGTATCATATCTTTTTATATTTAGCTGAATTCTAATTCTAATATTTTTATTAGGGATTTTTATATCTATATTCATGAGGAAAGTTGATTTGCAGTATTCTTATTATGAACTATCTTTGATTTTGGTATCCTTATAATACTAATTTCATGAAAGAATTGGGAAATATTCCCTCCTATTCTGTTTATTGGAAGAGAGTGTATAGAATTGGTGTTAATTTTTCTTCACATATTTGGTTTTGTTACCAGGATCCCAGATTCTCTCATGAAAACATCAGGGCTTGGAAATTTCTCTTTAGAATTATGAAATAATTTCCTTAATAGTTATGTGGTTATTCAAACTTTACATGTTGGGTGAATTGTGGTAGTTTATGTTTGTTAAGAAAATGGTCCATTTCTTCTAAGTGTTCCAGTGTATAAGTGTTTAGAGTTTCTTACAGTATTTTCTTTAGATGTCTGTAGTCTCTGCAGTTATGCCCCTGTTTCACTCCTAATCTTGGTAATTTGCATATTCTTTTTTTTTCTTTTTAATTCTTGCTATATATTTGATGGCTTTATTTTTTAGAGCTTTTCTTATTTATGTATTTCTTATTTAACTTCTTTATGCTCTTTATTATTTCTTTTTGCTTGCCTTGAGTTTATTTGGCTCTGCTATTGATAGGTTCTAAGGTAATAAGGTTATTGATTTGAGACTTTTCTTCTTTGTCATTATGAATTTGGTGCTAAAAATTTCCCTCTCAGCACTGTTCTAGCTGTGTCCCACAAATTCTGATATATTGTATATTAATTATTCAGTACAATTTTTATTATTTCTTTTGATATTTCCTCATAACCTATGGATTATTTAGAAGTAGGCTGTTTTCTTTCAATATGTTTGGATATTATTATTGTATTTCTAAAACATTCTAATTTGATTACATTATAAATGCAGAATACACTCTGTATAATTTCAATTCTATTGATTGATAGTGTTATTAAGTTCTTCCATATCCTTGCTATTTTCTGTCTAGTTCTATCTGAGCCTTCTTATGTTTGTTTTATTTATAATATCTAGAAATTCTAGCAGGAAGAATAAAGAAAAGTACCTATATCTACCCAGGAGAAGTCAGTATTTACTTATTTTTAAAATTATTTTACCTGTGCATCAGTTGTTAAACCATTTGCAACAGTAAAATTAAAAACAAAAATTTTTAGGCTGTTTATTTTAGTAGGAAATCATCAGTTCTTTATCCTTGAGTCTTTTGCTTTTCTCCCACATATCACCAAAGCCTCAGAATGATTATATCAAGTGTATGTATCCATATGTATACGTGTGTGTTTCCAATGATAAATAATCCAATTTATACTGAATAAATAATGCCAAATAATTTCCCAGTGAGTGAAGGTCCTTCAAAGTCTCCTCAAATAATACCAAATGCTCCTCAAATGTTAGTTTCTTTTCAAATAATGCCAACGTGGCCTACCAGCAATCACTTGTCAGAGTTTGAATTCCAGAGATAGTCATTGTATTGACCACCACTCCCTAGCCAACCCGTTTTCATTAAGGGAGAGAGAAGACACCAGGACCTGATGGAACTTAGGAGACTTCAGAACTTAACCTCAGGAAACATTAGTTCTAATACTGGGCTGTGGGAGAACACATACATGGAACACTTATCATTGCCACACCACTCCATGTCCTGTGCAGATTAAAATCATCTTCCATAGTAGAGATACAGACAAGGGTTGTGCTCTGTAGAATGGATGATGGATATTTGGGGACATTTGGGGAGATTTTCCAGCAGCAGTACACTTCCTTACTTCAACTGGTCCTGCCTTGAGTTTTAGGGACTTTAACATTGCATTTAAAATGAACATTTTTTTCTTTTCTTGCTTCATATTTTTCAGCAACCTGGCTGTAGGTCTCTTGTGATTCTATAGCACTCAAAGTCCAAAACATAAAAGGCAACATCTAAACCCATCTCCATTAACATCTAGAAATAATTCAGGAAGACAACAATTTTGAAAAGCGAATGTACAACAGCTTTTCACTGAAACTGCCACCAATTTCACAGGGCTATTTGTTTTATTTATTTTTCTTTCCAAGCTGCACTATGCTAAGTAATGGAATCGAGTTACCCTCCCATTTGCCAAATGCACCAGCCAGATGTGTATTTTTCAGGTTCCACTTTACAATTGCCATCATAAAAGAGAATAAGCAGGTACTTCATGTTCCTAAACCAATCCCTGTCCCTGCAACATCATTTTACTACATGTTACTAGAAACACAGGGCATACCTGGCTATCTTTTGGCAATTTAAACTATGGGTGTAAATGAAATAACATAAATAGAGCAAGCTGAAGAAATCAATGAACTCTGTGCCTAATTAGAAAAGATTATTCTCAAAGCCTCAAGAGATTAACTGAAAATGCAAAGAAATAAAGAAAAATGAGGAGAGGGTGAAGGAGAAGAATAAGGAAAGGGAAGAGAAGGAAAGGCAAGGAAGGAGAAGGGAAAGGAGAAGAAAACACAAATATTAGTCTTGGGATTTGGAAGTTCCCATAACCACATAATCCAGAGGATATGGTATTCTTTTTATTTTTTTTTAAAGATTTTATTTATTATTTTTAGAGAGAGGGGAAGGGAGAGAGGCAGAGAGGGAGAGAGACATCAATGTATGGTTGCTTTTCACCTGCCTCCAGCTACGGACCTGGCTGGAGACCTGGCTTGCAACCTGGTTATGTTGCTTTGGCTGGGGATCGAATATGGTATTCTTCAGTGTAACTTCTGCAATTACCTAGCAGGTAGGGAAGAAGGAGAGACAAAAAATTTTTTCCAAATAAGTGCATTACCTAAACTTCGTTGAAAATTATGGTGATTGGGGTGGGGAACAGAAGAAACTGTGGAAAGAAAAGAATATGTAATATCATGTGAAATTCATCTGAGTATCTTTGAATTTAATTTTCCTTAATTGAAATGAAAGCTGACAGTATATAATCATACTTTGGGGAGAAAGATAGAAAAGAGAATAGTGCTAAAAATTAATGATCAGTCACTGGTTCGATTCCCAGTCAGGGCACAGAACCAGATAGCAAGCCAGGTCTGTAGCTGAAGACAGGTGAAAGGCAACCATACATTGATGTTTCTCTTCCTTTCTTCCTCCCTTCCTGCCCTTCTCTCTAAAAATAATAAATATTTTTAAAAATTAATGATCAATATGATCATTAATATTGAAAGCCCTCAAATTCAACAGAAGTTTGGAAGAGTCTAGTCCTATTTCAGAGGTGCCATTTAATTTGGCCTGTAACTTTCTCAATCAATACTGGACTGGTAGTGAAATAAAATGCAAAAAACTAGCTTTCCATAGTTTTGTGTATTATACAAGGCACCAGTGGAAAGAACACTCATAAAAAATTAAAAAGCCAGAATAACTTGGGAATACTACCTAAGTCTTGCACTGACCCAACCTCAAACTCCTAGGGGGCATCCATGCTGTCTCACAAAGAAAAAACAATTTTTTTTAATTCATGTATTTTGCAATTGGCAGCCAAATTGTGCATCCTGTCTCCAGCAGATAAGCCTTGACGGTTGTGCAGTGCTATCTTGCAGGTAAAAGGAAAAACATTGACCCCACTGAGCTACTTGCAATACTACTCAAACATGAAAATACCAGATGGATTGAAAGTGACAGACCTAATAAGCAACTTCCCAAATCTGCATGAATCTAATTGCAGAAAATCCTTAGTGCAGCTGCTTCTATTTGCTGTCTCAAATCCTTAAGCCAAACAACCTACGAGAGCTTCAGCATGCACTTGAACTGCCCAAGCCATCTTTATTGTACCGTCAGATTTTTCTGAACCATGACTCCATTTAGGAATTACTTAGGGAGGTTTCCCAATATTCCACAGGGAGGAATGTTATTCGGGAATATTGGTTATGTCTGGATCTAATTGTTTATAGTTTCAATACTTACTTCATCCAAATTTCTTAAAAGGAAGAGAAACATATTTTCAATGAACTAATAATGATCAAATTACTTAAATCTTAAGGTAGCTGTATAGTTGGGTAAGCTAAGAACATCTTCCACTGAGAAATATGTACTTTTCCAGAATTAGATATATTCAATGGTAAAGGGCTCTGTTTAACTTTATTTCCTACTGTTTTGCCTAATTTCCCTTTTATACAATATATGACTTCTGGTACTGGAGGAATTAAGAGGCAGCTGCAATGAGATGGGCAAGAATGGCTTCACTCGGTCCTCTGAGTAAACTGTCCTATTTCCATGGTGTCTGCTTGTGACATTCTACTACAGACAAACTCCCAGCCTGTCCAGGAGAAAATCTTTCATTCTAGAGAATAATCTCTGAGCCTCCCCTGCCATTCTTAGGCAGACTTTTAAGACTAACCACATGTCCCGCCAAGCTACTCTTTCAGCTTCGGTGTTGCCTTGGGGAAGTGAGACAGTGACCACTGTACTCCCTCCCACTGCAGAAACTTTCTAGGATACCTTGAGAAAACATTAGAGAATTAGGTGTTGTTTTCAGTTTCCTTATCAACATGCACAGTTGTGAGTTAGAAGATAGAATGGACACCAGGGAACCTGCATTGATTTTGCCAATGAATTTGATTTTTACTATTTCTACTACCAAGGTCAAACATCTGCATAGACATTTCTACACATGACCCATGGTGTCCTCACCCATCCATTATATTACTAGATGCTTTCCCCCACCCCCATTCTGGAACAGAATTTATATATCTGACCTATAATTGCCAATAATATTAATTTATCAGATGTTTCTTGGTTGAGGATTTATTTTAGTGATGATCCCTCTGGATTTAAATTTCATCACAATATTTACTTCCTACTCACAAACTTGAAGTGCTGTTACTCTGAATGAAAATTAGACCTTTTCATAGGTGAAAATTCATCCTTTAATACTTGATTCAGAAGGGCTTCTAGCTCCCTTCTGAACCTATGTGGGATGCACCCATCTGTGTAGAAGAGGGAGTTCTTAGCAGAGCTTTTTTTAGGTTGTGCTATTCAGAGATGTGATCCTGGAAACAAGAAAATAAAGATAGATGGATATAAAATTTTACAATCTTTTTTTTTTTTTTTTTTTTTTTTTTTTTTTACATCAATGTATGGTTGCCTTTCACCTGCCTCCAGCCACAGACCTGGCTGGAGACCTGGCTTGCAACCTGGTTATGTGCCCTGGCTGGGAATCGAACCAGCAACCTTTGGGTTTGTATGCTGGCACTTTATCCACTGTGCCACCAGCCAGGGCCTTCACAATCTTTTTAAATTTACTTTTACCTTGATAAAAGTTTATCTTTCCTGGAGTGATATTTTATCAATTTGTTCATTTAGTCATTCATTTATTTACCAAATACCAAAAATGATAATGTGTGGGGTTTGATTCTTGTCACTGGGGTTGTAGCAGTGAATAAAAGGGGTGTAATCTCTACCTTCTTAGGGTTTACACTTTAATAGAAGTAACAGACAATGAACAAATACATAAATAATTAATTTTTGCGTAATCACAGTATCTTAAAGAAACAGCAGTAAGAGAATGTGGGGGCTAGGCAATGGAATGACCATTATAGATTGTATCCAAGGAGGTGATATCTGAACAGAAATCTGTATGAAAAAGGAACGACTCAGGTGCAAAGCTGGGGTACAGTCCTTCTAGATGAAGGGAACAGCAAGTATACAAGGCTTGAAGAGAGTAAATATGAGATGTTCCCAGGATAGAAAGGGCCAGCAGCACTAAAAGGGGATAGACAAGGGAGAAGAGAAAGAGGAGCTCAGAACATGGAGGTGTGCTAGGAGTATGGATGATATTTCGCGTGAGATGGGCAGCAGTACAAGGTTTTTCATGCAGATCTGTGTTTTAAAAACATATCACTGACTGTAGTTTGCAGAATAATCTGTAAAGTAGAAGCAAGAATAGACCTTGATAATAAGTAAACAAACTCAACATTTGAAGCCCCTGGAGCATGGGGGGCTGTGTGTGTGTGTATGTGTGTGAGTAAAAATGAACAATACAGACCTGCAACTGCTCTCCTCAGCTGGAAGGCTAGTTCTACCATGAGACCTTGGATAAGTTATATCAATTTATTCGTGCTTTAATTTCCTCATCTACAAAACATAAATAATAACATCCACTACATCAATGGTTGTAATAATTAAATGTAAACTATTCAGAACAATCTACAGACCATAATAAGAATCATATAAAGGCTTACTATTATTATCTTCTTTACTGAGGTTAATGCTTTGCATTCATGGTTTCTAAAAAAAATTTTCAATGTGAGAATTATGTCTTTTTCTTCTGATTTGTTTTTACAGAGCCAATAAGACATTGCAATTGTTAGACCTTCAATAGATAGCTATCTGCTGAATGAGTTGTTGTTACCCCGAAACACATGAGTATTGAAACAGGTATAATCTTAAAGGACCATGGGGATCTAGCAAAGTTACCCTCATTTTGCTTTCAGGTTATTCAATTCTTTTTTATAAACTAAAAGTTCCTTGTGTCAGAGTATAAATAAAACAAGCAATTTAAGAAATTACTGTGATTGAAAGCCCTGGTTGGTGGCATAGTGGATAAGGCATAGGCCTGCAAACCCAAAGGTTGCTGGTCCAATTCCCAAGCAGAGCGTATAACCAGGTTACAAGCCAGGTCTCCAGCCAGGTCCTTACCTGGAGGCAGGTGAAAGGCAACCATACATGGATGCCTCTCTCCCTTTCTGCCTCTTTCCCTTCCCCTCTCTCTCAAAATAATAAATAAAAATTAAAAAAAAATAATGTTTCTGAGATCAAACAGCAAGCCTCCTCTTCTCTTTCTTCCTATAGTCAGAACTCAGTAAATATTTATGTTTCTGATGGCAACATCTATAATGGTAAGATTTGAAAGGCATGACCCAAGTGTCAATAGTCCCATGCCATGACATGAGGAAAAAAATGACTTCTTTACTATCAGTGCACATTTAACATAAGATCTTCCTCCTGACAGCCCCAGTGTAGATACCTCTGAGAACTCTTAATGGGATTAACCAAAGACATTTGGTTTCTTCTGCCTGAAGTTCCTATTAACCTATAGTCTTTTTTCTATATTCTTCTTGGATTTCCTTTGGCACTAGAAGATAGAAAGAACAGTTATTAGTTTTAGTGGGTGGTCAAATCAACACTAGCCTCCATTTCAGGCTTAAAATAAATACCCTTTTGATGATTTTAGCCTACTCCTTTATAAGAAGATGCCTGTTACTTAAAGGGGAGGTCCAACTGTTCAGTAATTCATCTGAAAAGGCTGTGAAGGTATTCTGGAGATACATGAGGTAACTTGGACACTGCTCTTTTATTTACTGAGTATGGCACAAAGATAATAACCAGTGTCACTTAAGAGTTAAGCATAAATAATGGACCAAATATGTTTCTTAACACCTTAACAGTTCAGGAGGCACCGGAGATTTCTGTCCCTTTTTTCTCAGAAATTTGCTGTGACACACTTAAGAAATGATATCACTCTATCAACCAGAGCTATCAAAGGGCAATGATGTCACTATCTGATCACTCTCACATCTAATCCTACTAGTCCTGATTTGTTGAAAGAACAGCATTTCCTTCATATGATGAAGTCTATGAACTCATAAGAGCAAATGCTTTTGTCCAATTCAATGAAATTCTCCTTAATTCAGTATAAAGTGGGAGAGGGGAAAAAAAAAGTGAAAAGCCAAAAATCAGAATAATACAGCAATTCAGTTTATCCCATGATTCAAAATGGTTTTAGCAGAGCTACCCACTCATAATAGCTCAAACCAGAGTAACAAAGCCAAAATGATAGCATCATTTCATCTAAAAGATATATCATAAGCCTGTTATAAAGCATGTACTTTCTTTAAAGACTTCATTTTTAAAAATACAAACATTCATATTCCAACTTGCTACAGATCCTTCCACCCTCTAAATTAGCTTCAAAGAAAGGGAAAGGGTAATACTGTTAACCAACCTGGATTTCTTCTCTAAACAAAAACCTAGATTTTTTTCTCTTGCCAGCCTACCTCCCACCTGCCATCACCTATTCAAACATTCTAAAGCATAGCCCCTGATGGCTGTCTTCCTGACAGGCTCATTCAAGTTCTTTGCCAAGCACACACAACCCCTGAGGGCTTCAGAAGATGCTATCGCTGGGCTCTAGGGAATGTTTGCAGATACAAAGTTCTTGATTTCAAATATTCTGGAATAAGAGATAGTAAAACTCAGGTTGGGACAGGGGTAAGAGAAAAATGGTCCTATACTAGCTGTGGACTGATCCATTCACAGAGTCGATTTTCAATCAGTTGATTAAGGACACAACTGACTTACTGATGGGTGATGATCATCTGGGTCAAACATGGCTTTTGTTATGAATTCATAGTTATTGAGGAGCATCTGCATGTTCATCAAGGTCTCTCAATAAGGTAGAGAATTTAAAAAAGCAAATAAAAGATACAATCCTTTCTGTAATCCACTGGATTACAGAAAAAGTGGATTTCAGTAATCCACTTAACACTAAGACAGGAAGCAACTACTACAAGACAGAGAAGATGATCAAGGCTGGAGACTTCATAGCCCAGAAAGTGCGCTAAAGGGCAGTGCTGTGAGTCCTGCTGAGAGCAGAAGCCTGAGATGAGCCAGGGAGAGTTGGTAAACTGTTGGCTGCACCACACGGTGAGGAGAGCAGCTGCTGCGATTGGAAATAGCCAGGGGATGGATTGCCACATTGACAGAAGTGCTTAGATCCTGTTCCAAAGAAAACAAGTAGCCAGGGATTGTTTAATCCACAGCTTAAACATAGAACTAAGGAATCAAGAACATGAGTGCTGATTCCTGAAACTGCCCTTGCGTCACCATTTGATGTGATTCAAATTATTGCTCTCAAATAAATCTGACCCTGTCTTTCCTCATCAGCAAAATCAGAACACCCTCCAGATGCCTTGCAAAGCACAGAGAATTATCACTGATGACAAACAAGGAATTACATAAGAGGTTATACACATGTGTAATAGCAGCAAGGGCCAAAATGCTTTGCCTGTGGCATTTTGACTTGAAAGAAGATACGAAAGTACAAAATAAATGAAAAGGAAACCCAAAACCTTCCAAATATAGGAAGAAGGTACTAAACATGTGGAACATCCTTTGAAATATCTGAAGGGATGCTGAACACTACAACAGCATCAGATCACATTTTATAGACATTTTGCTAAATCCTCGCAATTGATTCCATATATGTATTGAAACTGGCATATGCTAACTAGGTATGTAAACTCATGAAATCACAGTTATGGTATGTACTAAAACCAACCATATTCATGCAATGAAATCATCCCCAAGTCCTCTGTTGGAGTCATGCCATATGTTGCCTTAATTGCTTTGACTGACAGTCCTTCATTTAAGCTAAAAAACACTCTCCTACTACTGCACAGTTTTCAAACACTAATATATAGTAGTTGAACTACTATATTTAGTAATTAGGAAAAATGACCCTCATTCAATCTGGTAAAAGAGAAATCAAGTGACCTTGAAAGGAGCAAACAAGATCATTTGAATTCAAAAAATTCGTTTTAGCCTAGTATCCCACTGTGCCTTGCTAATGCTTTATTATTACCACTGTTATCTTCACTTTAAACAAAGAAGGAGGAGAAATGCAGTGCAGAGAGAATTCATGACTGGTCAAGGTAACAATACTAGACAAGCCAAGCTGGGAAGATCTCTGGAGCCAGAAACAGGAGACTGTTGGCTCCTGTCTTTGCCATTTAATTAATGCCTTTGTGAACTTTGATCAGTCACTACACTAGATTTTTCCTCTGAAAGAGTAGTAATGTCATATTTCATAGATTCTAAGATTCAAATTTTTCTCTGTAAGCTCTGCAAAGGGAAACATTTTCACAGCTATTAGCATAGCATGTTGAGGTAGGCAATACTTTTTCTTGCTTAATGACAAATGAAATAATTCTGGGTCTTAAAATACACGCATCTTAGATTTGGTAAGAGACAGTAATTATAACTAGTTCTGGTAAGAATATATGAGAGGGCTATAAATGTGGAAAATACGTGCATACAGATTGCTAGACCAAGAAAGCCACTCCAACCAAGGAAATATATTCAGTGACTGGAATTTGCTAGGTGGATAAAAAGTTAACTTTCACTCTTATGTGGAATTTAATGAACAAACTGTACTGACAGGCAAAATATAGACAGACTCATAGGGAGCAGGCCGACAGCTGGTGGGGCATAAGGAATGGAGGGATTGAGCAAAAAAGAAAAAAGAGAAAGAACTCATGCACAACAGTATGGTGATCACAGAGGAGAGGCAGGTGGTTGGAGGCGGAAAAAGGTAAATGGCAATGGAAAAAATACAATAAAAAAAAAAAACAAGAAAAAAGAATGAAAAGGTCAAAGTTCTCACATCTTGGTCTAGCACTAACTTTGGAATGCATAACTATTAAATCTGACACCCTTAAAATACCTGGCCACTAATATTAAATAGGCATCACTTGGTCAGTGCAAGCAAAATAATCAAAAATTTCATGAAATATATTGGAAAAGTCTGTTTTTAAAATCTGAATTCCACATGAGCTTGTCATTTTGATATGTTTGACAAGTACATACGAGGATTTTGACACTGAGGAAGTTTCCAATATACTTTTACTATATGAAAAATAAATGTAAAGTACATAAATGTGTTTCTAAATTGCTACTGTTTATTTTAAGAAATAAAACATTCATCATCTTCAAATTCTGTTCTTCTGTACACTGATTGCTATGTAGTAAGGGTGAGGGTAGCAGCAAATTATAGTCAACTCGGCAGCCCAGATAAACTGCAGCTGTTTTCAGTTCTGTTTCTGTAACATCCGTAGTGGAATTCAGAATTTACTGAGAGCTGGCTTTTCTCATTTTCCTGGCACAGGAATTGCTGGCTTAATTACCCTTGGGGGTTCTGGGTAAATTATGTCCATGAATGTGGAGACAGAAGATGGCAGAAAATAAATAGTCAACAGCATTGGGAAAGAGAGAGAGAGAAGAGAGAGAAAGAGAGAGGAATTCACCTCTGCTGAGTTTGCATTTCCTTCCTTGACTCCTCTAAAGCTTGGAACAGGACGGGTCTTGTATAAATCATTAGTTCTGCTACAGGCTACCACTCTCCTCAGAAGCATCTTCCTCAGCCTAGTATCTACATTCACCATAATCAGACAAGCCAGGCCTTGCATGGTTGTGTTCAACTCCCTTTATCTCCCACCCTTCAAGGGACCCCATGGTCTTGTATATGACCTCACTCATTGCTTAAAGCTAAACCTACTAGAGAGATGCATAAAAACATTCAAAACTTAATTAAATGTGAACTAATTGATTTTTCCCATGAAACAGCCACCAGTTGCATAATAATGTCTAATGTTTATTGAAAGTTTGCTCTCGGCCATTGATCTCATCCAAGACTCATAGTCACTGTGGTCATCGGCAGGCATTATTGGGAGTATTCTCCATTTGGTGACTGAATTTTGGAACAGCTTGAGAACAGTTGAACGAAGATACAGGCATCCCAGGAGAGTAGTAACTGGCCTGAAGGAGAAAGAGACAGAGCCAGTTTCCATCCAAACCCAGGCTGTCTTGACCCCTGAGCTCACTCTTTTAACCAGTTTATGCATTTTTACCTTCCTGGCTTGAGAATTCTGGGCTTACCAAAGGAAAGGAGAGTATAGTAAGAAAACTGGGAAGACTGTCAACCCTTCACAATCCCACCCTTGGTCAGCTTAGCTTGTATAATAAGAAATATGATGTGTTGACATGTGACTCCCTTGGAGTGCAGACTGACACTCAGGGCCTGTATTTTACATTTGAAGCCAGAATCCATTAGTCAAGTGCATTGAAGACATCAGCCAGGGCTAATGTCAGACTGCCTTACGAAATGAGCCTGGGTTTAGGGGGCAATTTTGATTGGCACCACTAAAAAGAGAGATGAAGGAAGCAGGACAAGGGTGAAGTCTCACTAGGTGCTGAAATGCCACCATAACTCTCCATAAGAGCTTTGAATCTCTTCCAAAAGCAATCCCACTCTGGCAATTATGTGGGAGAGGGCTGCACTTTGCACAGAGCTCAAGATCCTGCTGAGGAATTATGCAGTTAATGTGCTAGAAAATCCTTTATAAAATGCCATTTCCTTTACTGGCTTTCTACACGCCCACACCTGGGGTGTGCCAGCTTTTTGTACAAATACAATGGCCTCACTGGCACTATTGTATTTCATTTCCATTGAAAAGGTAACAATCTGTGTCATAACCACCCACTATTTTCTTGAAACCCACCCAGCTACCTGGACACCCAATCACACTTAGCATCTCCTTCATGTCATTAACAGACTGTGGTGGCATCTCAGCAGCAGCAGGCGGATCATCTTCTAATGTCACCCAGAAAATGATGCTTTCCTTGTTTGAGCTTCCTTACCTTTCTCTTTATTCTAATTGAAATTTTTGTGAGCAGTCATGAGATGATTCTTTCCCCAGGCCCAGCACTGTTCCTATAAATGGCTTGAAGACAAACATTGGACTTTCTCCAGCCCAGATTTCACACAAACATGTGTGTGTATTAATTGTGAGTGGTAAAACAACTGTGACAAAGGAAAAGTGCAATACAGAGCAGGAAATCATGTGTGGGTTTTTGGTCTGCCACTTTGTGACCTCAGAGAAGTTGCTTAACCTCTCTGGGCTCTAGTCTTCTCATACATGTGGGAGAGGAATGTACTGAAGAATGTTTAGGCACTCTTCTAGTATAATGATTCTGTAATTCCAAACACTACAAGAGTAGAGGTCCTCTCTTTTTATCTTGAGCTATAAGGTATTATGTATTAAGGGATGATGTATAGAATCAGAAAGAAGCTAGATGTTTGAACCTAATGTTGGCATGTAATTTTATCTGGTAGATGTCAAAATAGATATAGCATATTACAAAATGGTAAGAGACAAACACCACTGTATTAAAAAGGGAAGAAACATCTTTTAAGGAATATCCTGTCAGTGACCCAGCCCCCAGAGGAGCAGAAGAGTGGCTGAGAGGCCCCATCTAAGACTGACTTTTCTGGATGTATAGGGAAGCACCCTGCTGGAAGCCAGGCACCTGAGGTGAGACCAACTAAGCTTTCAAGAGGACAAAAATGTGTCAGGAGTTCAATCCAAAAGGAATCAGGAGGGGAAAAGTCCAAGTGTTAGGGAAAATAAGCAGAATTTGAGTAGGTCAATCAAAAAGCAAAATGACATCAAAGAGGATGATCTGGGACACAATATGAAGAACAGGCTGTGAGCAGCCTGGCATGGATATTTGAGGACACAGGCCAAGTAGCACCCTGGAAGCAAAATTCAGCAGAAAGGGAATTCTCAAGTGTCAGGATAGGAGTTGGTTGTTTGGAGGCAGGTTCTATGTGTTAGTGAAGTAGGACCTCTACTGATATCTAGAAACCATTCTTTTTAAGGGTCAGGCTCAGAAAATCCTGTTAACATAGGGATATATGAATACTTTGGATTAAATCTTCTAAGCAAATAAATACTACCTTATGTTAGGCTAATTCAGAAAAATAATTCAGATCATGAGTGAATGAGTTGAAATTTTAATAAATGAAATGACCCACTGCGTTATTTTTGTTACTATATGTAGGGTGTATCTGCATTATTACTATTTAGGATAATATTATAGAAGCTTTGGAACTTCGTATGTCAACAGCTAATTTGACTTCGTACTGGGAGAAAAGAAAAGAAAAATAATCTTGACAGATGTATCCCATGAAAGCAAAGTGCTGCAATGTTCCTGTCAGGTCCCATTCTCCTCAAGAAAGCCTGCTTATAGGTGAATAATTTCAGTTTTTTCCATTTATAAAAACCACCTTCCAGATTCTGAGGGAGGCCAGACTGTAAAACCAATCCTGTCTTTAAAACATTGAGTTGGACCTGGTTAGGTTGCTTTACCTTGTGTTTACTGTTAAACCAGCAAGCACTCAGTTCTGAAGACAGTCAGGAGGGACTAGGTGGGGCTCCCTGCCTCCTAGTCACTCCAGAGGGCCAGGCGTGGTCTTTGTAGTCCAGGGAAGAAAGAAGCTCACCAGTCTAGATGAGCCCAAGAACCAATGACTGCTTACTGCATGGAAGCAGGTTAAGTAGGAAAAGGGTATGGCTACCCTGTGGGCCCTCCTTTTATTACCAGCTGAGAAAGTCTGCAACAATTACTGACTTCACTGCTCCATATTTTACTTTATAATTGGGTCTACTAAATCACTCATTGCACCAGGTCATGCAATGGACAAAACATGTGAGCTTGCTTCACATTTTAAAAACAACATGACAATATTAGACTGTTCCCAGACAACTTTTTAAACATTTATTTAAAGACCTACAGCAGAAAAACTGGTATGAAAGCCCTTTCATACTGATGCTTTGCCCATCTTTCATTGAAGTCAACACAGGCTATTACCACCAACCTTAGAATACCTACACCATGACCGAACACCAGCCCTGCTGGGTCAGGATAGGTCCACTTTCCAGAACATACTGGCATATTTTAGATTTTGTGCTAAGTACTAGATACAATAAAAGACAAATATTCCTATTCTCTAGGGCTTGAGAGCTTGTCCTCAAGCTTCCACCCAGCTAGTGATTCTATGGAGAGCAAAACCCACGCTGAGTTTTAAGCTGCCAGGAGAAAATGACATGCAAAGGGAAAATGAGGGCACAGCGCTGAAGGCAAGGGTAAGAGAATAGGGCATGTGTAATATGGGGACAGCAGCCGAAAAGCCAAAGCACAATCTGAGAGGCAACTAGCAAGAGAAACAAAGGGCAGCCAAACAGTATTTCACAAATACACTAGGAAAAAAGACAAAGGAGAATGTAGACCCGCTAATTAGGAGGGAGGGAAAACAAATAGCAGATGCATCAGAAGGCTTGAGCTTTTAATACCTATTATGCTCTAGGCTTCACAAAATGGTTAGCTATCCTCAGAAGCTGAGTATAAACCACAGTAATGAGCACATGGGGGTGGGGACTGTAGTTTAAATGGAAATAAAACAGATTAGGAACTACTTAGTCAAGCTCGGTGGTTTCAGTTCCCACCTTTTAGTCTTCAGGGTGCTATCATAATAAAACTAGCCTTTTTTTTCTTTTGATTCCCTAGGGGACATTTTTATTGAACTTATTGGGGTGACAGTGGTTAATAAAATCCTATGGGTTTCAGGCACACAATTCTACAATACCTCACCTATATATTGTGTGTTCACCCCCAAAATCAAGTCTCTTTATGTCGCCATCTATCCCCCATTTACCTTTGAAATACAAGTTTCTGTTAAAATTATCTGTTGAAGGAGTGGGGAGATTTCAAGGGGCTAACTCCGAGGCAAATTCAGGGTAATCACTGAGCAAGAGAAAATGAGAAGTAGCTAAAAACAAAAGCAGTGACCCTGGAAAGGGGCTTAGTTATCCCTGCTGAGTGACACTGGGATTCTACCCCAGACCAAACACAGAAGTGAGGGAAACTCAACTGGTCAGGGAGCCACTGTAGACAAGACTCCGAATGAGGTCCTGCAAGTGCCATATTTCAAAATAGAGTTGCCATGTCTTCATGAAACTATCAGATACTTGACCAAGGACAGCAAAAGTGGGAGCCTAGAATGAACCTGGGAAGGCTTAGATGGACAGTATGATTGGGGGGAAAGGGCCTGGCAAGTTGAGTTAAGAGGCTGTCGTTGTTAGATTAATACAGCTAAAATTGCTTGCATCCCCACCCTGTGTTATGCACTGTGCTAAGTACTTTGTATGCATTTTTAAATTTAATATTCTCAATATCCAAAAAGACAGGCACTCTTATGGTCTATTTTTTATAAGCTCTCAATGTTCCTTCACCTCAGATCCTTTATGTAAATGATCTAAAGAACAGTGTAAGAAAGGGAAGTGGCTTCATTTAGCTATTTATTGGTTCACTGTAAGCTGTGTATTCTAGTTAATCTCTTTGATTTGTTAACTGAAGCAAAGTTCATGAAATCTAGTTTCTTATATGACTTTGTCATCTACATATAATTCCTAGAATATTTTCAAAGTGTCCAAACTACTTTTTTTTAAAGCCATAAGCAGATGTTACTTAAAAAAATAATAATGAGGCTATGCTGATTTATCATATCCTTCCCTGACTACCAAATAATAGAGAAGAAATGAACAGAGGTAACTAGGCAATGATGGTCCATACTTGGCTGCAGTTAATGAAATGGCCACAGTCTATCTTGAGTCTCCCAAGGTGGCAGCATCTTGGTGAGGTCACTTATCTGAGAACAAAAAAGAGCAAGTTCCTCACATTTGCTGTACTTTTAACAAATATTGCAAAATAATCCCAGCATTCTCTTTCTTGGAGCCTGTGGGCCCCTAAAGTTGTTTTCTATATACAGTATAAGATTCTTTTTGGCTAAAATACTTACAAGTACCTTACAGAGTAATTCCTCTTGGTATCAAGGTATCTTGGGCATCAAATGAACTGCCAGGAGGATGTTTGATGAACATGGATGCAGGAAGTAGAAATCCTGGCTTAATTTTTGTTCATTCATTCATTCAACAAACACTGGTAAATACTTGGCTCAAACAAGCAAAATAGACTTTTTTTTATATCACTTCTCAATCTTTGACATGCTGATTTGAATTGTAGGTCTATATAGATTGTATATAACACACAACATTTCTCAAACTTGGAGACCTCTGGAACCATCTTCTCACAGAGAAGGGTGCTCTACAGTCCATGTTGTTGTAAAGTCAATAGCATATTCCTGTTAGGGAATCAAAGATTATAATTAATTATACTCAGTGTGCTTTTTCCTTGGGTGACATTAGCACAATAGTCAGACCTGGATTAAGTTTGGAACAGAACCAGGCAAACAGAAAAGATGCTAAAAGTCGAGGCCCAGACTAAAGGGCTGAAACTCTTTCCATCTCCCCTGCTGAGAACATGGATGTACTCTAGGGTCTCCTGCAAAATGGTGTCTCCCTGTGGAAAGTCACAGAAGTCCAGCTGGGAGATAACTCAGAGGAGCTGGCAGCCAACAATGACCTGACAGATAAACCCTGGCAGATTCTTATTGTTCAATTTTCCTTTTTATATGCACCATGAAGCTACTTCAGGCCATTAAATTGTAATGCATTTTACTGGGTTTAACATTCTTTAGTAATGCTCTAAGTTTGCTTGACTATGTAGATGTCTTTCAATGTATATCTGAGAAGATTTTAGATACTTCACCTAAATGCATTTAAGTTGTTTCTAAGAGTGGGCTAGCCTACTGATGACTACTTATATCCCTGATACTTCAATTTCTACTAACAGTCAGAAGGTGACTTTTACCTAGAATTTGTATGCATCTTATTTGTGTGATGTATATACTTAATTATATATTGCTGGGCATCCAGTGAAACCTCATTAAC
Source organism: Noctilio leporinus (assembly GCA_004026585.1). Taxonomy (NCBI): domain Eukaryota; kingdom Metazoa; phylum Chordata; class Mammalia; order Chiroptera; family Noctilionidae; genus Noctilio; species Noctilio leporinus. The sequence continues at coordinate 42,379 of PVIW01001230.1, forward strand.
TTAGAGTAAAACAACATAGAAGATCCCCTTAGCCTTTGCCACCAAAGCTGTCATTTCCCAGTAGCAAAATAAGAAGTCAATCCTTGCAGTTGGGCTGGGGACATCATACATCCATTCAACCTCCATTAGTCATTCACCCACTCATCAAATATTTATTGAGCACAGTTCTTCATTAGTATTAGAGATCCAACAAGCAAATCAGATATAGTTTGTGTCCTCCCAGAGCTGATGGTCTCACAAGCTCAGTCATAGAGCTGTGAGGAGTGAGGATGGAGTCTCTGATGTTGGAGCCCAGGAATTACCTGCAGTTTCAGTTTAATATGTGAATCATTTCATGCATCAGACAGGTTGATCACACAAAGCAACGATATCATCTTAAACCTTTGATGGCACCAGCTACCTTCCAGTATAAGCCCTGCAGCCAGCAAAGTTGCCACAACCCTCGGTTTCTGTACATAAACTGTGTTCATGAATAAAGCAGATTTAGATTCAACTTTGCATACATAAATAGATATGTAGTCTCTACCTACATATCTATTTAGCAGGAACTGCCTTCAGTGAATGGAATCTCTATAGATAGTTGGTGCTTAAAATAATAGGAAAAGTGGAAAAATGAAAATAAAAAATGAGAGGGATAAGAAAAACTAGAGTGGTAAAATATATAGGGGCCTTCAAGAGGTATTTTGCTGCTGAACTAAAGGTGTTTCTCAGAGGGCAGAGTTCATCAGAGAAGTTTGGAAGATTATATCGTGTGTGTGTGTGTGTGTGTATGTGTGTTTACATAAATACAAAGGAAAAATAATTTCTAGAAAATTCAGTGAACTTGAGGATCAGTCAGTTTCGGCTTTGTATGAACACAAGATGGACAGACACAAGATGGATTGAATAGACACTCAATCATTATTAACACAGGATTGAGATTTGGTGTCTGTTGACATTCATATACACATAAAACTGCATTAGAGGCAATTCATGACCTTAATTTTAAGTTGCTTCAAATGATATTTTGCTTCCAAAGCTAATGATTTGGGAGACAGTCTTTAAGAGTTACAGAATTTCACGCAGGGGTACCTTTAGGAATGGGTAAATGGCGTTTTTAAGAGATTGTAAGCATGATCTTTTATTTCCTATCACAGCGGTATTTAAATGATGCTTCACACTCTGAGGATATGAGCATATACTTGTGAGTTAATAAATTACCAAGGTAGTTTTAAAATTTTGGATGTAACTTAAGAGTTTTTGTTTAAAATTGTAGGCAGTGTCTCTCTTGAGAAGAGGGGCAATATCTACCACTTATTTAGATAAGTGCCTGGAGCCTAGAAAAATCTCATATAAACAAGTGGAAGTTCAGCCCTTGTGTATATAACTAGGTGCATACGTTTCTGATAATATAATTTTCCGAACCCTAACAGTAGAGGGTTCTGAAAAGGTGCTGTATTTCTAAGTTGCTCAGATCTTTTTTTTAAAAAATAGCTTTTACTAATTTGCTTAATGAGCATGTTAGATTTTTTAATCTGGTTATTCCCCAAGTATATACCTCTTTCTTCTCTCACTACAAAGACATTATAGAATAAAAAGTAATAAACTTTCATGTGTCAAACAATATCCTCATTAAAAATTACTGTGATTCAATACATATAAATATCTCTATTTGGAATTAAAATTTCAAATAAAGTTATATGGAGAAACAGCACAAGTAATGCTACTAAAGAGCAAACAGGACTGGCTTTCTTACCTGTCTGATAACTCTTAGTCATTTCCTTCTGTGCATCTTCAACTGTTACAGTTTGATAGGCTTCCCTCTGTCATCATTACTTTGCCAACCCTATAATCTTTCAAGGTGACTAAGATCATACACAGCAGATACTGATGGCTCCTAAACTAGCTGTTAGGTCCGAACATGTATGTCCAACTGCTCATCTCCATTTGGACAACCAGCAGATGTTGTAAATTCCACAAGTCCATTCTGAGCTCATGACCCACCACCCCTACTCTTTGCTGCTTCCTGACTTCCTGTTCTTTTTAACTGAATAAAAGTTTGTTGAATAAATGAATTAATGATTTTTTTTTTCAAGGTATGGTTGCCTTTCACCTGCCTCCAGCTAGAGACCTGGCTATAGACCTGGCTTGCAACCTGGTTATGTGCCCTGGCTGGGTAATCGAACCAGCAACCTTTGGGTTTACAGGCCAGTGCCAATCCACTGAGCCACACCAGCCAGGGCTGCATTAGTGATTTTTAAGTTACTAAATGAATGTCATATAAAAGACAAGTACTTATTTCTATATATAATGAGACTTAAGTTGGGTGGAGTCTTTCTAAATAGAGTTGGTTCTTCTACAATTTCTGAAAATCATAGGCTAGATAAATACTTGGGAACTGAACTTCTAATCATCTGGGCAAAGAGTAAATCACAAGCTAGAATCAGAAGAGGTCAGTTTATAAATCATCTTCAGTGTTTTCTTTTAAACCAATCAAGCAAAATATTATAGTTTCATTACAAGCAAAAAGAAAAATCCAGATATGTGTGTTTCTTTGCACACTTACATAAAAAGAAAACAAGTCAATTAATACTTTGCTAAGCATATTCCACAACTACAGTACTAATGATGCCACATGTCAGTGGTGTTTGAAGCTATGAATTTGGACTACTGTTAACTAACCAACCTACAGGGTAATAATATTGTATTAATGCATGATGCTCCTTTTAAGGTAATGTACACCACAGAGTATGTGGAATTACTTGACACTTCCAGGTAACTCCAATACTTGGGTTTTTCTAAAAGATGGTTGTAATTCTTTTATGAGTCATTAACTTCTTCCTGGCTGGGATCCCAGAGGGCATTCTAGCTAACATCCAAGGAATGTCAAACAGATATTGAGGAACCAGTTATTGCTTCCCATGTGAGATAATAGTTCTTTACAGGAAGAAAAGTACTGTGGCTTACATAGCTATACAGCTGACCTTCACTGGGGCGTTGGCACCCTCAGGAGTACATGCATGGACATGGCTAAACTATCATGAAGGAATCACCACAAAGAGTCCTAAGTGGCCAATACTCTTTTGACTTGTCTCCCTAACCTCATTGAAGAAAAGCTTTCATTTCAGAGAAGTCAGCAGATTGACTCTATGACAGATACAGATCTTTCTGTTAGTTTTGGTAAGGTTTTTTAATACATTGTCTCATTCTGTTTCTAAAGAAATTAAATAAACCCAAGATTACAGTTAGTGGATGCCCTCAAATTAAAGCTCAGATCTTCACATGTCTAGTTCATTGGGCAAAATCCCCAAACAAACCACCACTGAATTTAATTTCAATTCACAGATGCTTGCATTTTCACAATTTGAGGTATACCCCTTTTCTTTATTGTCACAAAGCAAATGTACCAGGAAAGGGGTAAGTGAAATCATCAAACTCTCTGGGATGATGATAAGATGAAAGACAAGGAGAATAAAAAAGCACAGATTGCCTGAAGGCTAAAAGGAAGGCAGGTGTGAAGACTTAGAAAGGCGATCCTAGGACAGGAGATACCTGTGGCCTTCCTCACTATCGTATTTGTAGCTAGTTGACATTGGCATTTAATAGTATTGTGGAAGGTCTGTTGTGAAATAAGCAATATCTATATAACATAACCAGAGAAGCCTCAAACTTTGAGGACTAACTCTTGAATCTAAGAAATTAATATACTAGTCTATACCTCCCTAAATTTGCAGGAGGTTTGGGGAATGAGAAATCCTATAGCCTAAACTGCAGTCTGTCTGTGTGCAATTCAGGCCTGAGTCAATGCAGAACTGACATTCAGCCCACACTCATTGCAATCCCTTTTTTTTAACTTCCTGAGTGATAATAATTACTATGGTGCTCACACTCCTGAAAAAAGTTGTTGTGCTATTGCAATGTTTGTTTAAGATTCTTTATTATCAAATAAGTGAAGAAAGAGTGCATATAGTTCACTCAGTACTCACTGGTATGGCAGGGACTTAAAGAAGTCTATTTTGCTCTTAAAAAAATGATTTTGTCCTGAAAAATATCATTAGTATTAGTATTCATTTTATTTTGACACTAGTTTTATCCAGTAATATCTATCACAGTATAGCCAAGAATGGTAATTGAATGAGAAATTGATTTTTATTATATCTAATAAAAAGCAACTCTTGCTATTATTACAAATTACCCATAATGATAATTGTCTAGAGACTGTTTTATCAGCCTAAGTGGGATACATGTACAATAGCACTTCCTTGTCTATGAGTTAAATGTGTATGTTCATTACTGACAATGTAAATTGTCATTATAGCTAATTTCATCTGTCTCACTCTCCTGGACAGAGTCTAATACTGCTGATGGGATATTTAGTAGACATGACCTTTATTTCTGTTCTGTAACATTCGGAGATGCAAAAATGGTAGTCCTGGTATGCTCTTTCTAGTCAATGGAGATTCTGCCAATCTTCCACATCAGGGCTTGGTTCATAAAATATCAAGCAGCTGTCATGCTCTTTTTGCACATCAGCCTTGAAGATTAATAAACTATTTACTAACCATAGTTTGGAGGCCACTTATTTTATGAACATGTCATCTAGCCACCTTCACATCTGGTTCCTTGGTGGACAGCTAATGTAAGTGAAACATGTACCCCATCTCAGTTGGAACAGTAAAGACTTCCAATGCAAAGATAGAAAGAGCGCTCTGTCCCAGAGTCTTCATCATAGACTCTGAACCAGACTCCCAGGCAGTGCCAACATCTCCAAGCTGTGGTTTAGCAAGCTCTTGAGGACTGGTGTCCATTGTTAGCATAATATTCAAGCCTTGTACAAACTGAACAATTTCAACAGCTATTTTGCTGCCTCCATGAGAGAGATGCTTATTTCCTTTTCCTACTCAATCCCCTATGCACACATATACACACATGTATACAAATATCTTTGGGTGGCCCTGGCTGAGCTGGCCTGAGAACCCAAAGGTCGCTGGTTCGATATCCCAGCCAGGGCACATAATCAGGCTGCAAGCCAGGTCTCCAGCCAAGTCAGTAGCTGGAGACAGGTGAAAGGCAACCATACACTGATGCTTCTCTCCTCTGCCTCTCTCCCTTCCCCTCTATCTGGAAATAATAAAAATAAAATCTTTAAAATATATATCTTTGGTTGTATAGAAGCCCCTTCTGCTCAGCAAGGTGAAGGTGCTGAGAAGGTTAAGGCTGGTGAGGAAAGGTCCATTCTTAGTTGTCATGAAATTATCACCTATTAATACCTGTTTATTTACAAAGTTTTTTGAAAACAGTGAGTGCTGAGATGGGCTGGGTGTTTTAAATGAGGAAAAGTTTCTGAAGCAGCAAATACAGCATGTTGTTCACTAATTCTTATTTAAAACTATTTTCAGTGTTGAATTGGTACTGTTCTTTTATACCAGATTTGGAAGAATGGTCCCTTTTAATGTCATGTCTTCAAATTACATAGGAGTAAACCAGAGGGTGGACCTACACCTGAAGCTGATGACTGTTTATAGTATTTATAATGCAAAATAGCTAATTAAGATGATGGTCAAGTGGTAGTTTTCTGCTGATATTAGCACAGAAAATCATGGCTGGGTCTCTATTTGCTTTTACACTGTACAGTATCAGCAAGCTAAAAACTAATGGTTAATTTCAACACCAGAAATTTCAAAAATGAGCTGGCCACATCAAAAGAAATGAATTTGAATTGCCATTCACCTATAATTATATATTATCTCAGTCTAAGCTGGTGACCTTTTACACCACAGTCTCTCAAAGTAGGACATGAGGATCACATAAATCAAAATCAACTGAAGACATTTTTTAAAATACAGATTCCTTGATCTGGACCTACTGAATTAGATTCCAGGAATCTGGATGTTACCAATGTCCCCCAGGTGATTTTGGTGAACCCATATGTAAAAATCACTCTAAAATAAAAAAGAATTGACAAAAGTATTATAGTGTCTTCATGATAACAAAACCAACACCTACACCTCTATAAAAGGAAAAAGCTGTTTATCAGGTTCTAATACCTGACCACGTGCTCTAGATCTTAAACTCAGATCCCATTCCTAATCACTCTTTCTGGCACTTCTTAGGCCACTCTGAATTCTGACATCAGCCTCTCCCGAATGTCCCACACTGAGACAGCTCTGCCCAGTCCATGAGGCATCAGGCAAGTCTCTTTCTTCATTTAGGGTTGAGATGTTCTTATCTGTGAATTCTGCAGGAGGCTGATATTTACGTCCCCTATGTTCAATTTCTTTTCTCATTTCTTTCTCAATAAATTTTAAATCAGAATTAATCACCTGTACTAATCCTTTGGAGATTGTTCATTTGGAAAGATTGTAGTTACTGCCCTTTAGTCCCATAGAAATCCCCAGAATGTCACAGCACTCCAACCCCACTCACAGTACTCTCGTCATGTTAGTGGCTGCATCTACTCTATCTGAAGGGTAGAGTAGGCAAACAGAATTGACTGAGTGCTTGGAAATAGGTAGATGAAGGTGGCTAAAATAGAAGAAAGTACGTAGTATTTTAAATCTTAAGTATTCTGAATTCACCTAATAAATCACCAATGAGTAAAAAATCCTCAAGGCCATTGGAAGACAAGCAACATCTCTTCAATACTCATTGTCATTGCTGTGGTTGACAGGTATGAGAGGGGACAGTTCTTAATGAAGTCCAGTTGATACTATTGTAAAACTCTTTAGCCATACATTTGGAAAGTCTTTAGTAATCATTTGTTTCAACAATTTCATTAAAATTTAAGCCACACATCTGTTTTAAAACATGTCTGCAGAAATAGAGGGGTTTGTTCTTGGACCAGTGATTGACAGAGAGAAACAGATTGACTAGGCCTGTATGTAGAACTCATTAATCTTCTTCAAGTACATTCTGGGGAAACATGGAGTTCTCTCCACAAGCTGTTACAACAACAGCACTTTTATTTGCACAGTTGGAATTCTAACCATTTAAGTGGAAGTCACAGTTAAGAGAGAGGGGGACATTCTCCTGGGATCAAGTTCTCCATGATTATACAACCTAATAGTGTAAGCAGGACAACAGAGTTAAAAAATATCACAGCATTTTCCCAATTGCTGCAGTTTTAGTATCTAAATAGGATATAGCCAATTGTAGGGTCAGTCTTAGATATCATTTGCTAAAGGTGGACCTTTTCATGTTAGTGAATTTCATAAATCCTTTAAGTATCAATGTTTATATTTCAAAAAAATCATTTATTCACTAGAGATACAGGAGCTTTCTGAGCTACCTTGGTGTATCTTGGGGAGATTAGGTGCTATGATGATACAAGAGGGAAAAAATTAAAATGTAGCTACCATTTTCTTGAAGAAGAAAAATCAGTCAAACTAAAACAAATGTGAAGCAGCTACCCTCAAGTAGAAGCCCTCCAAATATTGGCGGGAGATTTGGGCTGCTGGAATTTTCATGAACTTAGCTTTCTGGCTTTCTCTTGAGTGCTGTCTCTGCAGATTTAAATCCATCTTATTTCAGAATGCTGGGTTTGTAGCTGAGAAGAAATAGTGCAGATGGCTAAATTATCCTTGCTTGTTTCAAACCATGACAACTTACCATCACATAGCTTTAAGCACCTGAAATTAATTAGAGTGCATTTGAATATGGAGTGTGTGATTTACAGTATGTGCTTCAATACAGAGACATGTTTTGATTTCAGGTTGTCATTTATTATTTTATCTATAAATGTTGATCAAACAGATTTTGTTTTGCCCTTTAATGAAGACTATTTTAAAGGGCATGGGGAAAGGGGTATACAGTCCAATATTTAAAGTGCATAAATTTTGGAAGAACCAGAACAAATTTTTTTTTTTTTATAATCATGACACAAACCTTTACTGATTATTATGGGGAGGTAGGAAGGGACATTAACATGTTTAATTACCTATGAAAAGTCATTAATATTTTTAAAGATATTAAGTTTTTTAGTGTCAGGTATATTGATATATGATTTACATTTTAAAGATTATTTCTTTTAGTGTAGTGTAGTTTAGTGTAAACTCATTGGAAGTAATGAGTTTATTTTTCTTTTTCAACTAGAGTTGACATTCAAGGTTATTTTATATTAGCTTCAGGTATACAGCATAGTGGTTATAGACATTTATATAATTTACAAAGTGACCTCCCTGATAAGTCCAGTATTCACCTGACACCATACATAGTTATTACAGTATTGACTATATTCCCTATGTGTTACTTTATATTTCATGATTATTTTGTAACTACCAATTTGTACTTCTTAATCCTTCTACCTTTTCCACTTAGCCCTCCAAGGTTCCCCTCCCATCTGGCAGCCATCACTTTGTTATCTATTTAGTTTTTATGATAATATTTCCTGAACTTTATTAAGGCCTTTTAAAAATTGAAACTAAGTCTTCTGCATCTTTTCACCTCTGAGAAACTTATAAGGGAAAAAGCATAGTATGAATTAGAGTCAGACAAACTCAGTGTTGAATCTTGACTCCATAGCTGACTAGCTGTGTGACCTTGAGCAAATGACTTAACTACTCTGATAGAGAGTGAGGATTCATAAAGGAGGGAGAAATTGGATCAGAAATAATGGGACAAAGATTATGCCCAGACAGGGTAACCTCTTTGAGTAAATAATTACTTGGTTAGGGTCTAGGTATGTTGAATCTGAGTTTCTGGTGGGCCATCCAGGAAAAGGTGTGTGGCAGATAGTGAGGAATTGGGGTCCAGGAGAAAGCTGGAGCACATAGATATGTTCTTGGAAGTCACTGGCAGGTAATATTTGAGTTTGTGGAAGTGAATAAGATCACCAAAGGGAAGAAGGTAAAGAAAAAGAATGATTAAGGATATCCTCAGAAAATTGAAAGTACACTGGCACAGAAGAAAACCAAGAAAGGACAATCTGAAAATACGGGAAAAAACCAAGGTGCTTCCATTTCAGAGGGTATTTAAGAAGGAGAAAGTAGACCACAAGATCAAATGCCTTCAAAGGGTTAAAAAGATCAGAATTGGCAAAATAAAAGGCAGGAGATTAACAGTAAATACAGTAAGAAAAAGCAGGCACTAGGTGTAGACATGCTTTTAAGAAGGTTAGGGTAAAAGGAGAGATGACAAATAGCACAATGATTTGAAGCAATCCAGAAACATCTTTAAATTGGGAAACCAAAGTATGTTTATTGATGGGGCAAAGAACTCAGAAAAAGAAATTGAGAGAGAGTTGCCAGTGAACCAAGAAGGACATAAGGTGAGGGACAGAGAGAGTAACCATGGAAAAGAGAGAATCCTTCGCTGAGCCAGAGAGAGAAATGATGAAAGGAGATACAGATAAATGTTAGGAGAGTTCACTAAATCGAAATTCCTCTTCCCTTGCTTCTCTGTTGTTCTGTGCCTATCTGTCTGCCCCTATCCATGCATTTGCACTCATGCGTGCATGTACTCACACACACACACACACACACACACACACACAAAGATATCAAGTAAAATTCTGTCCAGGAGAATAGAATGTGTTGGTTTTTAAGAAATGGTTAGGCCCCTGAGGTGCTCCTAAGAAAGAATCCAGACATCATCCTGATATATCAGTGAAGCCTGAAAGAAGTGGTACACTTTGATAAAAAGATTAACTTAATTCTTTCCCCTGGTAGATTTTGCCTCAGATCTCTGTGGGGCTGGCCAGCGCACGAGGTGGCCCTTGGCTGAGCCAACTTTCAAGGGAATCTCTATGGCCTTTGAAAAACCAAGACCCTCTGTCTCTATGGGTCTTTGGGAATTTACTCATCCATTAGTATTTCATTCATCACCTTGCTGCCAAAGAAGGTGGGACAGGTATTTCACTCCCACATCCTATATGGAAAGTCAAAATACTAAAGGGAACACTCCCTAAACTAGGGCTGCATGATGCTGGGCCACTGGAGCTACACAAAAAACTCTGAACCCCAAGTCTTCAGAGATTATTTTTTATTTCTGCACTTTGCTGCTCCTTTTATTCAGCTTGCATTGAGAACACCTCTGAGATGGAAATTTTACCGCTGGGCATTAGAACTATGTGCAAAGTCCATCACTGAAAAAGGCTGAGGAATAATAGAACACATTTGAAATGGCTCAGCAAATACACATGTTCAGTTACAAAAGCTTTCAAAGTAAATGACTTGGCTTCTTGAAGCAGAAAGTAAGACAATAAGCCAGGCTAAATAAGGGAATCCTTTCTAGATTTTTATTTCTTTCTACTCTGGTACTCAGGGAAGACTGCCAGGTGTAATTCTAGCAAATTTAGAAAACAGATTACTGCAACAGAGGTAAAAGGAGTACTGGATGGTTCTGACTCCCTTGTTTAAAAAAAAAAAAAAAAAAAAAGGTTGTGGATTTCCAATAAAGATGGAGACCTAGGTAGACACACTCTGCCTCCTCGCACAACCACAAGAATTACAATTAACTTCAAAACAAAGAACATCCAGACCTTCCAGAAAATCTAACTATATAAGTCCAACAACCAAGGATTTAAAAGCCACATTCATCCAGGTGGGTTGGAAGGGCACAGATGTGAAGTTGGGGCAGACAGTCAGTGGCAGTGGCAGATGGACAGTCCCACATTCATATATGGTGGATAAAAATCAGGAGGGACCCTTGGGAGTAAGTGATTCCAGCCTCAGGCCAGATCCCACAACTCAGGTCCAGTGCCTGGAGGATAAAGTCACATAACCTCTCACTATAAAAACCAGTGGGGGTTGGGGTGGTAGTGGCAAAAGAAACTGCCAGTTTCTCAGGGAGTCTGTTTAAAGGACCTTCACAGACTTATGCAAACCTACCCACTCTGGCATTCACCACCAAGGCAACAGCTGGAAGGGCACCAGTTGCATATGGGAAATGGGTGAACTGACCGGAACTGGGGGTAGTGCTGAGCAAACCTCAAGAAGCCAGGCAGTGGCATTGTCCCTTTTCCAAGAGTTCCCCCTACACAGAGCCACTAAATGATGATGTAAGTGGGTTGCCCCACCATGGAGAAATCTAAGTCTTTGCTCCTTACAATGCAACAGGTGCACAAGATAGGGATTCAAAGCAGCTCTACCTAATACTCAAAAACAAACACAGGGAGACTGCTAAGTTGAGGAGACAACAAAATATGGCCCAAATAAGAGAACAGAACAAAACCCCAGAAAAAGAACTAAACAAAATGGAGATAGCCAACCTATCAGATATAGAATTCAAAACGTGGTGGTCAGGATGCTCAAAGAACTCATTGAATATGACAACGGTATAAAGGAATAAATGAAGGCTACATTAAGTGAAATAAAGAAAAATCCAGGGTGGAAGAGTGGAGGGAGGAGGGATGGGATTAATGTAATGCAACAACAATAAAATAAAAGAAGAAAAATCTACAGGGAACCAACAGTGAAGAGAAGGAAGCTGGTATTCAAAACAATAATTTGAAACATAAAAAAAGAATAATCATTCAACCATAACAGAAAGAAGAAATAAGGATGAAAAAAAAAAAAAAATGAAAGTATAATACAACTCTGAGACATCTTCAAAAGTGCCAACATCCAAATCACAGTTGCCAGAAAGAAAAGAGGAAAAGCAAGAAACTGAAAACTTATTTGAAAAAAATAATGAAAGAAAACTTCCTTAATCTGGTAAAGAAAATAGTCATATAAGTCCAGGAAGCACAGAGTCCCAAACAAGTTGAGCCCAAAGAGGACCACACCAAGACACATCATATTAAAATGACAAAGGTTAAAGATAAAGAGAGTCTTAAAAGCAGCAAGAGAAAAGCAGTTATCCTTCAAAGAAATTTCCGTAAGACTATTAGTTGATTTCTCAAAAGAAACTTTGCAGACAAGAAGGGCTGACAAGAAGTATTCAAAATGATGGAAAGCAAGGGCCTACACCCTAAATTACTTTATCCAGCATAGCATATCCAGCATAGTAATTTAGAATGGAAGAGCAAATAAAGTGCTTTCTAGTCAAAGTAAAGCTAAAGGAGCATATCATCACCAAGCTCTTATTATATGAAATGTTGAAAGGGCTTATTTAAGAAAAAAGAATATTAAAACTATGAACACTAAAATGACAACAAACATAGCTATCAAAAGCTGAAGCTAAATGAGGACCTACAGATGGCCAACAGACATATGAAAATATACTCAATGTCACTAATCATCAGAGAGATGCAAATTAAAATGCCATGAGATATCACCTCACATAGGTCAGAATGGCTATCATCAATAAATCAGGGAGGAGGAAGAGGCAAGGAAGGTGAGCAGTTTAGATAAGAACCTAGTATAAAGGAACCATGGACATAGGCAACAGGTGGGATTGACTTTGGGGGGAATGGGTAGGTGGGGAGGGGGACAGAGGAGAGCAAAAAGAGGATGGATGTAATACAACAACAATAAAATTATAAAAGAAAAATAAATCAACAAACAAGTGTTGATGAGGATGTGGAAAAAGGTGAATTTTTTGCAGTTGATGCAAAGTTCAGACTGGTGCAGTCTCTGTGGAAAGCAGTATCAAGAAATTAAAAATGGAACTGTCTTATGACCTAGCAATTCCACTTCTGAGAATTTATCCAAAGAAACCTAAGACACTAAGTTAAAAGAACATAAGCACCCCTATCTTCATTGCAGTGTTATTCACAATCACCAAGATATTGAAGCAACCCAAGTGTCCATCAGTAGATGAGTGGATAAAACAACTATGAAATATTTACACAATGGAATACCACTTGGCCATTATAAAGAAGAAAATTTTCCCTTTGCAAAAACATGGTTGGACCTGGAGAACATTATGCTACGTGAAATAAGTCAGTCAGAGAAAGGCAAATACCATATCATTTTACTGTTACATGGAATCAAATGAACAAACTGAAGTAACAAGCAAAACAGAGACAGGCTAATAGATGGAGAGCAGGCCGACAGCTCTGGGGGAGGGGGCGTGGTGGAGGGATCAAGCAAAAGGGGAAAAGGACTCATGAACACAGACAACAGTGTGGTAACTGTGGGGTGAAGCAAGGGGGAGGAGTATAAGGGGGAAAGGGGTATAAGTAGTAATGGAAAAAATACAATAAAACTAACTAAAAAAAAAAGCTGAAGCTAAAAAATAATAATAAATTAAGCAAACAACCAGAATAAGAACAGAATCATAGATGTGCAGATCATTTGGAGTGTTATCAGCTGGAAGGGGTCAGGGAGTGAATGGGGAAAAAGGTACAGGGATTAAGAAACATAATTAGTAGATACAAAATAGACAGGGGCTATTAAGAATTGTAAAGGAAATGGATAAGCCAAGAATTTACATGTACGACCAAGAGATATAAAGTAAGGAAGGTGGGGTGCGATTGCTGGAGGGAATGGGGGGGATACCAGGGGAAGGCAGGCAAAGGGGGAAAAATTGGTACAACTGTAATAGCATAATCAATAAAATATATACTTAAAAAAGTTATGCTCCAACTCTTTCCAGACAACATTGAGACAGCAATAATTCCTCTTACTCCAGTGTCTCAATTTGAATGGCAGAGTTGGTATGTGGAGCAACATCTCAGCTTCTCTTGCTGGAGACAAGCTTCCTCAGTTAGGCAAAAGTGAAGTTTTAATTGTGTCACAGTCCAAGGTGTTTCTGTGCAGCCTGGAAGCATGCAGGTCAGCACACAGAGCATCATACATCTACCGCCACACCTAAACCCCAAGGGTGGGGTTCAATTTAATGTGATACAATGGACTATATGCGCCTGGCTTTCAACACCTACTTTGTCCTCATCTCTTGCACACAGTTCTGGCTCAAGGCTCTGACACTGAGATCCTCTCATGAACTTCCTGCTTTGGGCACCATGCACAATAGCCATCAAGAGATATCTCATGGGTTCCTATTTTCCAGCCAAGTATCTAAGCTGGTTCTGCTTTTTGACAGAGCAAAAGGGCTTTTTGTTTTTTTTAATTCCTAAGCTTTAGAAGACCTGGCTACCCACACAGTGATTCATGACTAAACAGGAGGAGGTTGCAGAACAGCAGGGAAGGAAAGGCTGATCCTTCAGTACAAACCAGTAATTGTTGCTAACAATAAATTCTTCAGATGACTTTCTGAAAAACACAAATGAAAAATCTGCACAGGGAACACTGGATTCTCTCAGTGAAGGGGTCCTTTTATGTCCACCAATAATTAAACCAGAACTGTGTCTACTGTGACCATCCTGGCCTTGTTCAGTGGATGGATTTCATGGTGCTGACCCCATGCACATCGTGAAGAATTCACTGTCTTCCCACCATTCTTGCTCCTTCAGTGTTCATTTGATGCCCACTGAAGCTCCTACCCACCTTGCAACCCTAAGGACCTACACATGTTAAGCCTTTTAAAACCTTGCTGATATCAAATTTAAGGATTCTTCCTAGGTTAATGGCTGTTGTGTACTAACTCAGATAAATCTGTGAATAAATAGAAATAGTTTCAGGTGCCACCACTCCCAGGTAGAATTTATATCTTATTAGGTTTTATACGTGATAATTCAGAAAGGGGTCAGAGGACAATTGATTTAATTGTAACAGGACTGATAAAAAACAGCTACCATTAACACTTAGGTTAGAGAGTATTGTAGCTGCTTAATGGGTCTCATATAATCGAACTTTCATCTCCCTTATGGTGTAAAACCATTTATCATCCCCATTTTACAAATGAGGAAACTGACATACAGAGGGTTGAGTAACCTACCAAAGGCCACCCAGCCAGCAAGTGTAGATGCTGGTATTCAAACACAAGTAAGTGTAGTTCTAGAGCCTCCTACTTAACAGCAAAAAGGAAAAAGAACATTTCAGGCATGTAGAAATCAAGCTGAGGAGAACAGACAAAGGCTATTTTTATTTACTGAGATAACAATCAATATCTACATTTATTATATCTATAAATATCTATCAAAAGAGGGGGCCACTGTCTCTTATGTTTTGGCTAAGACTCAAAGGGAGGGAGAGGACCAGGAAAGCTGTACAGGGGATAAGGGGGAAGGCTTTGGGGTTGCTCTGATTGAAGGCCCTTGGCACAGGGAAGCATTAAGCAGGACTCCTTCTATGGTTAGTTAGAGGTGCATACTTGGCTTTCTCTGACTGGTTCTAAGTTGGAATTGGAGACAAAAAAATAGAAAAGCTGTCACTTATTGATTGAGTCCTTGTTGTTTTAGGTCAATTATTATAAGGCTTATTGTTTGACTTCCTGGACTATGTTTTAGAAATAGTAGTTCCAAAGTTTGACTTCTGGAAGGTGGCTTTCTGAGCTGGTTACTGGAGATAATGGGCTGGTGAGTCAGAGTTCTATTTCTATATGCAATCTGGCCAATGTCGCTTTGTGTATTCAGCCTCTCAGGCAGGAGAATCTTCTGAAGCTATTTATTTTCCCCCAGTATGGAAGGAGGCCTCTTTCCATAAAGGGGTCTCCCAAATAACAACAGATATTTTCATTGAAGCAGGTTGGTGAATTGGGTGGCAGTCTTGATTGCTGTCAAACATATATCTGTTCAGTTCCTTTGTGCTGATCCTTCTTAAGCTACTTAATATTTGCCTGGTGGTTAGGAGCCAAAAGGCAGAGAAGCTACTATCACTAATCATGCCCCCAAAGTAAAATTCAAAGGTTGGCCAAGGTCTTAACTGGTAAAGAAGGAGGGGGGAAACTGTTCTCTCTTAATTTCCTCTAACTCTAACACAGATCTTGAAATTATTACACAAGTGAACTGGGGGTGAACCAACCTGTTCAACTTACTTGCCCCCAAAGACAGAGGCCCTTTTCAGCAGCTGGTCACCTGCACAGTAGCCTATGACCTTCCATTAAGTTAACAGATGGTTCTATTTGCAAGAGAACTAGGCATGTCCCAGAGAATTTCAAATATAAACAATTCAGGTAGGCAATAAATGTTTCCTGAGCACATACTCTATGTTCATTGTGATAAGAAAGTAGAATATAATGTCTCTGCCTTCCGAGGGTCCTAGCTTTTATGTACGATACCATTTTTCATTGACTACAGAGAATGATAAACAAATTCAACACTAAGCATCCAGTGAGTTTTGCCTTGAGAAATACATGTGCCTCTAATGAGATATGGCTCTTGCTGTGATTTTATTGCCTCTTTCTAACATGAAGTTAATATGAAAGTGCTTGCATTTGGGGATGTGAATCAATTATGTACCCACAACAACTACAGATGCATGTTCTAAAGACATTAAAGGCATGCCAGCATGCTGTCTATTATGAATATTCTGGTGTAACAAGTGCCAGGGACCAGTATTAAAATTGGAATCTAATACAAAATAAAACAATGGCTTCTGCTAGTTGCCAGGTGAGCACAAACCCAGAGAAGCACAGTCCCCATTGGCAATGAAGGTGAAATGCTGATGAAGGTAGGAGTGGTTGATCAAGGACATGATCTTACTCATCTCTGGGCAGGATGAGCAATTTGGGACCAGGAAAAGGGTCACAGGAGAGCAGATGTGAAGACTGTTTTTTAATATAATGTGCAGTTTGATGAACTTGGGTTCTAGCCTGGCTCAGTTACAACTTAGCGAAAGGAACTTTGGGAAAATTACCTTCCTCTTAAGGCTTCAATGGACATTACCCCTGATGGAGCAGCTTAGGTAATATATGTGTGATATTTTTGTATAAATTTGTGCATAGACAAATAAAGTGTTTTAAAGTAAAATAAAAACATTCCTTGGGGAAAACTACTAGTAAAATAGTACTAGTATTAGATGCTAAAATGATGGCTACATAGAAGAAAAAGTGCGTGAAAAAGTAAAAAAGGAAAAGGACAAGCCTACAATTTTGCAAACCTTTCTCACCGTTAACTATGGAGATTGAGATTAAAGAGAACATTTTTCTTTTGGAAGCCAGAAATGTAAGGGATTGTTTATCAGCCAGTATTGGAAACCAATATGGACATTCCTTCTAATAGCATTTATAAAATAATTCCCTAATTTGATATTCTGTTGGTAAAATGTGACAAAATATCCTTAATATAGTCTTTCCAGGACCTTTGAATGAATATCTAGGTTCTAACATCTAAAAGAAAATATTTTGTCCAGAGTCATCTTTATGATTTTTTTTTAAAGATTTTATTTATTATTTTCAGAGAGAGGGGTAGGGAGAGAGGCAGAGAGGGAGAGAAACATCAATGTATGGTTTCCTTTCACCTGCCTCCAGCTACAGACCTGGCTGGAGACCTGGCTTGCAACCTGGTTATGGGCCCTGGCTGGGGAATCAAACCAGCAACTGTTGGGTTCAAAGGTCGGCACCTTATCCACTGTGCTACCAGCCAGGGCTCTTTATGATTCTTAAACCTGAAGTTCCTGGCTTTCTAATCACTGTAATGCACTTATCTCAATGGGTTTTCTGCTTCTTTGCAATACACACATAGAGCTAAGCAATCAGTCCATGGCTCTTAAATACTTGATAAATAAAATGAGAGACTGCAATAAAACCTGTAATATTGTGCTTCCTATTTTTTATTTTTAATCATTTTTATTGTTATTATATTACAGTTGTTGCAATTTTTCCCCCTTTGCCCTCCTCCACCCAGCCCACCCCGACTCCCACAGTTAATTCTGATACTATTGTCCATGGGTCATTCATACATATTCTTTGATTAATTCCTTCCACTTCTTTCCTCTATTATCCTCTTCTCCCACCCCTATGACAGCTGTCAGTCTGCTCCATGTTTCTATGCCTGTGGTTCTATTTTGTTAGTTTACTTTGTTCATTAGGATTCCTCTTATATGTGATGTCATATGGTATTTCTCTTTCACGAACTATTTTACTTCACCTAGCATAATATTCTCCAGTTCCATCCCTTCCATCAGAAAAGGTAGGAGTTCCTTCTTTTTTCTACTGTGTAGTATTCCATTGTGTAAATGAATCACAGGTTTTTGATCCACTTATTTACTGATGGGCACTTATGGTGTTTCTAGCACTTGGATATTGTATCTAACACCGCTATGAACATAAGTTCTTTGAATTATTGATTCGGGATTCTTAGGGTATATTCCAAGTAGCAGAATTTTTGGCTCCAAAGGCAGTTTCATTTTTAATTTTTTGAGGAAATTCAAACTGTTTTTCACAAGGTCTGCACCAATCTGCATTCTCACCAATAGTGCACTAGGGTCCCCTTTTCTTTGCATCCTCATCAGCACTAGGTGTTTGTTGATTTATTGATGATGGCCATCCTGACAGGTATGAGGTAATATCTCATTGTGTTTATTTTTCTTTAATTAATTTTATTGTTGATTTATTACATCCATCCTCTTTTTCCTTCCCTCTGTCTCCCCTGCCTACCCACTCCCCTCAAAGTCAATCCCACTTGTTGTCCATGTCCATAGTTCTTCCACACTAATTCCTTGACTAAACTGCTCCCCTTCTTTGCCTCCTCCTCTCCCCCCCACCCCCCGCCCACTGGAGACCTATTCATTGTATTTATGTATCTGGTTCTGTTTTGCTTATTTGTTTATTTTGTTCATTATTGTCCTGAAATGGGTGAGATCATACAGTATTTGTCTTTCATTGACTGTCTTATTTCACTAAGCATAATACTTTCTAGTTCCATCTATGTTGTTGCAAAGGTTAGGAATTCCTTCTTTCTTTCTGCTGTGTAGTATTCCATTGTGTAAATGTACCAACGTTTTTTGGATCCAATCATCCACTGATAGGCACTTAGGCTGTTTCCAGCACTTGGCTATTGTAAATAGCGCTGCTATGAACATAGGGGTACATAGGTTCTTCTGAATTAGTGTTTCAGGGTTCAGGTATAGTCCTAGTAGTGGAATTGCTGGATCAAAAGGCAGTTCCATTTTTAGTTTTTTAAGGAAACTCCATACTGTTTTCCATAGTGGCTGCACCAGCCTGCATTCCCACCAACAGTGCACCAGGGTTCGTTTTTCTCCACATCCTTGCCAACACTTGTTGTTTGTTGATTTGTTGATGATTGTCATTCTGACAGGTGTGAGGTGGTATCTTATTGTGGTTTTAATTTGCATATCTCTGATGGCTAGTGACTTTGAGCATCTTTTCATATGTCTATGGGTCATCATTTGTCCTTGGAGAAGAGTCTATTGAGATCCTTTACCCATTTTTCAATTGGATTGTTTGTCTTCCTGGTATTGAGTCATATGAGCTCTTTATCTCTTTTGGAGATCACACCATTGTCTAATATATAACTGGCAAATATGTTCTCCCATACAGTTGGTTCCCTTTTCATTTTGATGATAGTTTCCTTAGATGTACAGAAGCTTATTGGTTAGATGTAGTCCCATTTATTTATTTATTTTTACTTTATTTCCCTTGCCCTAGGAGATATATTAGCAAAAATATTGCTGTGTGTGATATTTGAAGTTTTCCTGCCTATGTTTTTTTCTAGGACCTTTATGGTATCATGACATATAAGTATTTTATCCATTTTTAATTTATTCTGGTATAGGTTGGTGGTCTAGTTCTATTTTTTGCTTGTCCCTGTCCAACTCTCTCAACACCATTTAGTGAAGAGGCTATCTTTATTCCATTGTATGTTCCTGTCCCCTTTGTCACATATTGACCATAGAGACTTGGGTTTATTTTTGGGCTGTCTATTCTGTTTCATTGATCTATATGTCTGTTCTTATGCCAGTACCAGACTGTTTTGATTACAATAGAGTTTGATATCAGGCATTGTGTTTCCTCCTACTTTGTTCTTCTTTCTCAAGATTGCTGAGGCTATTCAGGGTGTTTTTTGGTTCCATACAATATTTTGAAATAGCTGTTCTAGATCTGTGAAATATGCCCATGGTATTTTAATAGAGATTTCATTAAAATTGTAATTATTTTTGGTATTATGGACATCATACTGATGTTAGTTCTTTCGATCCATGAGCATGGTACATGCTTCCATTTATTTGTAGCCTCCTTAAATTTTTCTTCAGTGTTCTGTAGTTTTCCAAATATAGGTCTTTTACCTCCTTGTTAAATTTATTCCTAGGTACTTTAACTTCCTTTTTGGTATAGTGGCTAGACTTCCAGTATTATGTTAAATAAGAATGATGAAAGCAGAGATCCTTATCTTGTTTCCTATCTTATGTGGAAAACTTTTCATTTTTGCCCATTAAATACAATGTTGGCTGTAGCTTTCTCATATATAGCTTTTATTATGTTGAGGTATGCACCCTCTGGTCCCACTCTGCTGATTGTTTTTATTAAAAATGGGTGCTATACTATATCAAATGCTTTTTCAGCACCTATTGATATGACCACATGATTTTTTCCTTCACTTGGTTTATGTGGTGTATTATGTATATTGATTTGAATATATTGTACCATCCTTGCATCCCTGGGAAGTTCTCAAAGGTTTTCCTTATATGTTGGGTGCGTATATATTTATAAGCATTATCTTTTCTTGATGGATTACTCCCTTAAATATTATGTAATGTCCTTCTTTGCCTCTTTTTATGGCCTTTGTTTTGAAATCTATTTTGTCTGATATTGTTACCTCAGCTTTTTAATTTTTCATATGCATTTGCTTGGGCTATTTTTTCTATCCTTTCAATTTCAGTCTATGAAGATCATTTGCTCTGAGGTGGGTCTCTTATAGACAGCAGATATGAAGGTCATGCTTTCTTATCCATTCTGATATTTAAGGTTATTATTGATTGGTACTTATTCATTGCCATTTTTCCTTTTGTACCCATGTTCCTTTCTCTCTTCCGACCCCTACCTTCCTTAAAACAGTCCCTTTAGCATCTTTTGCAAGGCTGGTTTGGTGGATATGTATTCTTTTAGCATTTTTTTGGTCTGGTAAACTCTTTATTTTGCCTTCTGTTTTAAATGAAGGCCTTGCTAGATAGAGTAGTCTTGGTTGTTCACATTACTTGGAATACTTTTTACCTTTCTTTTCAGGCTTATAGTGTTTCTGTTGAGAAATATGCTGATAGCTGTATTGGAGCTCCCTTGAAATGTTACTAGCTATTTCTCCCTTGTTGCCTTTAAGATTCTCTCATCATCTTTAAATATTCCTATTTTATTCATGATGTGTCTTGGAGTGGGCTTTTGGGTTTATCTTGATTGGAACCCTCTGTGCTGCCTAGACTGGCATGACTTTTTCCCTCACCAAATTAGGGAAGTTTTTCAAATAGGTTTTCTATCCCTTGTTTCTTCTCTTCTTCTGCTGGTATCCTTATGATACAAATACCATTATGTTTCATGTTTTTCTGAATTTCCCTTAAACTTTCTTGTTCTTTTGGATTCCTTTTTCATTTTGTTGCTCTCTCTGGCAGTTTTTTCTACTTTGCCCTGCTGCTCACTGATTCGATCCTCTGATTCATCTAGCCTGCTTTTAATTCCTTGTAAAGTATCATTTATTTCATATATCATATTCTTCATTTCCTCCTGGCTTTTATTGATAGTTTCTATGTCCATTTTCCTGCTGGCATAGTTTGTAGTAAATTCCTTGTAGCTCTCATGGAGCTCCTGGTGGTCCTCACTGAGGTCCTTAAATATCCTTATAACCATTATTTTGAACTCAATGTCTAATAATTTGCTTACCTCAATTTCATTTAGCACTCTTTCTAGGGATTCCTCCTTTCCTTTCAATTGGGGGTTGTTTCTTTGTCCCCCCATTTTATAGGACTCTTGTTGTTTGTTTCTGTATATTAGATTGATCTACTTTGACTCCTTGTTTTTGTGATGTGACCTTCTGTTGTAGGAGACCTGTGTGACTCAGGGATGCAGGCTCCTTGATCTCCTAAGTTTAATGCTCTTAGAATGCCTTTTATTCCATTTATAGGGGCTCTTAGGTTTTAATTGGGTTTTGGTTGTTGTCCTTGGGTTTTTCTTTGGTGGGCCCTTCCCTCTGGCTGGATGACTAAGACTCACATTGCTCACTTTGTCTTGATGCCATTGTATAGGTGCTGCCGGAACAAAACCAAACAACCCAGGAATCAAACCCACAGCCACAAAAATAATCCCCACCTACAATCATACTATCAAGGGTAAATGAGCAAATAACAATAAAGGTATAAATATAAAAAGTATTATAAGAAATTAAAAATGAATATGAGATGACTGAAATAAAAATTATTTTAATAGGGTAAAGGGAAGAGACATAGAGTGGGGAATAGAAGCAAGGCAATGAAAGAAAAAAAGTTACATCATAAATAAAAAAGGGAACGAAGAAGGCAGAAAAACAGAAAAAACTCATATAGTATTAGTTTTAAACAAAATTTTAAAAGAATTTAGTGAAAAAAAATAGCCAAACTGGAGAAAAAGATCCACCACAGCAATTTTTTAAAATGAGAAAAGATTAATATAGGTGACATGGAAATAAGGGAAAAAGAAAGAAGAAAAGCTAATGAAATGTCTAGAGGAAAGAAAGGTGGTATGATAGAGGGAGAAAGAATGCTAAGAGTGAGGAATGAAAACCAGTCTAAAGCAGGGAAATATTAAAATTTAAAATGCAAAACAGAAAGCACAGGAGGAAGGCAAAATGGAGTAGGAGAGGACAATGGTAAATTTTGGGATTTGTAATATAAAAATAGGGAAGATCTAGAAATAAAATGAAAGAAATGCAACAATAACTACCATATCAACAACCAATGAGCAAAGACTGATAAATATGGAGAGGGAATAGGCCATTTTAAGAATGGGAAAAAGAATGTGGGATGACTAATAACAAGAAAAATTATTGTGAGAGGCTGGAGGTGAGAGGTATAGTAAGAGTGTGGTATGGAAACAAGCCATAGTAAGAGAAAAAGTAAAATTTAAAAACAAAAATAAGAGGAAGGAAGGACATAAAATGGGGAAAGAGAGAGGAGGAGCAAAATATGAGATTTGATTATTTCTACAATATAAAAGCTAGTGAAATTAAAAGCACAAACTTGAAGGACAAGAAATGAATGTTAAAAAGCTACACAGGAGAGAAACTAACACAAATCATGAAGAAGACTAGTGGAATTTGTCTCAATAGAAGCCAATGTTTAACACGGTCTTCTCTTTCATGATCCACCCTTGGTAATGTCAGATGGTATCCTAGTTTGGCCCTAGGCAGTCTGTTTGAGATTACCAGTGATCCACAGTCTGCGGCTGTCTCCTTCAGGTTTGGCTGGTCCCAGTCTTCTGCCCATCCTCCTTTCCATTAGCCCAGGGCCATGAGTGCTTCATTTAATAACCCGAGAGGACTGCCACTGCCTCCTCTACCTGCCTCCAGAGGAGGCCTCTGGTGCAATCAGGAGGGTGGGAACCCTGGGTCACCCCTAGAGGGCACTGTTCAGTCTTCAAGGAAGGTAGTGGGGAGTATTTCAGGTTCACCTTGCCACATGTCTTGGTCTGTCCCAAATTCTTTCCAGTGATGCACCGTGACTAGTAAATTAGCTGCCCCTTTTCTGTGAGGGACCAATCTGTGTAAAAGGGACAGCTCTTCCCTGATTGACACAGACTGCAGCTCTGTCTAGGTGTGGAGGCAGGGCAGTACCCTAGCCCCTCTCTTGTTGTTCCTGTCTCTAGTCTCTCTTTTCTGCTGGTTTTAAAGATCAGGGCCTAAGGAACAGTGTAGCTTGTAATATCTGGTAAACCACTCTTTTAGAGCTTTTCCTTCTTCCCCCATGGACCTGCATCTAGCAATGGGTTCCTGAGCAAGCCCTCACTCATCTGCAGAGCCTGTAGTCCCATTGAGACGGGCTGGGGGGTGCTTGCCAATGTGTGAGGGGACCATCCTGTCAGCAGCAAATCTCAGGCACTCAGCTCCTGGCTGTCCAATCTCTATCTAGCCTGCTGCTCCCTCGCTGGAGGCTGGGCCTGAACTCTTCATTCTGTCCAGTCCCCTCCTGCTTGCTAGTCTGGCTGGGTTGGGTCTCACAGTCACTTCAGCACGACGACACTGTCCCACTGGGTCCTTTGTTAGCAGAGCTGCTCCACATGTGTGCACCGCATGTGAGTCTCCGATCTCACCTCAGCTCCTCTTTTAAAAGAGTTTCTCTATGGCCCCCACACTGCAGCACCTATCCCTGGGGGACCCTGTTCACATGCCCCCCCCCCACCCTCCCCGAAAATCCTGGAGTTTCTCTTGGTCAGGGCTGACCTCCAACAGTTTTAGACAAAGTTTCTGTCTAGACCCCTCCCAGAGGATGCTGGGATGATACCAAAACAAGGAGCTGCGGCAGGGGTGCCCCGCTCCCTCCAGAGAGTCTCAGCCCTGGGAAGGCTTGCTCCTGCCACCATGCTGCTTCTGCAGTGGCGCAGTACCCTAGCTGTCTGTCTCTACCCACTGAGCTCAGGTTCCTGAGCCCATCTGCAGCTGCCCCAATACCCAAGCCAAAAGTACGGGTTTAGGCAGCAGCAGTGGCAGTGGCTCAGCTAGTAGGGCCCAGGCCTTCCATTCCTGCGTGCCCTGTAGACAGACAGGTTCTTGCCCACTCATGAACACTCCCCTGACGCTGAGTCACATGAGCACTCACTTACCCGTGCTGCCACTCGGTCTCCACCGGATTTGCGAGCTGAATGCTCTGTGGTTTAGCTCTAAGACCAGTCCTGGTCTGGGAATGAGTAAACAGAGCTTCCAGCTGCTCTCCAGCCATCTTGGTTCCCCCGTGTTTTCTATTTTTAATGTAAAGATTCCCATCTCTACTGTAAAGTATTCTTTTATGATTTATTTAAAAACCAGACATTATCCATGGAGATGCATATAGGCAGAGGTGTGTGTGTGTGTGTGTATGTGTGTAGAAATGCAATTACACATCCCCACTCAGATTACAGCAGTTACTCTTAAGATATAACATTCCACTTAAATCTAGTATGACTAGTCATCTTGTAACTGGATTAACTGGATTTCCGCCTACAGTCAAACCCAAATAAGACCTACTTCAAAAGAAGTGATACCAAGTATGTTACTCTAAGAAAAAAAGATGTTTTAGTTCATGTAAAATATGTCCTATCATATAACTAATCAGTTGATCATCTACTGCATTATTCTCAACAATGAGCCTGAAAAAATAAAAATAAAACACAGAGCTGCAAATAAAGTAATGTTTTTGTTATGTTTCTTGACTTGTAATCATATTTTCTTACTGGGTGGATGTCATCCTCAGAATAAAAAATGTATGTTATTTTTTTTCATGGTAAGAAAGAGTAAACTTTGAAATAGAAGACAATTTTCTAAAAAGAGAGAGAATTTCAATACTTTTAGGATGAGCAAGGTAACAAAGCCTCTCGAGGAGGCAATTGGCGGTGCACTGAGAAATAACAGCAACAGATGCACGAGTTCTGGCAGAAGCAGCTCTTAAATGAAGAGTATATCAAAATAAGGCCATGTCTATGGTTAAGAGCACTGAGACAAGTGGGAATATGCCCGCAGAGGAAGACTGTAATTTTGGCTATGTTCCTGGAGAAAGATACTGATTCCATGAGAGCTTCAGAGAACAGACCTTGTGTTGAAAACCCTCAGGATATAGGACAACTTTGATAAGAATAAGGGAAAGAAATTTGACAAGCACTTTTTCAAAAGTATTCATACCTAAGGTACCTGGTACCAATAATTCACTCAAAATAGCTTTAGAAGTACTGAGGCTGCATATCCAGTGGCAGTTATGTATTGTACAAAATTACTCCTAACACTAAAACCATTGCTACAGATTGCCGTACAGTGGGTATTAGGCAAATTCATACAGTGCAGGATAATGTGGTATTCATCACCTAATGATCTCTGTATTGATAATTATACCTACTGAATTTTGATAATCTATAAATAGCATAACATATACTTTTGTTCAGAATCCAGGTAGCTATCTTCTTAAATAGCTCATGTTGTTTGCATCCATTTGGACTGAATTGATGCAGATTGTGGGGAGAGGGTTTTCATAGTCATTGGTGAGCTTTAGTCCAGGACACTTAGGTAGACGAATCCTATATTTTTAATGGTAAATTAAACACATTATAAATAAACTGGTTATAATTGTTTGAGTCAAAGCAAGTTCCATTTCCATGCTGCATGGTCTTGGACTATGGGACAATGAGCAAGCTCATCCAGACCATTACACACTGTAATTATTCTCTGGTCAAGAACACAATACATTAGAATGGATTTATATGTTCCAGGTAAATTATTTTCCTGACTTCTGTTTTGGAAAAAAAAAAAAAAAAACAACAATACTTGACAACAAACCTTCCCAAAAAATGGGAAGGAGGGTCAGGTACCTAAGAGACATTATTTTTCCCGATAATTGTTTGCTGAAACTTGATTTCCAGGGAAGCACCTATGAAAATGATTTTGTGTTGGAGGGTGGAGATTTTAGAGAGAAAAGTGTTTTGAATCTTGCCGCTACCCACAACCTTGCCTATCAAAAAAGATCCCTTAGAAGCTCTGGTCATTCATTGTTTTACCAGAGCGGCTATTCACCTGAGGCTATCTGACCAACCAGGCTGTATACTGGGTTAACACACCACATGGTAATTACCTTAATTGGTTCTACAACAGACAGGAATATGTTTTGGACAGCAGGGGATTTTATTTCCACTGACTTTTCCATCAAAAGAGTTAACAAATGTTAGCTTGCCTCAGAAACATATCACAGGACATAACAGAAACAGTGCCTTGTACCTCAGTGTCTTTTTAACATGCAATTTCTTCTTTAAGTATGTAGACAAATTGCCTCTTTTTTCCATAGGAAAAAGTGAGAGCCACTTGGTATCTGTGCAAATCTCACTATTGTCTTTGTAGTGCAATATTTTTTTTCCACCTCAGTGAAAAGTTCTATTTTAATGTCCATTTCTCTGAACAGCTGCTTCATCAAGTCAGTGAAATGATCAGCCCTATTGTTCTCTAACCTTTACTATTAAGCAAGTTTTGCTCTGTTCTATATGAAATATTTATGATTCCACCCTTGAAGAGCTAATATTTTATCATGGGACTAGAATACAAATACATGCACAAATTAACCCCATTTACAACATGTAGAGATGAATACCATCTTAAATAAAGGTGTGGATGTATTTAAAAGCTTATAACTGGATTTGGCTCCTATAGAAAGAAGAGGCAGCAAGTTCCTTGTGCTGTTGCTCAGATGATTTTTAAATTTTTAAAAAAGCATTGCATTGCAAAGAAGAAAGAAAAGAGAGCAAGTGATAGGGGACAGAACCTGGATGATCAGCCAGGGGCTATTGGTTCCAGTCCTGGCTCCAACACTAATGAGCTTATGACTGTGACACATCATTTAATCTTTCCGGGCCCCAGTTCCCTCATCTATTAAATGGACTAGAGAGCCTACAAGGTCTCCCCTAGCCTAACATAAAATCTGAAATCATTCATTGTCAACCTCCCTATTTATAATTACTACTGCAAGCATGTTCTTGTTCCTTCCTGAAGGGGATTTGTCAAGAGTCTCAGCTTTAGATTTCAGCCTTCCAAGTACAGAGAGTAACTCGAGTTGGAGAGACAAACCTTTAAGCCACTCTAGTAAGCTTTTATTTTTAATTATGTATATTCTAATAAGTGTCCTGAGAATAGAAATAATTTGGTGTGTTTGACATACTTGAACTTAAGATGACTTGAACTTAAGTCATTATTATCTTATGGTTAGGGGAATCACAGGATTTTGCACCATTAAATATAAGTAGTTTTTATCTTCCAGGATGGATCAATAATTTTCCCTCGGCTAAGATTAGATCATGATTTCTCAGTTCTTAGAGAATTCATCAGTTTTCTTAATGTCTCTTTTAAGATTGGTTTTAAGTTATTTTGTTTTTTTCCTAAGTAAATGTCTATTGTATATCTTAATCATTCTTTTTTCAAGTCATATATTGCCTTGAATTGTATAAATATGTTTAGTGTGGGCAAACATGCTATTTTTAATGATAAGCAAAGTAAATACATGGCTGTTCCTCTTGATCAACCCCAATTATGTGAAACCTTCCTTCTGGACAGATGTGAAATGAGACCGAATATGAACTCATTTTTTAGATTCTGTTGGGAGGGTTAACACTTTTTACAAAGGGATCAGCAGGTGGCAGTAGGTAGTTTAGATTTAATCTCATGTAGCTGAAAGATAAGAACTTTGGATAAGGACTTCTTTGCATTCTGGGTGTATCACCCTAAATCAATTATTTAACCTCTCTGACCCTCAGTTTCTCATTTATAAAATGGACAGAGAGAGGCAGTTATGTCTTAGGGAGTGTTTTAGTTTGATAGGGCTTCCATAACAAACCAAAAATGTTGTTTCATGGTTCTGAAGGCTAGATGTCCAGGAGCAAGGTGCAGGCAGGGTTAGTTCCTTCTGAGACTTGCCTCCTTGGCTTATAGGTGGCTGCCTTCCCTCTGTGTTACCATGGGGGCCCGCCTGGTACCACTCTCACTGTGTCCAAAGTGTCCCTTCCTGCGAGGATACCAGTCCTATAGGATTAGGGCCCACCTTTAAGACCTTGTTTTAACTTAATCACCTTTTTAAAGACCTTATCTTCAAATATAGTCACATTTTGGGATTTGAGAACTTCAACATATGAATTTAGGAGGAACACAACTTATAGCACATGGGTTCTCTGGTTCTGAGGTGCTATCTATGTTCATGCTGCAGATTAACTGGCCAGGGGAGGGAAGGCCTCAGAAAAACAAAACCTGTAAAGAAGAGAGGGAAGCAAAAATGGGCAGTGGAAGAATTTGAACTACAACAGAGTCTTCACCAAGGCCAGCCTTGATCCTGCTCAGAGCTCTGGGGTGTGATGGCTCTCCAGAGTTTTCCTAAACTCAGGCAAGGGGCCTGGGTCTTTGTCCCCTAACACGAACCAGGTGCCCCCAGGAAAGGCACACACCCTAGGGAACGAAAGGAGGCGTACCCTTGGGCCAGGAAACCCCCGTGAGTTGAAGGTTCATTGATGGGCGTCCTCAGGTTGGCTGTGGGGGGTGAAGTGCCTTGATCCTGAGAGGAGAAAACAGGTTGTGCCCCCAGCTTCCACTGGAGTGCTAGGTGCCAGTTTCATCATGGTGAGAAATGTGATGAGGACTGGCTGAGACAGGTTTAGTCCCTGGCATGCAGTGAAAACCATTTCTATTAATCTGCCAGGTCCACAAACCTGATCCTTCACAGCTAGTTTCTCAAGCAGTAGCCTCACACGCACCTCTACTGAGTGCATTTCAGCTGAATAGGAACAGAGCCTGGGAGGGCAGGTTTTCAGGTACTTTCCAGTGTTGATATTTAACTTCCCTCCCCTCTGACCTTTCTTCTGTCATCCAGATAGCTCAAATCAACAATGCATAACCCCTCTGAACTCTTTATAAATGGAGTTCTTTCGGGAGCTGCATGCTGCTGGTGTACAAAGCTCAGTAATTTTCAGTGGTTTTTTAAAAATTATTTTTAATAATACCTTCCATTTAAAATTTCCCATCTGCAGAGCCACAGAGAAGAGCCTGTAGAACATAATGCACGGTGAGCCTGGGAGGAAAACAAAAGACAAGTGGATAGGTCCAGACAAAGAGGTTGCCTTGTATCTCTGACACAAGGTTTTTGTGGTGGTTGTTGATCAGTGCAAATGCAAGTCGGTTTGGGAGAGCCACGTGCCTCTCCAATGGAGAAATAGCACTTCATGACGGTGAGTCCTTGGGTGGAGGAACAGTTAGGCTTAGAGAGAAGCTAAATGGTAGTCCATTGTTATAAGAAATGTAACCTAGCAATGAATGGGGAGAAAGAATTTCAAATTCAGAAATGCAATGGGTAGAAGTAAAAGAAACAGATAGTATCCTTCCTGTCTGCCGCCATTCCTAATGAAGACTAGCAGGGAAGAAATGGGGTTTTGCTCAGTATATTTGTTCTCCAAGTATAAGACCTCATGTGGCTTGTCCTTCATTACCACCTGGACCTGGATCCTACTTCCTGGTGTAAACTCACACTCACCACGCAAGGAAGGATAAGGAAGCAAAACATTTCCGGCCTTGAAAAAAAAGTGTTCTGACCTCTGATGAGCCTTTTAAGTGCTTGGGTGGGGGGGGGGGGGGGGGCTGTCATGAAATAGCCACATCCTACATAATGGGCATACAGAAGAAAAGGCTCTTTCATGTGAAGTGAATCGGGGATCAGAGACAGATCCCAGGAGCATTCAGCTTATTGGGCTGCCATTTCCCTTCTGACATCCCTCATTAATTCTTCATTCAATTAGTCGGCTCTAGCTGCCATCACAAAATACCACAGACTGGGGGCTTAGAAAGCAGACATTTATTCCTCCCAGCCCCTGAAGCTGTGAATCCCTGATCAAGGCGCTGGCAGACCCTATTCCTCATTGAGTGCCCTCTTGCCAGATGACATGGCTACCTCCTCACTGTGCCCTTAAAAAAGTTAACAGAGAAGGAGAGGCAGTAAGTTCTCTGGTATCTTATAAAGGCACTAATCCCATCAAGAGAGTTGCACCTCATGACCTCATCTGATCCTAATTACCTCCAAAAGACCCCACCTCCTAATTCCATGCCATTTGGGGGTAGGGCTTCAGTGTATGAAAATGGTGCGGGACATGATTCAATCCACAGCACCTCCTGTGCCAGGGAGAGGAGAAAGTGAGGATACTGCCTTCACTTTCAAAGATCAGGATGAAAGAGAGGTAACCTAGTTAGGGGAGCCAAAGAAAACTTCTCCAAAGAAATGACCGGGCCAGGATGTGAGAGATGAGCAGAGGGCAACTAGGGAAGAGCATCTGAGGCAACAGGGCCATGTGAGCAGAGGTCCCATAGCAGGAGGCAAATGTGGCAAGTTCAAAGCCTGAAGGAGGGCATTGCATCCGGAGCAGAAGGAGCTCAGGAAAATGTAACCGGCACGGGGTGGTTGGAGAGGCTGGT
The DNA here is from genome assembly GCA_004026585.1 of Noctilio leporinus. Lineage (NCBI taxonomy): Eukaryota > Metazoa > Chordata > Mammalia > Chiroptera > Noctilionidae > Noctilio > Noctilio leporinus. The sequence goes on from PVIW01001230.1 coordinate 73,166, forward strand.
AGTGGTTGGACCAGGCAGGGCCTTGCCAGGCCTGCTAAGGAGCCATTATTGCCCAACGCACAGCGATCCCTCCGAAGGGATTTGCACAAGGTGGCAGCATGACCATATTTACAGTTTGAGAAAATGGCCCTATTTCCACTGTGGAAAGTAGACGAAAACGTGGCCTGAACTGGAATGAATACTGGTAGATGGTTGGAAGTAATTGCAGTCCCCCAAGCAGGTGATAACAATGTCTTGGACTAGAGTGGTAATGGTGGGAAAATGCGTGAACTGATGCAGGAGTTATTAAAAAGGTAAAGGCAACAGGACGTGGTAATAAATTAGATACTGGGGACAAAAAAGGTAGAATTAGTGGGTCTAATTATCCATGACTCCTGACAGAAGAATATGGCCCAGATGAGTGTAATCAGGACATTTCAAATCTTATACCCCTTGATCTTCACATGCTGCCCAAGGGCATACCTCCCATAACTACAAAGCACATGTTTCCCAAGGCCTTGGCAGGTCCTTGGCCAGTTTGCTCTCAGACTGCTCTACTCTAGATAAAGAGATTGGCTCTGCAATCTTTGTTTTCCAGGCTCACTCCTGGCTATTTTTGGCCATTGGGAGGCAATGTAGAGTAGAGGGCAGGAAGAAGACAGAAGGCAGGTGTATCTATGTGTCCTCTGGGCTTCCAGCTCCTACAGAACAGGTCTGCCTTAACCTGGCTCTCTGCTCTGAGGACATTATGTTTGCTTACTGTGCTCCCAGACTGGGAATCACAGCAGTCCCTATAGTTACCAATCTCTGGGTGATCTCCCTTTCCCCTGTTTGGCTTTTCAGTTCTGTCATTGCCTGTATGACTATTTCCCTGAATCAAGTTGCATCTGTTGGCCTGATTTGACCTTGTTTGGTGCAATTCTCAAAGTCACTAAGTCCAAAAATAATCTCTTCCAACCACTTATCAATGCCTGAAACTCATTTGTTTTCCTTCCACCATGAAATGGAAGGCTTAAGAGGCAAATAATCCTAGGAGACTTCACAAATTAAATTACACATAGGACATGGTGTTATTTCCCCAGAGATCAGTATGTATTTGGCATAAGAAAACAACAGGATGCAGTGGGGTGGGGAAGAGGACTGCTAAAAAGAGTAACAGGGAGAAAGTCAAGGACTTAAAAAATTAAGGGGGGAAATGTCAAACGTACTAAAGATTAACTTGCTTCAAAATTCACGATGGGCAAACTGCAGTGTGACATCATTGCTGAATAAATCTCTCTCTCTATATATATATATATATATAAATAGATAGATAGAGAGATAGATAAATAGATAGATATAGATATAGATATAGATATATATGCCACCCAAACATTAGGTGCATTTATAACAAAGGTTTATTAACAATTAGACAACTAAACAGGGATTTCAAGAAGAATAATTACAAAGCTTCATTAGCAAAGAAAATCATGTGAGACCAAAAGTCAACTTAAAATAATTTCCACCTGCAGTCTATACCAAGCTGATAGTAGCTCTGTATCCATTCTATACTGAATTTACATACACACACACACACACACACACACACACACACAAAGGTGTTTGTATAATTTATGTGTCACTGGTAAATACCTGCCTACCATACTGGGGCCAGAAATCTGGGATATGTTTGTTTGTTCAGAGCTGAGACCAATTTACTCATGAGAATATTTCCAGTGTAATATAAAATTGGATTTGCTTGGTCATAAATATAATCTGTGTATTAGCAATTGGTGCGATGAGTAACTCAGATTGTGGCTTTTATAAATAGCTCACATTGTTTGGTATGTAGTGTACCCTGCACCACTTAGTACATTGAACAACTGGAACTCTACCACCTTACCACCTCCACTTGTGAGTACACACACACACACACACACACACACATGCACATTCTCTCTTTTACAGCCATCTTGCAAACACTGTTTAATGCAAGATTTTCAAGTACAGTTCAGTAAATTAAAATAATAAATATCTGGCACACATGAATGAGAATCTTACCTGGTTCTCCACAGTTGCCCCAACCCTGGCTATTTCATTTTCAGACTTTCCAGGATTTATGTGATTGTGTACAGTCCCTTCTCTCTCAATATAGAGATGAGAGATAGAAGATTGATGACACAGAGATATGTGTGTGTGTGTGCATAATTACATGTGTACATAGCAGTTTATCGAACTTCAGTGGTAGTTTGTACTAAGATGTGCCAATATAAGCCCTTGATGAATACTTTCTAGACCATACATTTTAATGGATCACATTATTAATAATTCAGATGTCCATAGCTTCACTTCTGTATTAGTTTGTATTTTCTGTTACCTATTCCTTCATAATGTATTCATATGCCAGTGCTCAGAGCCAATCTTCACCTTCATGACACCTACCTTCTACATCTGTGCTGTCTGAGTGGGAGTCACTGGCCACATGTGACTACTGAGCACTTTGCTAGTCTGAGCTGAGATGTGCTGTGGTGTAAAATGCATGCTAGATAGTTCATGGAAATTTTTTGTGTTAATTATATGTTGAAGTAATACTATATTAGATAAATTATATATACTTTCAATATTAATTTTAACTATTTTTTAATGTGGCTACTAAAAAACTAAAAAAAAAAACATTTAAGTTGCTGAGGCCAGTTTAAGTAAATAATTACCATTTAATGACAAATTGTAATAAATACCATGAAATTAAAATCCACTTCCACCAACATTAAGTAAGCATTTCTAACCACATCACTGGTGATCTGGAAAATTCAATGTTTTCTCCACAAGACATGAAGTATAGCAAAATAAAATGAGATTGGTAGTCAGTGAAATGTGGTTTTAAATCTAGTACTCACTAGCTATGTGGCCCTGGAAAAATGACTAAACCTTCTGAATCTTAATTTCCTCATCAGTTAAACACTAGCTGCTCAAAAATAATACCAATTATTTTCCTTGTTTTTCTTTAATCAAGTATGCCGGGGGACAGGTGGATAATACAGGGCCGATTTTGCAACAGTGTCACCATGTCAACTCAAGCAGCACCAATAGTCCTAATACACAGTGCAAATAACACACTGATGCATATCAAGGGACAAGCCCCACTAGCAAGGCATTATTTGGTAAGGGCTCACTTAACCCTTTGTTAATTTCAATCCATACAAATCTTCAACCCATTTAAAGGAGTTACCAAGGAATTCCAAGGTAGCAGTTATGCCAGTGGCATAATAAGAGAAGGAGCCAGGAACAAGTCCCTTGCTCAGATGTGGACTGCTCTCTACTGCCGGCTACATTCTCCTCGTCTGACTAAGTCCTCTATAACCTTGGCCATGATCATTGGGGAGCAGCTCTAGGGTAGAAAAATATGCACTGAAATCATTATGGAATGCAAATTTACCATTTGATGAAGACTTAGAAGTCAGCAATAGTTCTCTGTATTTATGAAAAATACACTGGAAGTTCACCTGCGCTCTGCTTTAGGTTGGCTTACCAGCCAATTAACCAAATAAGAGAGGAATCTGGAATGAAGGCTCAATGTCATAAAATCATCAGTCTGATTTATATCTATTATGACTCTGGGCATGTTTCCCAAAACTCATCAACTTTCCAAGAATAGCTGTCACTTGAGAGTAATCTACAGACTATCCAACAGGGGATTTGATTCTGAATCCATTTTTTCTAAGGTGTGTTGCTCTCCTCTTCCTTTTCCTTTTCCCAAAAGAAGGATAGTAGGTCTAAATCAAATATAGGCATTGTAAAACATTCATAGTATTGTTGTTTGATACATAAAAGTTATGTTTCCACAATGCTACAGTATTTTGTATGCCTCTGGAACACCCTGAACTAGTACTGACAGAGATCTCACCATCTACTGTTTTCATGGGAAGAGTCCACAACCTAACCTCAGTCCAGCATATACTCTGTGCATTGATGGGATCGGGAATATCATTCTCTCACCCTCACACCTTTCCTTAATTCTCTCACTTGTTTCCTCCACTTGTAAAGAAGTTTTTAGCCTCTTCTCGCTCCTACACACCCACATCTACTTGCTCCTTCCTTCTCTTAGTGACCCTGCAACCTGACCCCAGTAGAGTAATTGCAGATCTGATGTGTTAGCATTCCAGGACTTTTATCAGGCTGGGGTTTACCAGTAGCATGGACCACTCAGACCTGCTCCATGTTCTTTCAGCCACTTCTTTCATTCAATAGATATGCCTTCTCCATTCCAGGCACTGTTTTAGCTGTGAGATAAATAAACATACCAGACCAAAATCCTTCTTTTAATGGAATTTCTGTTTTAGCCCTGAGTGATCCTCAATCAACAACTTAAGTAATGTAAAAAAATGGGTATCTCAAATGACAATAAGTGCTAAGGAGAAGAATAAAGTAGAGAAATGGGAGAGTTGTAGGGGTTACATTTTAAGCCAGGATAGATGAAGACAAAGTCACAGAGAGGTGGCATTGTGACCTAGTATCCAGGTATAGATGCAGCCATCTTGCTCCCACCTTCTCCTTGATTTTATTCCTTCATGTGACTGGCTGGAGAGTGATGCAATCTGGAGTTAAATTCTGCAGAGAAAATCTAAACTATGTGCTCCCATTTCAGCATTTACCAGAAGGCTACAAATCTATCAACCCTGCCATTCAGTGCCTAGAATTCCCTTGGGAATTTCCCCAATGTAGGGATTATTAGCAGGACAAGATTTTAGAATTGTTGGAGTTCCAGCTATATATATGCTCTAAAATAGCACTAAAACAAGACTCTCACATTTGGGCCTCATCTCTCTCCATCTCCCCTCAGCCTCTTGTGAGGTAGCAAGGGAGAGCAGAATCCCAATATAAAACTACGCACGATGACTTTTGCAGCCAAGCCTGTGTTTCTACTTCATTGAAGAATAAAAAAGAGCAGTTATGTGCAATTTCAAATAAATAATCACAAGTACTTACTTTTATTGATAATTGATGTTTCATTGAAAGGTTTACGTTTTAGCACTTTTCTAAAATTTTACATATGCCGTCTTATTTAATCTTCAAGATAATAATTTTGTGTGTGTATCATTATTACTTCACACATTTGAGGAAACTGAAGCAAAAAGAAGTTGAGGAACTTGGAGCTAGTAATGCCAGATCTAAGCCCATACCTCAGCCATCTGGATCCAGAGCATTCATTTAGAATACCCTGAAATACTTGCACTAAAATACCAGAATGTGATGACTTCAAAGGAAAGGCTTCCATTGGTGAAGTTAGCCACACAAGCTGTGATCCCTCAAAACTCCCATGGAGTTCTTTGTTTCTTTTCCTCTCTTCTCTTCTCATCCTTTTCCTTCCCTTTCCATTTATTTCCTTTCCTTTCATTCCTGGGCCTGGTGCTGACTTTATATGTTGACCTTCCACTGCCCTCATGTTCCTTCCAGACAAAGGCGCTCTCCTTCTTAGACTCTCCCTAGACTAATAGCTACTTCTCAAGGTAGCACAGAACCTTTGGGCTTCTTTCTAATACTTTTTTTTCCTAAATACTAGTAACAAAGGTAAAGAGACAGAATGTAGCATTTTTTCCCCAGAACCCTTCCTCCTTACCACCTTCTCTTTTCTCTCTGAAATCCTCTTGAGAAGGACAAAATTATCACTATAGGGGAGGCAGGAAAGTTTATTTTGTCTTCCACCCTCCCAGGTTCCCAGTGGAGGCCCTGTACATTGGGCTGACAAAAGACAGATTAACAAGAGAAAAATAAAAACAAGTTTAACCTGTACATCAAGCGTTCACATGGAAAGAGCTAGTAATGAATAGTATAAGACAGGGCAGATATTAGGGTTAGATTCCAAACTTGGTGAAGAAAGGGAGGAGGAAAAGGCCCTTATGGAAAAGCAAATGACCTTTTGGAAAGATAAGTGGGCCCCTTTAGGAGAACAGATGGTGAAACCAGAAAAGTGGGTGTTCATCCTGCCTGTCACTTACCAGACCCAATAAGCAAAGACAGGGATTGCATCTTCATGGGCACTTTATTCAGATGGTTAGTGAACTGAGAAATGGCTAGTTTGTACCCTAAGACACTGTCTCAAATTTCATTATAAATGGACCCTTTTTGTGAGGAGTAGAAATGTGTAGGTAAGGGGTTTGGAATTCAGGGGAAAAGTTAGTCAGATAAAAGCTGCAGCATTCTTTCATGTGTACCCTGGGCAGTGGTCATTGTGTCCCGGGCAATGGTCATCTCACCATGGAGTATGATGGCTCAGATAGCATCTTGATTGCCTGCAGTCCTCCTGAGGCAAAAATGGAACTGCTTATGGTTTTCTGCAATCAAAGTGGGATGTTCCTCCAGTTCCTGAAACAATAGCTTTTTACATACAAAGATTACTAAGCTTATTAACTATTACCTGAAACTAAAATTTTCCAACATTTGAGTCCCCCATCAATGGGAGGCCTGATCATTTGTGGCAATGTCTATACGTGGTGCCAGAGGAGTTCGAGTTATCTGGGGAGGGGATTTATGGCAATCACGTTCTTTGGGGGTAGTTTTGCTTTCAGGCAGATAAGGAATTTCAGGAACTCAGATGCCTGAAAATTATTTTTATGCCAAAAGGACATACATTTGGGGGATGGCACATCCTGACTTCCTTCACCATACAAACAAATATTCAGGAAGTAGCTTCTATTTAAAAACCCAGGTCTGTATCCCAGTGTCTGCAGATGAGGGAGGAGGAGCTGGATGAGGGGTCTCTTGGCCACTGAGAGAGAGAAATGTTTACCCTTTGGCCTCTGGCCCTTGACCCCTTGTTCTTTGTCTCTTCCATGTTTGCTTTTGCCAGCCCTACCTGGAGAGCACTCATTCTGAAAAGGTCTTGGGTGAGAGGTAAGGTGCCAGGGTCACAAATTCTGTAAAAATGAAAGGGAGAAGGGAGATTCTAAGAAATTACTGAAGGAAAAGTGGGATCCTTGGCTACAGGCATTCCTAAATCACTCTTCAAATAGAAGACACACGCTGAGACTATGTATTCTACCAAGGAACATTCTATAAATGTGTGTTCTGTCAGCTTAGGGTCATACAGTGGTTACAAAGCTCAGCTCTCCCCTTCAAGGATCTCATAATCCAGATAAACCTAATAATTCATTTTCTTAAAAAATATTTAATGTTTTCACTTTATGAGGTTATTGAGAGGTGAATTGAAAGTGTTGGTTTCAGTAGAATTGTATCACAATTATACTCTCTTCAACAGACAGGAGTTTGCTCAAGGCTTGGGGCTTGATGCTAGGCATTTTTGGTGGTGTTTCATTAGAAAGTACAGGTAGAAATGTAACATATTACACTGGTTTATTTGCATTAAAAAATGTTTCTCTCATCAATCCGTTGCCCCCACACCTTTTGCCTCCAGTATCTCTGTGTGAATATGTACCACTTCAAACAAGTTAAACTTGAAGACCTACTTAGTTTCTCAGGCTCATTACCAAGGATTTAAAACCTCTCTATTCACTCAACAACAATGGTTTCCATGGCAATTACTGCAACACATGACATCCCCTGCAGCTTTGCTTAAAAAATGCGCCAGCAGAAATGGCTGCACATCAACACATTCATCAGGAACAGCTAGGCAGAGAGTCTCCTCACTGCCATGGGGCATAAGAAATTAAATTTTTAAATACAAATCAATCGTTTTGATTTCTTTGTGCAATGTTGACTTCCTCCTTTTTTTCTTTCAACCAATCACACCTGTGAAGATAAGATTTTATAGCAAATCATTTGAATTGTATTGATATGAAAGTGCAAAGGATGAAGACAAAGTATGTACCATGATGCCCTTCACCCTTTAACCCCTTCATCTGTTTCTGACTCATTAGCCCTTATTCCTAGCCCTTTCCTTCATCCAAGAGACACGGATTCTTAAACACTAAGTAAAGGGCAAAAGCAGACAGCTCTAGTAACGAATCATACTACACAGTCTGTCTAGTCTTCCTGTTATCTTCCAAGAAACGCAAACAGGAGGTGCACTCAAAATATATCCACAAGAAATAACTGGTCAAATGAATGGATACACAAATAAGGAGCACCCCTTTTATTGAGCACCTGCAATGTGCGGGTACCATGGTAAGGGTTCTGCATGAATCATTTCCTCATAATCCTATGAGATCTGTATTTTGACCATTGTACAAATTAAGAAATGCATGTTCAAAGATAAATAAATTTGCTTAAGATCATATAGGCAACTGAGTCAGAATTAAGATTTTTTAAACCCAATGGCCCAGGTCCAGAGCCCATGCTCTTGAATTAATTGATAAAGAGACTTATTTTCTCACTCAGGTTTGAGAGAAGATAGAGTGGGGAGAGGAGTACAGCCAAGAGGTCCGAGCTATTATCTGAGTCCTTGGGAATCCCTAGACACTGGTTGGGACCGTTCTAAACAAGCTTCTATAGTCTTACTTCTTTGTTTTTCTGAGAAATGTTAATAGTGGTTAATAGCTGCTTGCCTGGGTTCCAGAACAAGAGACTGTGAAATAAACAATAGGTGAGAATTTTTAAATGTTTAGCAGTAATGATGGCAATCAGAAACTTAACAGAGATAGACATATGCAAAGGGAAGACAGAGAAGAAATATATACAAGAATGCTTTAAAATAAATAGGGAGCCCTGGCTGGTGTGTTTCAGTGGATTGAGCACCAGCCTGGGAACCAAAGGGGTTGCCAGTTCGATTCCCGGTCAGGGCACGTGACTAGGTTGTGGGCCTTGTCCCCAGTTGGGGATGTGTGAGAGGCAACATTGCTATATCTCTTGCTCTCTTTCTCCCTCCCTTCCCCTTTCTCCAAAATAAATAAATAAAACCTCTTTTTTAGAATAGAAATGAATAGGGAGAGGGGCTTGCCAAAAGAGAATAGATGGTGTAATCTAATTACCCTCATTCTGTCAAGCCCTAAGCAGATGTGTTGGATGAGAACTGCAGCTACTGACTAACTTCGTTAAGACCTGGCTCTAGAGGAGTAAAGGGTCTCCATGAGAAGACTATGTAGGTCTTTCTTGGATCTTTCTGGTCCAAGAATATATAAGACCCTGGGAGACTATGTGTGTGTGTGTGTTAATTTCTCTATAAGGAAGAATTTTGAACTTCAAGGCTTCCTTTTAACAAGAATGGTAATAATGCAAATATCAGTTATCTCCAGCTTGGGAGCCTGTGTGTGTAATCATTAAATAAGGAGCTATATTAGCTTCTTATTAAGGTAATAGCTATGCTTATCTAATTTTGCATTTACTTAGGCTCAGTCCTTAATGATGTATGATACCTTTAATTAAAGGTCGGCAATTAATGAGGCAGTTGAAGTTAATTCAATATGTTGGTAACTTTGTATCATTTTTCTTTTCCCTGCACTTTAGAAGCTATCTAAAAGATAGCTTTGGAAATAGCAAAGAACTGTGTCCCAACACATACTTTATATATATGTGTATGTGTATATATTATATATACGAATTAGACAAGCATTTATTCAGCACCTGAGGATATAAAACAGAACCCTCCATCGTCCCTACCCTCAAGGAACTCAGAATCTAGGTATAACGATATGAGACTCCAACAGACATCATTTCAAAAGAAGGCCCCGCAGAAAATGTGAACTATGATCTATATAGATGTGAACAAGCTAGAGCCCAAGGACCTGGGGATTTCATTTATACAGAAAACATATGGGGATAATCTGTCTTAATCGCCAAAAATTGTGCCAGGCCTTTCTAAAGACCTTCCATGACAATGTACGTGAAAGGTACTTGGGAATTTTAACTTTCAGAAAAAGATTAAGCTATCACATTTTACAAACATTTAGGTTGGTCATATTCATCCATAACCTATAAAAACATAATTCTGTGTTGAGTCTGAAATGCTTTAGATTTTCACCATTTTGTGTGACAAAAAAAAAAATACTTTAGGAAACTGATTTAACCTCTTGGAAATAAGTAACTCTTCTAGAATGTGGTTTTCTATATGCCTGCTTAATTTTTTAGGTTTTTACAGGTTATACAAACTATAGCCAAAAAACATAAATGGCATTTGGCTTTTCAGTCATTCACATTTAAATAGAAATATGCATGAATAGGCATATTTAAATATCACTCACATCTGCTACTAAAAGTGAGGAAAGTCATGGCAAAGACAATAGTGGTTTTTTAGAAAAGATAATCTCAATATATAAAAGAGTAAAATTTCCAGGTTAATTTATTCTAAACTAAATAATAGATGCAAATAAATTTGATGAGCCAAATAAATGTTCCTTCTATTCCTCAAGTAGTTTTAATGTTAAAAAGAATTAAAGAGAGAAACTAAGGGAAATTTTATCTTAAAAAGTAATCATGTAAGATTTCCAATAAACAGACAAGAGAAGGTACATTGACTGTGATTCAGTAGAAATTGGGCTGAACCCCAAGTTGCCATTTACAGGAGCTCCCTCTTACCTCAGGGGATGTGTTCCAGGACCCTTGTGGAGGCCTGAAATCACGGATAGTACAGAACCCTATACACACTATGTTTTCCAATATGTACTTCTACATGAGAAACTTGAATGTATAGCTTAGGCACAGTAAGAGATTAGCCATAACAACTAATAAAAGAAGAACAATTATAGCAATAAAAGAAGGGCTACTTGAATGCAAGCACTGTGATATGGTGAAAGTCCATCTAATAGCCCAGATGACTACTGAATGGCAGGCAGTGAGCTAAAAAGCATGGCTACACGGGACAAGGGACAATTCACATCCTTAACAGGACATGGTGGGATAGCACAGGATTTCATCATGCTACTCAGAGTGGTACACAAGTTAGATAATATTTATTTCTGGAAGTTTCTATGTAGTATTTTTGGACTGCAGTTGACTGGGAGTAATTAAAACCATGGAAGGTGAAACTGCTGATAAGTGAGGAATGCTGTACAGATCAAGTAAACTTTGGTAAGTGTCACCAATTGAGTTCCCTGAATAAGTCAACTCAAAAATAGACATTAACCCATAGAAGCTTTATCTGGGGGTACAGTTGGGATAAACACCCAGAAAAAAGGAAGAAGGAAAGGGATGGGAGTGAGACTGGGCAGCGGGAGAAGTGGAGCTTTTCCGCAGTTTCGACAGAGACTTCTGCCAGCTCAACAGGGAGCTCAGCAACTAGGATGACCCTTCACAGTGCTCCCGAGTGTAGGCGAGGGACCTGGCTTTGTAATTCCTACATTGATTACTCATTGGATAGGGCCGCCCCAGGGAAGGGACCATGACTTTGGGCATTGTGTCCCCCTTCAGTTCAGGCACTAGTGAAGACCCCCCCTGCCAGTGGCACTCTCAGCATCCGAGGAAATACATTCCGGGAAAGCGAGTCTGGACAGCACAGCCCCATGTCTAAAACAGCACATTGTGTGCACCCACTCATTTTCCCAATGGATATGTAGGGAACTCTTTGCAATTTGGATGTTCAGTGATCAAGTGATACACAAAGTGGGCCAGCTCCTTACCCTCATGGAACGTTCTTGTTGCAGAATGAGGAAAGGGTTATACAAAAAGAAAAAAATGGAATAATTGCCCTGGCTATTAGCTCAGTGGATAAGGTGCTGGCCTGTGAACCCAAAGATCACTGGTTTGATTCCCCAGCCAGGGGAATCATAACCAGGTTGCCAGCCAGGTCTCCAGCCAGATCCGTAGCTGGAGGCAGGTGAAAGGCAACCATACATTGATGTTTCTCTCCCTCTCTGCCTCTCTGCCTTCCTCTCTTTCTGGAAATAATAAATAAAATCTTTTTTAAAAAAATTTTTAAAAATTTTAATGGAATAATTATGGAGTGTTCATACTATAAAGAAAATAGTGTGGTAAGGTACAAATTAATAAGAGAAGAAGCCAGTTGAAGTAGAGTCCTTTCAAATAGGATTGAAGAATAACTAGAAGATGAAGGAATGGAGAGAATGAGAGCAAACAATTTGACTTTAAGATAAAGGAGAGAAATTGAGTCATAGCTGCAGGATGCTAAGACATCCAATTTCTTAAGTTTGTTTGCAAGACAGTGCATAGAGAGGATGGGAAGAATGAGTCAGGAAAGAATGGATAAATGAAGAAGGAAGTTTCCTAATCAGGGATTAGCAAACTAGAGCCTCAGTCCAACCCAGCATCCATTTCTGCAAATAGTTTTACACAACCCACTGGGTTACTCTGTATGGCTGCTTTCCCATTGCCTCTTTATCCTTGAGTAGTTGTGCTGGAGAACTTAGGCCCCATGCAGCCTACAAGTTTTATGATTTGGACCTTTACAATAAAAGTCCCTGGTTTAGAAGAAGCAAGGTACAATGGGATCCAGTGCAGAACTGACGAATCCTGCCTTTGAATAGAGCAGGTGCCCTTTAAGGGATATAATAGGGAAAAGGGGGAGGAGATCCACAAGGAGACAGGTAAACTTGTGAATCTGAGGATGAGGAAGAAAAAAATGTTCCATTTGGTGGCTTTTAATTTCTCAGTGACAAATACGAGTATGAAGGGAGGAGTTAGGAATATCTGAGAAGAGAGGTGTTTTGAAGTTTCTGGTTTGAAGAATAAAAAATTAATTTTCTACAGAAGTGCAGCAGAAATTTTTTAAGGTGATATTCAGTACCCAAGTGGATTCTTTTTTCTTTCTTTTTTTTTTTTACATTAAGCAATTTTATTTTTATTTCTTTTTAAATTATATTTTATTGGCTATGTTATTACAGTTGTCCCAATATTCCTCCTTTGCCCCCTTCACCCAGCACCCCACTTCCTCAGGCAGTGCCCACACCATTGTTCATGTCCATGGTTCATGTATATAAGTTCTTTGGCCACTCCATTTCCTATGCTGTACTTTATATGCCATGGCTATTCTGTGACTACCTATTTGGACTTCTTAACCCTCTCACCTCCCACCCATTCCCCTACACATCCTCCCATCTGGTAGGAAGTGTTTTGATGATTGCCAGATTCCCAATGGGATTCCATAGCCGTAAATAAAAGTAAATCCAATTTAAAGAAGTGACTTCTAGTTATGATACTGTGATAAATTTATGCTTTCACATTACTCATTCTCCTCCACCTGTGCCAGTGAGAAATAAAATATATAAAGAATAAAGAGGGATTCAAAAAGTACAAACTTCCAGTTACAAAATATATAAGTCCTAAGGATGTAATAATATACAGCATGGTGACTATTGTTAATAATACTATATTACATATTTGAAAGTTGCTAAGAGAGTAGATCTTAAAATTCCTCACCACAAAAAAATATATAACTATGCCTGGTGATGGTTTAAAACTTGATCAAGTTTAGAAAGAAGAGAATAACCTCCATGTACCTGAAACACAGCAGGAAAGTAAGGCAGTAAATTCAGTTAAAGCAGTGAGGCTGCTGGTAACCTATCTAGAATCAACCATTGATGGCTGAGAATTTGGGTTCCGCAGGGTAAGGGATGAAATATGTTTCATTTAAGGCTCACTCCTGAAGCTGAATTTGGGGTGTATTAATCAGGCTCAGAAGAAGAACAAAAAGCACTCTAGAAATTTGAGGTATGGAGGAATTTATACACAGAATCAAGTGCTTCCCAAGTCATTGAGATGGTTGAAGAAGCAGGTTTCAGGTTGGACAGTTATCTTGGAATGACTTCCAGAACACCATGGGGCCAACAGTAGAGGCTACAGCCTCAGCAACTTTGGGAACTTCCCTAAGCCAGCAGCTACAACAGACCCTGAATATCAGAAATTGGTCACCAGAAAAAAGAAATTTAAAAATATCCTTGCACTCAGCAGGGGCAGAGGCTTCAGGAAGAGTGCCTCTACTCTCCAGATCTGGCATGGATGTGCTTAGTTGACTGAATATAAACCACATCTAGGGAAGAGTTTACTACCTCACCAGACAAAAGGAAGAAGAAATGGCTGGTGAGGAACCAGTCTGGTATCCATCGTGATGAGGTATCATAATGTGAAAGGGTTGCTGACCTGAGAGCTATGTATGCTACTGCTGGAGTGTCATAGGGAAGAGAAAGACCCTAGAGACAGAATCTGAATCAAATGAGTCCTGAAACACCATTGGAAGACTTGTTTCTAAATTTTGTATCCAAGATGCAGGATGGAAACAACCGCTAAATTGGAACTAGTGATGAGGAAGTGAGAGACAAAGGAAACAAAAATCCCCAACTCAAAATGAACCCAGCAACCTAAAGTTGTTCAAAGAAGATTAGCAAAAAAGTCAGCAGTTAGAATACAGGTTCACTGTTGGTGAAATTAATTTTATGTATGTGAGATAGTCTAAGATAAATAAAAGAATGATATCAGGAGGTGGGGAGGTAGAGGCAAAGAAGGGGAGCAGCTTAGACAAGAACCTAGTATAAAGGAACCATGGACATGGACAACAGGTGGGATTGATTTTGGGGGGAAAGGGTGGGTGGGGAGGGGGACAGAGGGGAGCAAAAAGGGGATGGATGTAATACAACAACAATAAAATTTGAAGAAAAAAGAATGATATCAATTTTAAGAGCATAATAATTTGTAATTGAAAATTACTAAAAATAGGTGGAAGTTGAAAAGATCCACTAAAATCTGTAAATTAAAAATAGGATTACTGAATTTTTAAAAATATCCATACATGCCATAAATACAAAATTAACATAGTTAAGTAGAGAATTGGTAAATTGGAAATAGCACTGATAACTTAATCTGTAACACTGATAGGGAGGGTTTTTAAACGTAAACAGGAAGCCAGAGGTTATAGGAAATAGCTGGAGACATAAAGGGCATTTCAGGAGTAGAGAATGCAGGAGATGATGGCAAACAACATTTGAAGACTTCTGAAATTCTTGCAAAAAGTAAAAAGATAAGTAATCTTTCCTAGATGGAACATGTACTATGAATACAAAAAAAAAGTTCAAGTAAAATAAACCCACACTGAGATGAGTTATAATTAAATAAAAACACATCAAAGATAATATTAAAGTCTGAAGAGCTTCTATAGAGGAAAATAAAGATGACTTAAAAGAAACAGAAGAATACACTACCATCAGAATTCTCATCGACAGTAATGTGATATGTTCATAAGTAAATGTCAGGCTAGCTTCAAAAAACTAAAACACTATAAATGGCCATGAGAATCCTGTGCCTCGATTGACTAGATTTGTTTTAATGATAGCAAAACAAAATATTCAGACACTCAAAGATAGTGTTTACCATGCACAAACCTTTACTGAAACTATTACTAAAGCATTCACTACAGCAAGAATAAAAAATGAACATATTTGGTTGGCATGGAATCAAAGAAAAAGTGCACATAAGACATTGATTCAAATGATGATAAATGTTATTAACTTTTGACAGTAAAAAAAATAGTAAATGCAGCCACCCAAATAATATGTTTTCTCCAAAATCTAGGCATTTAAAACACCTAAGTGTTGGCATAGATGATGTAAATAGTTGGGCTTTTATCACATGAATTCAATAGCAGGAGAGAAGTAAGGTTGTTGGGTACCTGGGAGTAAAAATAATGATGGCCCCTGAGTTGTCAATAGGGTTGTAAATCAAGTGTAGGCATCTCAGCAATGGTCAATCATGCAAAAATGGTGGAACCATTAGTTCTCAGTGAGGTCAAGGAAATGTTGCAATCAGAATGCTGGCAGGATAAGAGATAAGGCTAACTCAAAGAGTAGATCTTTACAGTAGATTTCAGAAGAATTGTTTTGATGGGGTGAGTATGAGAATGAGTCATGAAGTGAGTCAGAGAAAAGAAAATTATGAGTGAGATATAGAAAATGACAGAATTTTACTGTTACCATCTGAATGCAGTGGGTGTATGAATGGAGGAGGAGACAGAGAACCAAGTCACCATTGAGTGAAGAGAGTGACAATGTGATCTGTGAATGACAGCACCAATGAAGAAAGGGAGGTTGAATAGTCTGATGGAGTGGTGTGTTGAAAGACCTTGGGTGTGGCCATGTAGCAGCTCTTGAAAGAGCTATGTTTCCATTTGTTCTATAGAATGAGTCTTTTAAGAGTTCTTATTTACAAGATGTAAATTAGATATAGAGGGAATCAAAAATTCATTTTTTATTGTTAAGGACAGTTTCATACACCTACTGAGCTTCCTTGTTCCTTCTAGATGTCATCAGGTTAAATTGTATGGCTTCATTTCAGAATACTTTGAAGGAATTTCATGCCTGGTTTGCATTATCTTATGATTCCATGAGTGCCCAATGGTATGGGATTACATATTTTTCTTTAGGGAAGTAATCTGTGCTAAAATAATTTAAAATTCTCTTTATGAAGGAATTTACAATCCAATAAAATAATAGCAAAACTATGTATCTCTCCCTTCCCCTCTCTCTAAAAAAATAAAGAAAGAAATCTTAAAAAAACATAATAATAGTAAAACTATATCATTATGACCATATGTGCCTGCATTTTATTGCTCTATTGATTATATGTAGATTATAAATAAAATATGCAAACATTGCTTATATAGATAAAATCTATTATATGAATTTACATCTGTAAATAAGGCTCAAATTAAACAAGGTATAGAACATTCTGATTTACCAAGTATTTTAGATTTCACATGATTAAAAATAGGCAAAAAAGTTTACTGAGCTTCTTATATCTTTAGGGTGATGTTTTCAGTGTCATAGATAGTACAAAGACATATAAGGCAATGTTCCTGCTTCCAAAATTTTAGTTTACACAATTTAAAAATAGATATAATATTTCATAAAAGCCAGTACATGTTATATCTAAATAGCAATATTCCTCAGATTATTTTAAAAATTGCCCTGGATGTTCAAAGTAGAAAAGGATCAGAGCTGCTCAAAGAGAGCCTCAGATAGTTTTCATTTTAAAGAGAAATTGCAAAGTTAAAAATGACTTGAATACAAATTTCAAAACAGAAATGGAGAAGACATATATTTTTAACTTTATTGTTGTATTGCAATTGTTTCATTTTTTCCCCTGTTGCTCTCCCCTGTACCCCCGCCCCTCTCCCACAGTCAGTCCCCACCTCATTGTCCATTCCATGGGGGGTTCACATTAGCTCCTAGACTAAACCCTGCCCCTTCCTCCTTCCCCCTTCCCTCTCCCCACTTCCCCTCTGGTTACCATCATTCTCCTTTTTAGTCCATGTCTCTGGTTTCATTCTGCTCCTCTGTTTGTTTTGTTCATATTTTACAGAACCAACTTTCTTAAATAAAAGGTCTTTATATGGGAATAATGGGAAATAAAGATCGCATGGTAAAGGATCTTGAATGTCAAGGACATTAACCTGTACATTTGGGGCTAATGAAAGACTTTAAGGCAGAGAAATGACACTGTGGAGGTGGCAGTGTAAGACCAGTTACTGATGACAACATACAACAGGATTATATAAGAGAGACATGAAGCTCTGTTAGTGGTGTAGCGCAGTGCTTGGCATGAAGATATAGATATATATATACCTACTCTAGAGGTAAGGAGAGAAGTGAGTAAATGGTTGAAGATGAAAAGCATTATAATCAACCAACAAACTTTGTTACTAATTATTAGCAGTGAGGTGACAATAAGGAATAAATCAAGAACTCAAAAGGGTCTAACAAAAATTCAGTTTAATCAAGAAGGTTGTGTTATTTCTCATGAAAATAGTGGAAAATAGGAAATAAAGCCATATTAGCCCAAATTTAGTTTTCTTATAGGGAAGAATAATATCTACAGGCAACCCCAAAATGAGTAGCTGGCAGAGCGTATGTTAATGTTTTATCCCATGCAAATGGCTTATTATTTTGTTATTATTAGAAATGCTAAATACATCTAATAACTTAAAAAGCAGCTTTAACAATGTAAGAATGAATAGAAGTACCATTGATACAGTGTTTCACTAAGTTGCTCCTAATAATTGCAACAACAACAACAAAAAAAAACATGAATAAAGAAACACAAGAGTAGCCATTACTCATTAGCTCATTCTTGATAGACTAGACACTAAGAAAATAAGGACATAGAAAAAGTCCAATGTAGAATAAGGTCCAAATCATGGAAGAAATCTTCACAAATCCATACTGTGTTTAGATTATACTTCTCTTCATATTTTGCTTTATTAACAAAGTTGTTAGCCTGATTAATTGCTGCTTTATGTAGATTAAAGTACTAATCAAAGTAGCTTCACGTTGGAGATTCATTCTTGTAAAGAAATTTTCCTTTGCAAAATATCTGATCCAGACAGGGGTTTTTTGCTGAATGTGTTTTATGTACCATGTCGTGTCCCTCGACCCTCACCCCCATAATGCAGAATTCATTCTACCACCATGCAAAAGGAATATTCTCTCTTTCTGTAGTTTCTCTGCCTGACCAAATATCAAACAGCTACAGTCTACAGTTCCAAGCATTGAAAGCTTAGTTTTCCTCTGACCACTGAGGTCGTGTGTTTAGATTATTAGGTCAACACATCCAATTAAAACACTTCCAGTACAGAAGAGACAACACAAGGTGTAAGGCTTTCAAAGGACAAGATATTCACTTGTCTTAAGTTGTATTTATAAGGGGGAAATGAAAATTTATTACTGGTTTGTGCTTCGAGTGTTGGGCACTCTAAGTAAAATTCAATGACTCAAAAAACATTTTTCAAGGGAGCATCAAAGGAATGCTACGGCCTCTGGCAAGGTCAAGAATCATGAACAGGCATTATCTCAGATTTGAAGGAGTAAATCATATCAAAGTGATTTTAAATCGAATCAAAGCGGACATTTTATCAGTCTCACTCACAGACTAATATAAGAGATTCTGCATTTTGAATCCTTCACAAAAGCTGCAAAGCACAGCACTTACAGGCATCCGGCATCTCCCTACTTCTTTATCGGACCAGACCTTTAGAAATTTTCTGTTTCTCCCATGCCCAGAATTCCAAAAGCACTGTGCCATCCTTATAGAGAGATAGAGACCACAACAGTTCTTCACGCTGTTTGAGAAATTAAAGAACATTTCAAAAGGGCCAGATGACTGGGTATAGCTAACTGCAAGCTTCCTACCCATTGCCCCTTTCTCTGAAATTTGTGGTTAATACAGCAACTCAGGAAACTGCCCAGCTTATTTTTCAGGTGTTTTGTGTTTATTTTGTTTGGGTGTTTTGCAACATGCATGATGAGCACAAGCATTTGCTTTCTGAGACCTGCATCTTGACATTTTATACATACATGAAAGGAGAGCTCAACCCTAGAAAAGACCTCTGATGCTCTTAGTTAGCAAGGCAGTGTATTATTAACTATGAATTGTTCAGTGGGTAGGTAAGGGAGGTGGTGGGTCCTTACAAGGAAGCATGTGGTCTTCCTTGCATCACACTGGATTTCTGCCTTGGTTCTACTACTAACAAATGTGTGAACGCAAGCAAATTGTTTAAGTACCACAGGCCTCAGTTCCTCATCTGTAAATATAGAGTCTGCTCCAAGGAGTTGTGAAAGTGAAATTAACTAATATGTGTAATACATTTAGCCCAATGAGTCTCTCCCTCTAAGTGCTCAATAAATGTCAGCTGTTATTATGTGGTCATTCTGTGAGCTTACTTTAACTCACCATGAAAACTTGATAGTGTCACAATAATATTCTACTTTTGTACAATTACCTTAATTTCCCTGGGACAACTTGTGTATTCCTAACATTCTGTCTTTCCTCATGCTATTTCCTTTATTTGGAATATCCATGAACCATCCCTCTGCCAAACTGTAAAATTTGGCATAAAATTCATCTCCTTCAGGATGCTGTCTGTGACCCACCCAATTCTACCCACCCTGATCCTTTACCTCACACCTCATTCATTTAACTGTTATTTATGCAATGTATGCCACATTACCCTGGATAACCTACATAAAATAAACTAACACTGGAGTGACTCTTGCCATTAGCATATTGAATTGTGTTATAAAGGAAATACAGTGTTGCTTATGCGTTTGTGAGCCAGAGATCAGTTTTCATTTCATAACCCAAACAGGAAGAGTCTATTCTATCCCCAAAGGAGTTTAAAATCTATTTTATTACCATGGCAAGAAGGAAACTCTAATCACACAAGAAGGCAGCTATCAAAGCAAAGGTCTCAGATCACAGCAGAGAGAAACTCAAACGCAGAATACTGTATTAGAGCAAGTGCATAAGTAAACAGAGACTGAATAAGGGTCTCAAGCTAGAAGCAAACAGCTGTAGATGAGGGGACTATTGCAGGACAGCAGGAAGACTTTCCAGACTGGGCTAGGTGTACTTGCTGGCCTCCATGCTGTGAGTTATGTTTTCCTTAGAAATCACTTAGTCAACTCCTCACGTGTTCTTTGTAAGAGTAAGCATCTCTGTTATTCTTCTTGTGAATTTGGCTTCAGTTATCCTCAGCAAATAAATTCATCATTTTCATGAGGTCTTCAATTGCTATACATCAGAGGAATAATCTAATGTATGCAAATACCTATAGGACTATTTCAAGTGGAATATTGATTTACAAAGTGGGCATGCTCAAGCCACAAAATATAATTATCCTAACTAGATATGCTCCTTACTGAATTATTTCATTACCATTGCACTTTTTACTAGAAGGATTTAAGTTGCTATTTTTCATATATTTATTTAGTCCTTTACTGGGTCTAGATGCTCTTTATACATTTGAATCTTTATATTTTTCTGTAAAAACTAAGACTAATTTTATTTGATACTGATCATTTCAATACTTAGCATCAATACTCAGTATTTTTATATGTTGTTAAGGTTAATGACTTTGACATATGTACATTAGCTGTTTATCTTGGCTCTTCAATGACATTCTTAATCTCCAGGTCTAGGACATAGGAACTCTATTTCCTGCTTTTGAAAATTTCAAAATGACTAACAGTTTTGTACCCATAGCAGAACATATATTTTTGTTTCTTTGATCAAAGAAAGCAATGTATAGAAACACAAAGAAGTGCTGTAAGAGAATAAGAAGGATCTGAATTTCAAACTGGAGATCCAGACAAATACAAACCTCATTAAAATCTTTCAGAGGAATATCATGAATTTAGGGATTGTGGTTCAATAAGGTTGAAAATGTGTGGCTTAATTTATTAGGAAACATACATATAAGAGCTGTTTTATTCTTTGTCTTTTAATGTTCTTCATATCACCACCTTTCTCCATGAAACAAAGGAAGCCTCATTTTGATTTGGCCTGAGTAGATCCTCAAGAATCAGTATTGATTGTTAGGTGATTCCTTAAGATGACTTTTTCATTGTGTTGCATTTGCTATTGACCTTCAACCTTTTGGTCTAAGCTTTGAACTTTAGACTTAGACTATTGCACAGTTATGAGATTAGGATAAAAAATATGTAACCTAGAATAAACACTTCCCCCCACATAGGCAGTCTCCTTACATGGCAGTGCTACTCCAGAACAGTAAGAATATTCATCTTTTGGTGCCAAGTTATTCCCTTCAGATTATATTCAAGGAATCTCTAATCCCTTGTGGGAAATATTAACTATCTGATACTACAGATTACTTAAAAGTTCTAAGTACTATATCTGGAAGATAAAACTGCTTTTGAGTAGGAGCTGCAGAGCAAAAATGATATGGCCAGAACACATTGAGGTGTTGATGGAATGGCTTATAAATAAAATACATGTGGGAAACAAGATTTGAATTACAGGAAAATAAAACAAAAATGTGAGATATGGTTTGACACCTGGGGATTCAAAAACACTTTGAAAAGGGTTTCCATAATTTATGTTCTCCTGCTACATAGTAATAATAGTTGCCACACAAGGAAAATTCATTTAAATGAAGCTTTTTCCTTAAACTACTGCACTACAAAATATCTTTTCATAAGAACTTTAAAATGAGAAAACAAGTTGGCATGGTCAAACCAGTTAAGAGGCAAATAATTGCTGTTGGATTCATCAGTATGGAGACAACCTTATACAGAGAAAAGGAGAGAAGGAGACACTAATTCTTTTCCCTGAGTTACTCATGCACTTTGCAAGGGCTAGTTTATTTAATGTTACTGTTAATCTTTTATTTTTTAAGTATTTATTTTATTTTTTTAAAGATTTTATTTATTACTTTTAGAGAGAGGGGAAAGGAGAGAGGCAGAGATGGAGAGAAACATCAATGTATGGTTGCCTTTCACCTGCCTCCAGCCACAAACCTGACTGGATAGCTGGCTTGCAACCTGATTATGTGTCCTGGCTGGGGAATCAAACCAGTGACCTTGGGGTTCGCAAGCCAGCGCCTTATCCACTGTGCCACCAGCCAGGGCCTCTGTTAATCTTTTACCCATGCTAGTTCAAGAACTCTGACTTAAATGAATTAGCACATGGCCCATCTCATATGTATGCAGGAAAATAGACTCTAGATCATTGTATTTAGTAATTTCAAGCTTATTCTTTCTGGTCATTCTATTTCCTGAGAGTCAGAAATGGTTCAACACACCGTATTCCATTGGATTGATAAATATTTACTATATGGTTGAGTCAATAATGAATTGATCTCAGATTGACTGCATAAACACTATAGAAGTCAATAGAATTACCTGAAAATAGAATGCAAGTAGTAGAGAATAATTTCCATTTATAAATTTATCTTCCTTATGGAAATGTCCATGAGAAGGTTCTAATATTAGAGAAATTGATTCTTTTTTTCAGGTCACAATTGCATTTCCATAGTTACAGCTCTTTGTTGGTCCTTGCAGCTTAGTGTGGTCATTACTGCCTGTATGTCAGAGATAATGTGGTTTTTAGTTTTTAAATGTTGGTGAATTATGCATATTTTGAATCTCCTGACAGCAATAAAATGTCAGTATGTGCACATAATGATTGTTGTGAAAGATATGTGGTATTTGCAAGCTAACAAATGGGCAGTATTCACAAATTGAACAAAGGTGGCCCAATTCATTCAATTTGGTAATAGTTGCTCCCCAGATATATTAGTTTAAGTATAATCTTTAGCTGCAATTTGTATATTTAAAACAGTCATAGAAGTAGCCAATTATCTGAGGCAAGGGACAACCTATGAAAGCTAAATTAGAAATAGTGCCAATTTTGATCCATTTACTGTCAAGAGGGTGCCTTGATGGAGAAGCCCAAAGTGCTGGAACTTGGATTGACCACTGCAAATAGGGGATGACAGGCAAAACGAGAGATGATGAGAAGTCTTTGGCAGGGGTGGAAATTGCGTCAATAGTACTCAGAAAAGCTGACACACTGACACAAGTAACAGGAAAAGACTACTCAGTCTCCCACCCGTATTCATGCAAATAGGTATTTTAGTCACGTGCAGCTTAAACAAGAAGGACTGACATGGAGATGCAAAGTTAGCAACAGCTGCCATGATCATCTCAGAGACTAAATTGTACAAAAACCATATTTGAATTCTTTTAAAAATCAAGAAAACACCTAATGTAAAGATTTGGTAATTATTAAGATGCCTTCCCATACTTAAGGATAAAAGAGTCATACACTCCAACCAGCAAGAGCAAGATGAACTCATTCCTGAAAGCATTTCCCTAATTCACTTTATAACCCCATATTCTTTTCCAATCAAATTTAATTTCCACTTGACCCAATTTTATTGCATGCTACCCCGTGTTTGTGAATTCCCGACTCAGATACTATAGATATTTTAAGTAGTTGATGTAACTGACTTTTTAAAATTCATTATTTCTAGAAAGAAGAACAGGGAGGGAGGAAGAAAGGGAGAGAAACATCAATGTATGGTTGCCTTTCTTCTGCCTCCAGCCAAAGACCTGGCTGGAGACCTGGCTTGCAACCTGGTTATATGCCCTGACTGGGGAATTGCACCAGTGACCTTTGGCTTTGCAGGCTAGCACCTTTCCACTGAGCCACCAGCCAGGGCTCATTGGTTGATTCTTTTATATGCCCTGACCAGGGATTGAACCTACAACCTTGGCATATAGGGACAATGCTCTAACCAACTGAGCTACCTGGCCAGAGCTCATAGAAATATATAAATTGAAATTTTGCAGGAACCTTAGTGATTATGATGTTCAGGCATCTTAACTTTAGAGATAAACATATTCTTCATGACCTAGAATTTTTTTGTAACCAGCTCTGCTAATCCTTTCCAATTCTAATGAACAACCATGTTATCATATTTAGTTTGTAATTTCTTCAGTTATAAACATTTTCTCTTAGATTTTCAAGCAATCAATAAGCATTGTGTTGAGGACTCATCATATTTTCTGAGCTATGCTGGCTGATGTAAGAGGTGCAGTCAAATTATTTATGTCATGGTATTTTCCTAAAATCATGAAAAGCTGAGGAAAAGTAAATTAAATAAAAGAATGGGGACCACTGGGTCACAAGTTTCTAGTACATTTCATCAGAATTTGCCTTCAACAAAAAGTGGTGGTGACATCTCAGATTTGTGTTAATAAAAGTATAAGACTTCACGCCCTGGCTGGTGGTACAGTGGATAAGGCGCCGGCCTGCGAACCCAAAGGTCACGGGTTCTATTCCCAGCCACGGCATATAACCAGGTTGCAGGCTGGGCCTCCAGTCAGGTCTGTGGCTGGAGGCAGGTGAAACGCAACCATACATTGATGTCTCTCTCCCTCTCTGCCTCTCTCCCTTCCCCTCTTTCTAAAAATAATGAAATAAAATCTTTTTTAAAAAAAAGTATAAGACTTCAAAAGAAGGAAGTAATGGTTTCTTTCTATTCAAGAGTGATCAAACCACATCTGGAATAAAATGTTCTGCCCTGGACTCCTCAATTTAAGAAAAGTTAGACAAGCCAGAATGTGTTTAGAGGATGATGAACAATTCCAAGATCATGTAGCATACAGATTAAAGAATAATGTAGACTTTTACTTAACAAGAGAAGATATGCAAGGATAATGAAAGCTGTCTTCAACTCTTTTGCAGTGCCATAGTGCAAAAGAGGATTAAGCATGTATATATTGCTGTAACTACATTAGAGTGTTTCTAAAAGCACAAACTGGGGATTATAAAAAAGGTCCCATCAATACCTGAATTGTATTTATCTACTCCACCTACATGTATAACTGCAGGGTTCCATACTTGAGAATATCTTCTAATTTGTCACTATTTGTCCTCTCATTTTCTTTTTTCCCCTGCTCTCTCCTCATTGCCCATGAGCCTTGTGCTGGAATTACTTCACATCTACGAAATGCTGCTAATGGAAACACTATTTCTCAGCCAAGGACATGGTCTCTCAGTGCACCAAAGCTTCAAAACATTCAAATGCAAAAATCTACGAGGTCTGTCCCAAAAGTATTGAGCCAGAGTCAACATAACCAAAATAGTTTGTGCGGCCGATAGTGTCAGGGCAGGCCTCATCTGAGCATCTGAAGTTGCTTGTGTTGCTTTACAGGGGAGGCAACCCCCCACCCAATAAAGCACAATACATGGTTGCTGGGGCAAATTTGGAGACCAGGTTCTCTCACCCTTCATACCCCCAAAACTGCTCACCAAAAACTTCTTTTCCCAATATCTTCATAAAATATATTCACAGGTCGTGATGCCTGGATAGGAGGACTGGAGCCAGCATGAACTTCACACACCTGAAGTTAGGATTGAGCTCTGACCAAAGAAAGGAGGACTGATGACAGGACACTACTGGTAGATGCTTCAGTATAAAGGAAGAGTAGTCAACAATTGAGGATTTATTTCATCAGATCTAATGTGCTACCTTGAGAGAATTTCCCCCGTCACCACTTCTGTTCAGTGTGTACTCCACATGCACTGTTGGCAAGTTGTCTGGAGAGGATTCAAGCAACAAATGAGTGTTTGGACTAGCTAACGTTGAAGATTCCTTCTGACTCCAGGACTGTAGGAGCCCAACGCTGTCTGTTCACCTTAGACAGCAAGGGAGATGGAGCTTGATAAGTGGGATGATAGTAACACAGTCATCATTATGGACCTAGAAACAAATGGAATACAAAGTGCCAGGATGTCTTTATGCCTTCTTTTGTGTTCACCTTAGTGCTGTTCCTCCAGTTGTGAAGTATAGACCTGCTTCAGAATCACTTGGGAAGCTTATTTAAAATTTAGACTCTTGGGATGAAAACTTAGAAACCACTCTTTAAAGCACCATTATCCATTAGAACTTTCTGTAATGATGGAAATGGTCCATATCTTCTGTCCAGTAACCACAGACCACATGAGCATGCTGAGTATTTCAGAACTGGCCGTTGTGATTAAGGAACTGAATGTTTTTTAATTTTATTTGTGTTATTTATGCCGTTACAGTTGTTCCCACTTTTTAAAGTTTCATTAATTTAACCCATTTAAATTTAAATAGCTACACATGGCTAGCAGCTGGCATATTGAACAAGGTGGTGGCAAAGTCCTAGAAGAAGGAAAATTGGAGAGTATTAAGTTTGTGGTACATAGGAATAAAGGTGAGCAATTGAAATAAAAACTTGAGACTGGATCACGAATACAGCAGAAATTAAATAACAGGAAACGGCCTTAGAGATCACCCAGTACAATAGCTTATAGCCTTTTTCTACAGTTCTGGAATCCTTTGAGAATTATTGAAAGCAACAGATCTTTAGTCAGTAATATGCTCATTCTAATTTATATGATACATTTATATCTTGGAACAGGAGAGTTAGAGAATCCCCAAAGCTCATTCATTGTCCCCTTTCCAAACCACAAATCCCTGAGTAGAATTCTTGATGCAGT
Organism: Noctilio leporinus; assembly: GCA_004026585.1. Classification (NCBI taxonomy): domain Eukaryota; kingdom Metazoa; phylum Chordata; class Mammalia; order Chiroptera; family Noctilionidae; genus Noctilio; species Noctilio leporinus. The sequence goes on from PVIW01001230.1 coordinate 99,788, forward strand.
AAAACACCCCTCTGTTCATAGAAACTTAAAACACAGGGTTCCAAGATTGGTCCAAGGTCATTCATTTATCATCCAACTTGGCTTCTATTGTTGACCCGTCCCATACTCTGAATATCTTTCTATATTCCGGGTCATGTAAACTTCACACTTTCTTATGAATAGTAGAACTAGCTAAGATTTATACACAAAAGGCAGGCATTCATCTGGATTGGAATAAGCACACTTTGAATTGTTTGGAAGTGCAGTGTTTTTTGCAGTACTTAGCCATGCTCCCCCATTTTTAGAAATGGAGTCACCTTTAGCTCGATAGTCCAGGTGCAGAAAGAACAACAAAGTGCTTTTGATTATCTTTCCTTTCTCTTATAAGAATAAAATGTGGTTAAAATGAATCAATAAAGAGAAGGCTTGCTCCTTGGTGTTTGATTAGGGGAGTCTTTATGCAATTGATTTTCCGAGCTCTTAGTCATATTGCAGAAAGGTCCCCATGCACTTCAAAAGTATTAACTGTTAAAAATAGTTTTCAGTTGCTGAGCAAATACCAATTTGCAGCAACGGGAAAGAAAAATTTAGCATGACTGTTTACATACATTGCAGAGAGAATGTTAACATCACCTTGAGCTATCTGTTGTTTGCTTGTATGCGTGAAGAGAGAAAAGCCAGTGCTTAATACAACACTTGGAACTCACATTTTCTATTGTATGTTCATAAATATTAATCTAGGGAGATAATTAGCTCTATAAATTTTACAATTAGCCTTTCAGAAAAGAAGTGGATGCTAATAAAAATAAGGCATGCTTTTAAGCTTCTCCACTGCAAATGTTTTCACTCTAACAACTCGGAGGCAGGGATTATCTTTAATTTTTTCCTGAAATAGGCATGCTTTACACCTATTTCATCTCTCCCTTGAGACCATAACCTTGCAACGGGGAAAATAGGTTTTCTATTCTTAAAATCTAGTTACCATCTATTTTTAAAATCTTTTCCTCTTTTTTTTTTTTCTCTGAAATACCCTAGGATAACAAAAAGGCTGTGGTTCACCCACTAGGAGACTGCTCCAATTCAGACTACCTGAAAGCTACAGAAGTGTGTCGTCCGGTGAAATCAATATGTTTGTGTTTGTGTGCTTTTCTGCATGTAGTGATTTTAAGTAATACTCTAGTCCTTAAACCTGATCATTAATTTCTACAGTTTAATGTCAGTCACAATCTGGGAAGATGTTGGTCCCAAAGACTTTGTCAAGGCCCACTTTTAAAAACTCAGCAGTAGAGTGGGAAACTATTCAGCTAGAAGTCAGCAGTGATGATCCTAGTCTAACTTGGGCAAATTGCACATTTTTTTTCTTTCAAAGTAAAAATGTCAGATTGATCAGTGGATTCCTAACCTGTCTATACAGTTGAAATTATTAAATACAGATTCCCGGGCTCCTCTTTAGCACGACTGAGTTAGAACTTCCAAGGAGTGGGGCCCATGCATGAGTACTTTTTAAATAAGTTCTTCTAATAATTCTCAGATACACAAAAGAACCAACTGGATTGTATATGGCAGCCAGTGAAATTAATGGTTTTTACTGTTCTTTCCTGTTCTAAATCAGCTGTGATTCAAACATGTTAGGAATTGGTGCAGGGGACAAGACTCTGGAAAAAGGGGATTGCTGGTCTGGATCATGAAAATAAAATGCAAAATGTGAGCAGGACCAGGAGTGGGCTGTGGCCTTTCCCATTCAGTCAAGGCTATTTCTTACTTACACAATAAATATGGTTATAAAACCGGTCAAACTATTCTTTTGAGGCAAACTATAAAATACCCAGGCTGGGATATAGTTTCTTCCTCTCATGACAACTATAACTGGTGGTGAAGTCCATGTTAAAAAGAATAATGAAGCTAGGTCTAGGGCCAGCTGAGAAAAAGCACCAAGATGCAGGCGTGGTTACATTAGCATCATCCGCTCTCTTCAGACCCTGCAAGAGGTCTGAAACCCACAGGCTTCAAAGTTGGGCTTAGATTCAAACCTCAGCCTTATGATCCATTTCCATGGCCTTATGGAGGTCTGCTGCCCTATCACCATATTCATTAAAAAACGTTTCAAAATAGATAGAATTTAGAAAACCTTCCAAAATTGATCTTTATTAAAATGTAAAACTAAAATAAAGGCCAACAAAAAATTAATTAATTCTAAGGATTTATTTCCCTATCTCTGTTACAATTAAGTCCATAGGGACTTAATTAAACAAGATAGCAGAACTATCTAGTTTAGTCTTAGTATTACATTCTGAGATTCTTGTTCTTTTGTTGTTGGTACTGGTGGTAGATTTTCCCCTCATTGTTTTCCTACTGAAATGCCTGACTTAGCAAAATCCAAGAGGAAAAATGAGGACTTGGGTGATATGGAAAACCAGCTTTCTGGGCTTCCCAGAGAAGATCCTAGAGCAAGTTATAATCAGGCATTCGCAAGCCTGACAAAGTTCACAAGCACGTGTTAATAGTCTCTCACTCACCCTAAGGAGGAAAAACTGGAAGGAAAAAAATTTGGATTTAATTCTTTATTTTTACCTAACATAGATACTAATAATGAGGTGACCCCACCCACTTCTACCTAATTATATGATAAAGAAGCATAAAAATATTACCATTGACTGAGCCAGCAGACTAGAAATTGTACAAGTTTTGCAACGGGAAGCTCCTTCATGGGCTGGTGACCCTGTGGCCCATTCATGTCCCTCCAATCTGGGGGAAGTTTGAGACCCCCTGGGGCCTCCCAAGGATTGCTATTGGAACTTTGAGCTACAAGAGGAAAGTTGCTCCCATTTTGAAAACTTTTAACTAGAAAGAGCAAGTCAGACAATTGATTCTACCTGGTTCCAGCCTTGTCCCTAACTGCCGTGGCAGGGACCCTACACTTGTCATTTACTGCTTCAGCCCTCAGATAAACCTCCCAGCTTGGGCAGACTGTGACCGCGAGGTTGGCCCTGATGTCCAGAAGCATGGGAGGGAACAGTGACTGCTGTCTTCAGATTTACCCCCAGAACAGCCACACTCAGCAAGGGGCAGCTCTTTGAGGGGTTGTAGATGATTGAAATTCAGTCTTCATAGTTAATATACTTTGACATTTCAAACAGCATTAAAGAAGTACATGAGAAATATTTCTACCAACAGTGGTCATGAGTTAAAAGGAAGAGCAATATTACCTTGAAGCTATTACTGGCGCTGTGAACCCCGGGGCTGTTCTTGAGGTATTCCAGGCTTGGATCACCTGATTCCAAAATGGACCCCCATCCCCACCCCATTCTGGTATGGGTGCTGATATTAGCATGCCCTTATGTTGAAATGCCAATTTATTTTTTTAAGGTTTTATTTATTATTTTCAGAAAGAAGGGCAGCGTGGGAGGAAGAAAGGGAGAGAAGCATCAATGTATGGTTGCCTTTCACCTGCCTCCAGCTACAAACCTGGCTGGAGACCTGGCTTGCAACCTGGTTATGTGCCCTGTCTGGGAATCAAACCAGCGACCTTTGGGTTCACTGGCCGATGCCTAATCCACTGTGCCACCAACCAGGGCTGAAATGCCAATTTAAACTCTCCCTGGTGCTATCAAATTTATTAACTCAAACTGACCTTAGTGCTTTCAGGCACATTAACTTATTGGAACCCAATACCTTTCCACCCTTAATGTTAAGTAGTTGTGTTTGATGTTGTAAACCCCCATTTGATAGAATATAAAACTAAGGCCGGTGGGTGCTCAGTAGTTACTCCAAGACTAGAACTAGCAGGCAGGATGGCAATGTGTCCTTATCACACTAGAGAACAGGAGTCACTGTCACTGTCAGTGGCTGAAAGCAGGACTGCAATACAGATTTCCTGAAACAGTTATATTCTTTTCTCTACATCTGCTGCTTCTAAAGCCCTAACTGGGGTCTTAGACCTCCCTAGGACACTAGGAGCAGTGTCCTTAGGATGTATGAGGCCATTATATTGGATGTTTACTCATCGGCAAGGCTATAAAACTACTGTTTGACTGGAATTGTAACACACTGGAACACAGGCAAACATACATACATACTTCTATAACCTTTCTCTATTTGGGGTAGAGGAATGAGGAGGAAAATCTTCTTAAAATGAGTTTTATTTACTTTTTATTTTTTTGAAACAGGGATCCAAGAAAGATTGGTTACTTGGAATCCAGAGATATTTCTTAAATCTTTATTTTAGCCATCTTTTACAAAACATTTCACAGAGTTATTTATGAGCAAACTCACCCTAAAGCAAGAAAAACCAAAAACCAGAACAATTCACAAACTGTCTGATCAGCCCCAATTGGATAGTAAATTAATATGTGAAAAGACAAAATTATCAGAATAAGTGGCATAACAAAGACAGAATTTCACTAGGGTATTTTCATCTCTGCTTCTCTTTCACTAACTTTCTTGCACTATTACTACCACCAGCCCTAAACGACCCCTGGGCTTTCTTGTGCCATCTTCAGACTCTCTGGATAGTCCACATGGCCACCCAAACAGGCCTACTCTTCCTATCAAAGCTCTGCCCAACCCTGGTTCCACATTAAATCCACCTGCAAAACTTAGGAAATGCCAAGGTCTGGCCCCTCCATAATCAGTTAAGTCAAAATCTTCATGAATTCCTCAACTGACTCTTTTGTGCAGCTGTACCTCAGCTTTGGACTTTGCTTTCTCTTCTTGCCTTTTTTCATCAATGCCAGTCTTTCAAACCACCTTCCCTTTTATGGCAAAATGCATAACTAAGGACTGTGGAGCCAGGCACAAGTTCCAGTACTATGATAACGTAATAAAATTGTTTAACCCTACTAAGAGCACAAGAAATGCAAATTAAAACAATAAGATTGAAGCCCTGGCTGGTGTGGCTCAGTGGATTGGTGCCAGCCTGCAATCTCAAAGGTCACTGGTTCAATTCCCCAGTCAGGGCACATAACCAGGTCTCCAGTCAGGTCTTCAGCCATGTCCTTAGCTGGAAGCAGATGAAAGGCAACCATACCTTGATGTTTCTCTCCCTTTCTCCCTCCTTCCCTGCCCTTCTCTCTGAAAATAATAAATAAAATCTTTTAAAAATAAAAATTAAAAATAAATTGAGATAGATCTTTTCACTTGTCATGTTGGCAATTTCTTAGAATATTTAAATCCTAGTGTGCACAAGAATATGGTAGGACATGCAATCTCATATACCTTTAAGGGAGTATAAACTGATATAACATTTCTAAAAAGTTAATTTCAAAAACCTGTATTATGATCTAAAAGAGCTCAAATCCCTGATCCAAAATTATATTTATTTGAAGGAAATGATGAAAGCTGTACAGAATGATTAGATCATGGGAATAGTCAATATGGCATTATTTATAATATCAGAAATAATAAATGAATGAAATGAGACAATGGATAATAACAACGTATGGTTAAAAATAACAAAGTCTATCCACACTATGGAATAATATCAAATTAGTAAGTGTTATAATTAGAAAGCTAGATAACATGGTGATATTGATATTAGAAAAAAATGATACAAAGTTGTACATGTGAACATTTATATGTCTATGTAAATACATACAAATAAGTTCAAAGAAAACATGTGAAATGTTTAGGGGTTATTTCTGGGTGGTGGGATTACAGATAATTTAATGATTTTTCCCTCTTAGATTTCTTCATTTTCTAAATGTTCTGACAAACAAGCATTAATATTATAATCAGAAAAACATAAACATGAATTTTTTTTTTATTACAAATAGACGTAGAGTTGGCAGCTTGATCGGTTCACCTTCCCAAATAACATGTTAGCACTTTTCCAGGAAGCTGACTTTCATTAGGAGGGAGGGTTTCCACAAGCTGGAGCCTGGGGCAGTTCAGATAGAGAAAATAGTTCCGCAAAGAAAGCATTTCTGCCTCTCAGCTGGGTGGCCAGGAGCAGCTTCCCTTGCTAGCAATTCAAGCACACTCTCTCCTGCACTCACTGTCAGACCTGGGATTCTGGCCTAGTGTGTGCTCACACACACACACACACACACCCTCTTGTAACTGGACATATATTTGTTTCATTAAATTCACTCAGTAGCAGTTTCTGCCCTGAACAGTCCCTAGGGCCTAAAGAAAAAAAAGTCAGTAATCAACATACTACTTTCAAGTACAGAGTACCGACCTATTTATAAAAGGAAATTAAGTAAAGCCCGTAATTATAACTAGCGTACAACCTTTCAACATAGTCAATGAGAAATTCAATTTGCTTAAAATAATGAGATACTCTGGCAAGAACAATCTGTTCATGTGCTGTTCCCAAGAGCCTCAGGATGGAAAAAGCCCTGCCTGACATTTAGTACTCTCTGCCAGTTTATCCACTCTGTCTGAGGGTGACTTTTGCCATGGTGCTGCAAGGTTTGAGGTGGAGAAAGAAAGAAAAAAAATTTTCTTTTTTCTCTTCTACCCAGTTACGGGAAAGTGGTGTGAAGATGGATTCAGATTTTTATTTTGAATAACCTCCCCCTGACCTATTTAGGGTGGGTCTAATTTAACTACCCTCTACTGACTCCACCATCATCCAAACCAGTGTTCAGATCTCTGAGATAGGTGATCTACACAGAGCCCTCTTTGCTTAAAGTTAACTCGGTGCTTTCTTGTTGAGTTCATATCGAATTGGATTGGCCGAGGAGTTTGTTTGTTTTTTTCCATAAGATGGCTCTAGTAGCACTTAATTGGCTTGAACTTCATTCAAAACAATTTTTTTAGATTATGTTGTGACAGCTGTAATATCAGCATGCATTTTTAAAAAGTTAACAAATTGGTGAATATTTGTGTAACCATTTTTATATTGAAAATGGAAGAAAGTATACATTTTCAGCCTATTATGTTTTATTATTTCAAGAAAGGTAAAAACAATACAACTGAAATGCAAAAAGAAAAAAAAAAAAAGATTCATGTACTGTATGAATAAGGGGTTGTGACAGATAGAACATGTCAAAAGTGGTTTGTGAGGTCCTGTGCTGGAGATTTCTCTCACTGGACCATGTTCCATGATCTGGTAGATCATTTGAAGTTGATAGCAATTAAGTAGGAACAATAATTGAGAGCACTCAAAATTATACATAGCCAACATAGTCAAAATCCAAAGCAATGAATTTATTGGTGAAAATGAGAAACGTGTCTCATCTTATGAAATAAAAACTAAACACAAACCAGTACCTACTGATATGTGAGCCTTTCCCTAGCTACATACTACCTTCAGATTTCCTTCATTCCTTCATTTGTTCATTCACTCAAGTTTCATTGGCTACTATTAAGTGTTAGCCACTCTGCTGGATATTGGAAGAACAAAGTACAGCATAGACTTGAAATCCCCAACATCTAGCAGGAAAGTATACGCATAAACAGGCCATTACAAAACTATTTGGTAGTGTGGTAATAGGATTTTTTGAAAATGGTTAGAAGAGGTGTCTACCTAACCTAGCCCTGTAGGAAATGGGTAGGAGGGAGTATCAAGAAATAAAATGGTAAAATCTAAGCTACAGGTCTATAACATAATTCAATATTTGTATATATTGCAACATAATCACTGCAATAAGTCTAGTTAATACCCATTACCACATATAGTTAAAAAAAATGTTCTTGTGATGAGAAATTTTAAGTTCTACTCTCTTAAAAACTTCCAATTGCACAATGGAATATTATTAACTACAGTCACTGTGCTATATATTATCAGGATTTATTTATTTTATAACTGGAAGTTTATACCTTTTGACTCACTTTTACTCATTTTGCCCCTCTTCTTCCATCTCCCACCTCTGGGAACCACCAATCTGTTCTCCATTTATTATTTTTTTATTTGTCAGTTACCCCATATAAATGAGATGATACAGCATTTTCTTTCTTTCTCTGTCTGACTTATTTCACTTAGCATAATACCCTCACAATATATATAATATATATATATATGTTTATTTATTATAATATATGTATTTATTAATTCATCCATCCATCCATTCATTCATCCATTGAAGGACATTTAGGCTATTTCAGTAATTTGGCTATTGTAAATAATATGGCAGCGAACATGGTTGTGAATACATCCTTTTGAATTAGTGCTTTTATCATCTTGGAACTATTACCCAGAATTGGAATTGCTAGATCTTATGGTAGTTTTGTTTTTAATTTTTTTGAGGAACCTCCATACTGGTTTTCTATAATGGCTACACCACTTTGCATTCCTACCAACAGCGCACAAGGATTTTTTTCCCCACATCCTTGCCAATACTTGGTATTTCTTATGTTTTTGATAATAGCAATTCTAACAGGTGTAAAGTTATGTCTCCTTGTGGTTTTATTTTGCATTTCTGTGATGATTAGTGATATTAAGCATCTTTCTATGTTGCTCTTGCTCATCTGTATGTCTTTTATTTGGAAAAAAATTCTATTCAGATCCTCCACCCATTTTTTAATTGGATTGTGGTTTACCATTATTGAGTTGAATGAGTTATTTACCTATTTTGGATCTTAATCCCTTCCTTTATCAGATACATAATTTATAAATATTTTCTTCTGTTCAGTAGGTTGCCTTTTCATTTTATTGATGGTTTTCTTTGCTGTGCAAAAGTGTTTTAGTTTTATGTAGTCCCACTTGCTTATTTTTGCTTTTGATGTCAAATCTGAAAATCATCACCAAGATCAATGTTAAGGAGCTCACTACCTATGCTTTCTTCTAAGAGTTTTATGGTTTCAGGTCTTACTTTCAAGTCTTTCATCTATTTTGAGCTAGTTTTTGTATATGTCATAATATAGTGCTCCAGTTTCATTCTTTTGAATGTGGCTATCCAGCTGTTCCAACACGATTTATTGAAGATACTGTTTATTCCCCATCATATATTCTTGACTCCTTTGCTGTAGTTAAGTTTATTACAGATACATGTGTGTTTGTATCTGGGCTCTTGTTGTGTTCCATTGAACTGTGTGTCTGTTTTTATGGCAATACTGTACTGTTTTGATTATTATAACTTTGTAATTTAGTTTGAAGTCAGGAAGCATAATGCCTCCAGCTTTGTTTTTCTTACTCAAAATTGCCTTGTCTCTTTAGGAGTCTTTGTTTTCATACAAATTTTAAGATTTTTCCATTTCTGTGAAAAATGGCATTGTAATTTAATAGGGATTGCTTTGAATCTATAGATTACTTGGTTAGTATGAACCTATTAACACCATTGATTCTTCTAGTCCATGATCACATAGTATCTTTCTACTTATATGTGTCTCCTTCAATTTCTTTCATCAATGTCTTATAGTGTTCATTATACAGGTCTTTTACTCCCTTGGTTATATTATTCCTAGGTATTTTTTTCTTTTTTATGATATTGTAAATGGGATTATTTCCTTAGTTTTTCTTTCTGAGAGTTCATTTTTAGTGTATAGCAATGTAACAAATTTTTATATATTGAGTTTGGTTCCTGCAACTTTACTGAATTTGTTTATTAGTTGGTAGAGTCTTTAGGATTTTCTATCATGTCATCTACAACTAGTGACAGCTTTATTTTCTCCTTTCTGATTTGGATGTCTTTTATCTTTTTTTTTTTTTTTTTTTTTTTTTTCCTGCCTCCAGTTATGCTGACTAGGAGTTTCAGTACTATATAGATTAAAAGTGGAGAGAGTGGGCTTCCTTGTCTTGCTCCTGATATTAGAGGAAAAGCTTTCAGCTTGTTACTACTGAGTATGATGTTAGCTATGGGCTTGTCATATGTATATTTCATATTTTATTTATATTTTTAAGGAGACAAGCCAGGAAAAACTATGATTTTAAAGAAATCATAGGCTGTGATAAAAGCTTATTCTCTGAAAATAGACTATGAATTCATATCTTTTTGTTTCCACATCTTAAATATGTGATTTTAAGCAAGTCCCTTGACCTCTGCAAACCTCAGTGCTTTCCATCTGACAAATGGAGATAATAAAAATGCCTACCACATAGGGTTACATTACTTATCATTACTTATCATCATCATCAACATCATTAATTTAAGGATCAGTTGGGATCCATATACACAAGTACAAGTAAGAGATAACACAAGCCCGAAATTGGCAATAGTTTTTGATGCTAAGAAGAGAGGATAGGTTTGAAAAATATTCAGGGGTTAGCATTGAAATGAGAAATAAATTAGTTGTATGAGGGACTCTGAGGAGAAGGAAGACTCAAGAGAAAGCATCAGGTTTTCTAGACTAGGTAATTGAGTGGACTGATTCTAAGTGATATAGTTAATATTAGAAGAAAAGCTTATTTCTAAGAAAAAATGATGAGAGATGAGCTAGAGATGCCTGTGGACACCTACTGGACAGACACTGTGAGCTTAGTTTCAATCATACCCATACCCAGCCATGAGATTATATATTGGGGGTGGGGGGGTGGGGCTCTATCTTCAAACTTTAATTATGGGTGCAGCTAAAGTGTCTTCCTTTTAGATGCAAATAGAATCCTATTTATCCATAAAATTCAAACCCTAACAAGTAAAGGAGGTGGCTGGAATTCCTTATCTTGTTCAGTGTTATTTAACTGACTGCTTCCCCAAAAGATAAGAGAGTGCTTACCTTGTCATCCCTTCAGAGGGAAGGGGTCAGGAACCTGGGGAAAGAAGGAGAGAAATTTGCCTCCTCTAGGAGGGAACAGCAATTCAAGAATGCTCCAAATGAGGGCCCTGCAAATTCCTAATCAAATGGTGAGACTCAAGGGTCACAAGGCAGGGAGAAGAAAGAACCACAGTTTTGCTTAAGAACTGGAGAACTTTTATTGGAAGAGTGTTGGGTATGAAGTCAGTTCTTTTAGGAATTCTCTCAACCCTAATTGTCAGAATTTTGGGACAACTAGAAGAATTTCATCTCTTTCCTTGGAGGAGATCATAAAGTCTTCTATGCAGAAGAGCTCTCAAAAGGTGAGCTGGTTTCCCTCCTTTGATACCTGGAAGATTTGCCCCCGACAGCATATTGCAAGTGGCTGATACCTCTTTCCTTGGCCTTAGATAGACAAAACAGTTTTGAAACATGTTTGTATAACAGGAAAAAGGATGTGGAAATATTAACCCACTAGGTAACTCGTTCCTAAACTAATAAAAAACAATGGACCATCTCACTATGAAAAATTCACATTCACACACTATTAACAATACAGTTTCAGAACTTACACAAGGCTCTTAAAGATAATCCAAGAAAAATATGAAGATCAGATGACCAAAAGCTAACAACCTGACATAGAAGGGGGTTGGAGGGATACCATGAGTCATCAGGTAATTAAGTCCACCTTTAGAAGAGTTGTGCAGGGAATAACTGAGGGCAAAGATATGCAAGAAATGCACAGTTTCACTCTGATGTTAGCTAAAATGACTGACAAATCTGATAATGAAGTGCTGAAAGTAGTAAATGAAAACCATCATTACTGCTCCACTTTGGTGTCATGGGTTCTGAGGCTAGTATTACTGAACTTGGTGAAAAATCAAGGAAATTTGGAATTTGAGCAAGGATTGCAACTTCTACCTGTATACAAACTAGCAATACTAAGTCCAAGTCTTCACTGTAATGTTTTCTTTAAAAGAAGAGGCATTTAAGAAACTTTAATTTTCACTTTTGGGGACATTTAGAGTATTGTTCCAGGGCAGTCCACTCACCCTGCTTTGGTCTCAGGTTTGCAGGTATGGCTCAGGGTCCTTCCAGGGAACATTGTGTGCATGAGGGTTGGATCTGCCTTACTGTGGTGGGTGGATAGGAGACCTGATTGCTACTGCAAAGAACATAGGTCTCTCAATAGCATCAGACAGGTCTGGTTACAGAGCAAATAGGAGCCTAGCGGGTAGAGTTTCAGTCTTCTCAGGCTACTTCACAACTTTATTTTACAATCAGGAGTTTGAAGTTCTCTGGCGTGGGCTCCTGCTCAGCAGCCCCAAGTATATGAATTTGTTGACTTACTCTTTCTGCAGTTCTCAGATGAAAGATAAACCATGATCTTGATTGTCCTTTCTTTCTCCTCTTAAGCCTATCCCATCTTTTCTTCTCTTCAGTTTGAAGAGTGGCTTTGAAAAGTATGAAGGTGACATGAGATTCAGTCATCAGGACTTCAACTTCACTGTGTAGATCAATCTTTATCCTCTTCCTGTGCTACCTCTCTGACTTCTTTCACATTCTCCCTCCTCATCCCCTGAGATATAATAATTACTCCAAGAACTTAAATTTAGTAAGGAAATAAATGAGTCAATCTAAGAGAATGAGAGGCCCAATGAGTTAGAGAATTTTCATATGGAAATTCAGTGAATTATAGTTGTCCACATTGAACTCTGAATGATGATACATTTGCAAAGGTCATTCTGAACAATGGGAACATTTTAAAATAAGCCTTGAGAACATAATTTCTTTTATGTCTTATACCAAAAGTATAAACTAAAGTAGCACACTTGAGCCTGCTATGGAAAGAGTCCTCAAAGCTTTGGGCTTATTGAATAATAATGATAAATCACATTTCCAAATCCTTCCCAGGCAGGCACAAATGTGTTATAGACAAATCAACACTAATGAATAGGAGAACATTTTTTATAATAACCTTTTGATATTACATAATAATTATAATTAACTTTAAAGGACTAGTGTGTGATGCACTGTCCTTTCAAAAATCCTTATAGTTGATTCCACGTTAATGGTAAGATTGGACAAATGAATGCAATTAAGTGCAGCAACATTGACAAAATCACTTTTCAAGCACCCTGATCCCTCCCTCAGCCTCTTCTACCGCAAAGCTCATTGTTTTCTGGTCTTTCTCAAGTGCTTGTTCTAATGATGCTGACACACTTGACTGTATAGATAGAGCAACATGGTGGCCAAGTAAATATTTTATCTGAAATATTCCCTAGTGCACTTATAAAGAAAGTGATATCCAAGATTAACACATGAATATAACTTTTCAGTGAAACCCAGGCATGAGCTCTTTATTTGAATGAATCTAGTTGAAGGAGACACTTTTTACGCCAAAAGGATATTATTTATCCATAGAGTGCTCTCTGGTTAAAGGGAACATCTTGGTGCCTGGACTAAAAAGCATTTCAAATAATTCTTTCTCTTAAAATGATAGAAACCCTGGCTGGTAGCACAGTGGATAAGGCGCTGGCCTGCAAACCCAAAGGTCGCTGGCTTATTCCTAGCCAGGGCACATAACCAGGTTGCAAGCCAGGTCTCTAGCCTGATCCGTAGCTGGAGGCAGGTGAGAGGCAACCATACTGATATCTCTCTCCCTTCCCTTCTCTCTAAAAATAATAAAATATATATTTTTAAATGATAGAAACCTTGTGTCCTGAGAAGATTGGAATCCTAATGAGTGAAATACTTCTAGGGCACTTTATCGCAAATCTTATATCCCACGTGAATATTTAGTGTGAAATGCTGATCTGCCCAATGGTGGTGTTCTGGAACCTCAGGTAGGTATGAATAAAATATAAACGTATTTATTGCATGTGGTCTCGGTCCTTCCTCAAGAACGATCCTTTATAGATTATGTCACTCATCATCCTTTCAGAGGAGCTTTTTAAACTTTTACAACAATTCTTTAGGGACTTCACAATGGGTTATGTAAAATGGCTGTGACTCATGTTGGACAGCTGTACTAATCAATACTGAAACACAGAACCCAGACACCACAGCAAATGTCTCGCCTCGTGCAGTTGGGGTGTGGTGAGGCAGCTGGGTCTCTGACCTCACAACACACTGCTCAGGTTTCCATGACAGTCCCTGCATACACACAGGGTTTGGAGGGTATTTATATCTGGGGAAGTTGTTGTGAATGTACATGGACATTCAGAGCACGCTATTTAGACGAACTCAGCCGAAGCTAAAAAATGCAGGCATGCTGAACAATCTGTAGAATTTTATCAACTTTTGACAACTTTTGATAATCAGGGCTCATCTAAATAATGCATAATTCAGCAGTATTTTGCTTCTCTTCCTTGCCCACTTTTTTGACAGATTTTTAAGTGGATTTGAGTATTGATAAGAATCATTAACTAATACAAATTTGAAGAACAGTTTATACAGTCTGAATATGTGTGTCCCACAAATTTCATATGCTAACATTTTCAAACCCAAGGTGATGGTATTAAGAGTTGGGGCCCCTTGGATAATGATGAATTCATAAGTGTAGATCTCCCATGAACTGGATGAGCACCCTTATGAAAGAAACCTCAGAGAGCTCCCTAGCTTCTGCCATCATGCAAGGTTACAAAGAGAAGCTGACAGTCCACAGTCTAGAAGAGGGCTGTCACCAGAATCCAACCAGGCCAACAAACACCCTAATCTTAGACTTCCAGCCCCCAAGAACTGGGAGCACTAAATTTGCCCTATTGATAAGACCCTCAGCCCCAACAGACCAAGACAACAGCATAGGAAAGTCGTTAAGAACCATGGCTTTAGATTAGATTTGAATTAAAATATTGACCCTGCCCTTTTATAGAAACTATGACCTAAGCCTGGCATTGTCTGTTCACTTCTCTGAGATTCAAGTTGCTTACTTATAAAATGGAGATAAAAGTAAGTAGTATATCCCTCTTGGAGATGACTGAGATTAAAAGAGGTGATGCACTGAAAAGCACTCAGCACAATGCTTGGCTCAAAACATATACTTAATACAAATTACCAATTTCAATGTTTACCGGCAGTAGACATATTATAAAATAGGTATTCTGATTTTGAATTCCAGATGACATCGTTAAGTGTGCCCATCAAACCTGTAAAGCTACGGGAGGTTGACAGTGGAAGAAACATTAGCTTTGAAGCTGGTAGGCATGCCAGGGAGAAAATAGAATGCATGCCTCAAAGGGGGGGACAGATTATCACTGAGCTCTTTGCTGCCAAGCCACCTGTGACATGTTTTGTTTTGTTTTTAATTTTTGCTGTTGTCTGTATTGTTTAGTTTCTTCTCCTTTTCTTTTCCTGCCTTGGTGCTGACCTCCTTCACAAATGCACTATTAAATTCTTAACAGTTATTACTAGCTGATGTGGAGGGATCTAATAAACACTGGCAACTCTGTCATCAGGAAGGAAAATGCAGAGTAACTCATGCATCCCAGGCAGGGGATGCCAGGAAAGAGGAAGCTGGTCTACGATTTGGAGATATAGGATTCTGCATAGAAACTTCTTATTTAAAGATTATTTTCTTTAACTGATTTTTATTTTTTTTAAAGGTTTTAGTCATTATTTTTAGAGGAGGGAAGGGAGAAAAGCAGAGAGGGAGAGAGACGTCAATATGTGGTTGCCTTTCCCCTGCCTCCAGCCACAGACCTGGCTGGAGACCTGGCTTGCAACCTGGTTATGTGCCCTGGCTGGGGAACAGAACCAGCAACTTTTGGCTTCGCAGGCCAGTGCCTTATCTACTGTACCACCAGCCAGGGCTAAAAGATTATTTTCTTAATTGGCGTTCAGAGGGAGTAAATTACCAAAGTCTCTAAGTCTGTTTTTAAAACCTTCATAGGAGCCTTGTTTGTCTCTGAAGTCATTTTGAAGACCGCCAGCACTGTTTATAACATGCCCAGCTACCATTCTCCTTGGTATTCTTTTAATTGAAAGGGTAAAAATAATTTTTGCTCATAGTATTATTAAAGAAAATATTTGGATAAAAACAAAGACATGGAGGTTACTTGCATGATGATGCTATTTGTAGCCATGGAAACAAATACAATCCCATAGAAGAGGAAGCATAAAATCTGGGTACAGACCTTTGGGAAAAACCTTCATTCAGATGATGGATAGAGGAAGAGGAGATAAACCTAATAGTCTGAGAGGAAGAAAAACCCATGTTTTTAATTGAAGCCAGGGAGGAGACAAAACTTGAACAGCAACTTTCGAACTTTTTTTTAAGATTATATTTATTATTTTTAGAGAGAGGGGAAGGGAGGGAGGCAGAAAGGGAGAGAAACATCAATGTGTGATTGCTTTTCACCTGCCTCCAGCTAAGGACCTGGATGGCTGGAGACCTGCCTTGCAACCTGGTTATATGTCCTGACTGGGAATCAAACTAGTAACCTTTGGGTTCACAGGGTAGCCAGCAGCCAGGGCATCAAACTTTTTTTAGACACAGATCCTTCTTAAAGATTTTACAAAGAATTCAATGAGTAAACTAATGAAAGCAAAACGGTAGGACTTACTATGTGACATTTTGATGCACTCTATACACAGTCACCTATTTAAATTTTATTCAACCCTATAAAATAGGCACTATTATTATTTTGCTATATGTGCATATTTTACAGATATGTAAACTGAAGCATGCAGAAGTGAAGTAACTTGTCCAAAGTCACATAATCTTTAAGGGGTTAGATCCAGAATTTGCATGCAGAAAGACTGACTCAGGGGTGATGAAGGTCTAGAAAGATGTCATAGAGAAAGAGAAATGGGCCTTAAAGAGGCTAGAGCAGCCTCTAGGAGGAATGGGGAACATTAGTGAACAGTAATCTCTTTGCTCTAAGAAGGTCAGCCCATATCTTAGCTATTAGAACTTTCTTTTTCTAGTGTTCACAATGAAATAAGGTTTCAATTTTCCTATGAATCCTGTGAAAGATAATCCCAATCTCTTCATAGTGGTTCAACCCAGACCTAAAAAAAAAAAAAAAAAAAAAAAGTTTCTAAGGGAAATGGAAAGAATTGAAGAGAAAATCATGTATAGTCATTGCTGCATTGACAGAAGAGATGGGGAACAAGAGCAGCAGAAATGAGAGGAAGATTTTAAAGGTGCTATAAAATCATGGTGCATCTCAAGTTGGGGTGACAGGATTTAATTAGGAAGCACAAAAAAACTTTCAATAATGCGTAAGTGGAAAACAAGCCCAAATCTTTAAACTCTGGCCCAGGAAAGCTCATAGTGAATGAGACACATTTAAACTGCACTTGGTTTCTCTTCAAAACATTGTCTCTAACCTTTTAAATGTCAAATTTACTGCATTGTAAATCTAAGGAATGGCCCATCTGTGCTCTGTTCCCTCTTACAAACCAACAACAACAAAAAAAAAACAAACCAAAAAAAACTTAGCTTCTATATCATGTTGTCTCAATAGCTGCTAGGTTTAAGCATCAAGGTTCTTGATTCTGGGGAGTTGGTGGCTGCACCCACTGTGACAGGCTGTGTACCTGGGTTTGCCCCAGATTTCCCAAGGCTTTGCTGACTTTGCACAGTTTCACAAAGTCACTGAACCCTGCCTTCAAGTCTGAGCTCCTTCAATATAAAACCCACTCTTACTCATGTCTATTCACATCCCTTGCCTAATCCCCCCCAAAAGCCAACACAGGATTATGAACAAAGTTGATTATCAAATGCTTTTTAAAAATAGAAGTATCAGGTTGCAAGCCAGGTCTCCAAATATGTCCATAGCTGGAGGCAGGTGAAAGACAACCATACATTGATGTTTCTCTCCCTTCCCCTCTCTCTAAAAATAACAAATAAAATATTTTAAAAATTAAAATTAAAATTAAAAAATAAAATAGGACCTGGATAAACTAAGAAAGCAGGGGATACTGTGACCTGAAAATCCTTTATATTTAGGTAAATTTATTTCCATTTCACAAATATTTACTTAGTGTCTACTCTATATACCATATTTTAGGTTTGGTGATGAGATTTCAAAAATTAATAAAAATACTACAATTTGGGCAATGATTTCCCTTCCCCAAATTTAGGGGAAGATAGAGAATTTTATTTCCTAACATGATTTTCAGGTATTTTTTGAGTGATTAACCGTTGGTGGGCACATATCCACTTATAAAACATAGGCAGGCAACACAAAAGTGTCAGTGATGGCAAATGAGACCTGGTATTTTGTTTTCACCAACTTGTCACAGACAAGCCACAAAATGTGTAAACTGTAGGCAGCTAATTTATAGATCATTTTTCCTGTCTTTTTCTGACTGATATTGTTAGGGGAATTTAGAATTGTCTCCAGAACATGAGACTGTGGATATTATAAAGATACACAAAGAGGAAATATACATATATATTTCAAAGTATGTTAATTTCAATTGCATCTTTGTCAAGTAGCCATAAAACTGGTCTTAGCCAGTATTTGTATAAAATCACACCATAACCATAAATCTTTAACTTCATTTTCTTTTAATTCCAACTAAAAAGTGGGTCATTTAAATGTGTACATAATAAAATACCTGGTAGGTCTCTAACAGTGCCCTGCTCTGTTGGATAAAGAACTGGAAATTCAGTTTTGTAGGGAAAAATTAATCTGTTTTAAAGCAATGGTAAGTGTACCAGGAAGTTCCAAAATAGTTCCATGTAGCTTCAAAATGAGAAAAATAGCCAAGAGGACAATGAAGTGGAGGTAGAATTATTTTCCATATATTTGCAAATATAGGCAATGCATTCTTCATTCAAGACACAAAATGAATGAACAGCTAAGGGATCAAGTCAGAGATGAAGGCCCAAATTGCTTTTACCTTGGGGCTACTGTCTTCTGCCTCTTGGGATGCATTTTGATCTAAATTCTGTATTTATTTTGGGAAAGTGGGAAGGAAAGGGGGCTAATTGTCACAAAAGTAGATTTCGTTCTTAATCTTATCACCAGAACTGAGCCTCAAATAAAAACTTGTAATATTTTGCTGTAAAAAAATTCATTTTCTGAATAAAATAAGCATAAATGTCTTTTCTCAAATAATCTGCTAATAAACCTCTAAGTCTTTAGTATTACTATAGGAAGTCATTAAATCTATCACTGCCTAGAGATACACAAAGCAAGGAAGCAGTATCTGGAATATTTTCACCAAGAAAAATCATCCTAACAAAGAAAACTTTTAATTTATAAAATTAAAGTATTTCATTTCATGATATAAATGATAAATGTTGGACTGCATCAGAGAGGGATAAAATTAAAATGTTAAGATTTACAAATAAAAGCTAACTCTCATAAGTAAAACAAATTAGCTTAAGGCTTAATATATTTAGCATTTTTGCTGTGATTCACTAGGAATTAATGATTCAAATGTTCTGATCAAAAAGAGGTTTGGTGGCTACAAAGTCTTTGACCAAAAGTATAAAAATTGTTGAAATTATTAGATTCAGTGGGCTTACCTACTAAAGACTGAGTAAAGTGACCTCTAAGATTCTTCATAGTAGTAGTAGTAATAATAATACTTCTAAAAATCATGATGTAAGTTATGGAAAGTAAGCTAAGGAACAAACATAAGTGCTTAAGAAAGTTTATTCAATTTTTCTTTCTACAAAGAGCTACTCCAATAGATTTGGCTAGAATCGCCTACCTATTCTCACCAGCAGCTAAGCAGTTAGCATAGAAGTGTTGATTACATAATGGAAAAATAATCAATTAAGCATATCTAACTTTTTTGTTATTAGTACATATTTTATTCAAATTAATAATTACTGGTAAGGATACCTTATCCTATAAAAGATTAAATATTTTATGCCTATGATTTGAATATGTATATTTTATGTCACTATTCCATTACTATCTTTCTAAAAATCATGTTACAAATAAAAATGCAGAATTCCGACTATAGAATGAAGCTTTGAGTTTTCCATATAATCAATAAAACCTCTGCCTTTGTAGCTGAATCACCCCTAATCTGATTACTCTTTTGGAGGGCTTACTGATCAAATCAGAGGGCATGGTTGATTCTGTGGTTTACCCAAGTTCTACATGAAGTCAGCTTAGAACATTGACTGAGCTGCACCTTAGCCAATTCGAGCACGTTGTACAAGTGTGCTTACTCTGAGAAGAGCCCAGGAAATGGAGATCATGTGGGTTTGCAAAATGTTCTGTAAAACTCTATGCAAGAACATGGGGTCACATCAGTCACATGAGAAATAAAAAGGTTATATAGTAAGTGGAAGGCTTGCTTTTGGAAGGTTTGCTTTAATCAGTCCAAGGAACTTAGTACAGAAAGAGAATACAATGAATTATTTGGAACAGCACTAGACCCTCATCAATTGTTAGCCTGTAAACATGAGCCAAAAAGTATTTGCATCATGTGCTTGAAATGCATGATCTATGCTAAATGTTCTGCCAACATTTTCAGAGCTATAAGTCATTTAACAACTCACCATGTGACTCAGAGAGTTGGAAAGCACCGGTGTTCTGTTGTGCTCAATGCTTCTTCCTCTTCTCTCATTCCTCTCTGTCCCCACCTTTCTGTCCCCTTTCAACTAAGTGGAAATGGCCTTGGTTTGCAGATATTTACTTAGGGGCTACTAAGATTCACCGGCTGTGTTCGGTTCTGCAATATAAAACACATTTAATGGAATATCTGTAGTATCAAGGTATCTGTACTTTAGTCAAAAGAAAAAAGAAAAGAAAAGAAAAAGTGTGACTGAGGAGACTTGGCTGGTTTCACTCCCCCAGGAGTGCTTGGGAAGTCTTAGACTGTGATGGAAAATCCACTGGACAGAGAATAAAAGACCTAAATTTTAGTCCCAGTCCTGAAATTAAAGGCCATTACATAATTTTTGAGCATGAATGCCCTTTATAAATCAACATAGTGCTACTGACTCATGGTTAGTTGAAAATGAGCTTTCAATTGGACATGATTTACTAATAATAAATTGGGCAGAAGCAGGCACCATGGCTGGTCTTTGGCTAATGGCACATATTTTCATAAGTTACAGGTGTTTGTTATGGTCATGAAAGAGAAAATTAGCATTATGTGGGGTTCACATCAACAAACTGGGTTCCTTATGACATGTTCTCACTAAAATTTTGTGAGAAAAGTTCTATTGAGTTATTTTCAGGTTGTACTTTTGAATCACTCTGGAGTAGCTAGAGTAAAATTAAAATACTGAAACAATCATTGATTTAATAAGATTGGGATGGGATAAATCTGATAAAGACTGGAAAAACCAGGTTCCCTTTTTAATAGAGCTGCATGGATTTGTGGAAAGATGTCAAAACTGAAAGATAACACAGAGTTTTAGACAGGATCTGTTAAGAATCAAGTGTGAATTAGGGAAAGGTATACCCTTATTCTAAAGTTTCTTTCCAACCTAAAATTTATGATTATTTTAATCAAAGGAAATATTAAGGAAAATGTTACTGTGATTGTCTTTAAACACCACTATGGAATTACATACTCCCCATAGATATTAAAAGCTATTTAATGCTGAAGGATGATCCTTGACCTAGAGCAATTTATTTCCTTTCTCAGTTTATAACCTTAGTAATACTCCTAACACTGAAATATTCAGTAAAGACCGCATGTCAACCACTGGCTTGAAATGAGTAATGTAAGTGCTCTTTGCTGCACCTCATCATGTGTTTTTGTTCAGGTGTTTCATTTTTCACTATGTTACATTTTATTTATGTAAAGAGAATGTTAAAAATAGGAAACGGGTGCAAAATGAGCTACCTGACAGCCTAACAAAATGCCTGCCATGGGAATTGTGACTTCCATTTGTAACTTGTGGGCTTAAACTACAAATCCTGAAATTACAGGTTTATTCTCTGATAGATTGCAAAGCCAACCATGGGTAGAATCCCATTCTAAAAAGCAGCAGGTATTTCCCCCCTCATCCTGATTGGAAGCCTCCAAAATACAAAGGTATCAAAAAATGTAAAAAAAATAAAAAATAAATAAAAAGGAGAGGGGCTAGGGGGAAACCCTGAAAACTGTTCATTTTAAAACAAGACTAGTAGATAAATTTTCCTTCTCAGATGCAACACATTCGGGGAGAAGAGAAACTTCAAATCTAGTGAGTGACTCATTTTCATTGGAAATGAGAGTCTGGACATTTTAAAGCGACATAAGATTCTGTTTTTGTGGATGCCAACAAAGAAAAAGTCCAAATAGTTGATTAAGGAAAAGCATTTGTTATAACTTTGGTTACACCCCAGAAATTTATAGAATTACACAAAACATATTTGGTTTGGGGATTTCCAGCTTAAAGAGTTGTTTGATTTAGATGAGAGGGGGAATTTTTGAATACCAGATGTGTTTACATTCAGACAACCAGATTCATACTGGCCGAGGGACCCCAAATCATTCATCCTCGGCAACTGTCCGTTACTTTAGGCAAAATAACATCCTGGTCTTAGTGCATCCCCCAGGATACTTAATTAGTTCCAAAGACAAAATTAAATGCTGGTGGTGCCTCTGAGATTTCATCTTAGAGTTTGAGGAGTTGAATGAATCTGGGAGTCAGAATATTTTATCATCTTTAATGGGTGTTCTTTAAGGGAAGATTAAAACTCTATCCAGGTTGAATGCAGGCAAGGGAAAAAGATCTGGATGAAATCAAAGCAAATGAGGCCTGACCTCAAAGGCGGCACTCAACTTGTGTCCTATAAGCAATACTTTCCCAGCTCTGCAAGCTCTCCCCAGCCCAACCAACCACTTGCCTGACGTGTGGGCCCAGGCTCACACTGAGACCAAATAGACAAGTGAGTGAAGGCGTCTCAGGAAACTTTTGATTCTGCCAGATACCTTTTCCATTTTCTGAAATTCCTGGGTAGGTAGCAATAATTCTTAACTAGTACTATCTATCTAGAAGTACCTATCAGAAACACTTCAGGATCTTTTAAAAATATAGATTCCCAGGGGATCGCTTGAATCAGCAGGCTTCCATTAGAAATGGTAAATGCTCTGGGGATGGGCATGAGTGTGATTTATGGTCAGAGTGGAGAACATTGGCCTACATGGGCCAGGACCGAAAAGTAGCCTTCTGGCAAATGTGATCTCCACTGAGAGAGCCATTGATCTTTCCTGCCTTAATTGAACAATTTCAGTCACATTCTCCTATAATTTGAGAGTCAGCGCAGTCTCAGTATTCATCTTGTATTTCCTGTCCTGCTTCTATTTCAGGCAACAGAATTAATATGCAGTATCCAAGGTCACTCAGGTGTAGTGGCAACAGTGAAAGGCCAGAACCCCATTATTTTATTTCTGATTCAGTAAATATCCTACTATGCCTCCACCAACACTGGTGTTTGTTTATGTAGCATCTATCGTGTATGCCATGAAATATGGTCCCATTCCAGTAAGTTGCAATGAAGGTAAAATGGTACTTTGCTGCATTCAGAACAGAGGAAATGTTTAATAAATGTTTCCTTTATCAAGGATCCCTTTTACCACCTGGGTATCTGTCCTGCCCTCTCAGTCTCACAGGTGAGGGCTTTGAAGAGCTGGTGAGAATATTGTGGTTGGGAGCCACGAGGACAAGCAAGAAGGGTGGTGCATGGAAGGATAGGAAGTGCAGGACTGGGGAAGCCTAGCAAACTTCGCTGGGGCCAGCTCTGTCTCTACTAATAGAATCAACAGACTTCTGACAAAAGAACAGATCATTGGCTCTCAAAGTCTTTTCCAAAGAACAGATGGGAGGTAGGAGTTGAGAACTCTATTCTGGGATTGCAGAAATCACTATAGATGCTGTGGTTTTTGCCAAATCACCCAACTGGCTTGTGACTCAGTTCTCTCCATCTGCTAGTGTGCTAACATGTTGGGCTGCACCATCTTCTGCACTGACTTGCCTCGCAGAAATGCTCTAAGGAACAGCATTTCAAAGCCTCCCAGAGACTTTGGATTAATTTAAGACTAATTACTATTAGAAAGGGAACATTAGTTTCAATTTTTGGAGTCAATGAGTTTTTGAAGTCCTTTCTAAATATAAATATTATTTTCAAAAGGACAATTGATCTTTGACTTATTCATGTGGATCAACATACTTTGCTGTGCATCATATCAATTAAGATAACCAGTACCAACTGAAATGCCCTGCAATATTTTGATCAAAACTAAAAGGAAACCACAATATAAACCCGACATTTTTGAGTCAGTTGAATAAGACCTATCAAAATGAATATGCTATGAGCTTGACTGAATGTGCCACAACACCCAGCATTACTAATCAGAGCTGCATCTTTAAGACATCCATGGCTTTAAAAGAATAAAATTATTCTTCTCGTACAACCGAAGACACATTTCATATTCCCCCTCCCTTAATGCTGCCTTAAAATGATGCCAAACAAATTTTTTCATTTTAATTTTGAGAGCATGTGTGAACATGATTTTATTCTGTGAGTGGCTGGTAATATTTTTTTTAGAGTTGACATTATTTGACAGTTGGTTTAAAATAATTATTGCTCCAAGTTGTTTTTGCTAATGTAAAATCTTAAAGTTCTCTTTAGACAAACTTACATGTTTTTGACATGGAAGTTAGAAGTTTGAAAAAAGTAATTTTTCTTTGATTGAGCTTCTCTTAACATACAAGAAATTATTCTTTTGTGCTAATAAAGGTTTATGTCTATATGATGCCAAAAGGGTAACAGTGGATTCAGAAAAGCCAAGAAAAATACTTTGGTATAAAGAAAACCAAGTAACTGGCTTGCCATCACATTGGAGGAGAGAAAATGGTAGAATTCTGGTTTAACCAAAAGAAAGACATTTTTGCAAGTCAGTATTGGTCCAAAGAAAGAAAGCCAGAAATGAAGACTGTGTGGGGCTTCAGGACTGAAGTACTTATTGCCTGTCTATCAGGAGTGGGAGAGGGGAGGTTAGGGTAATGAGTTTGGAGGAGGCACTTCCATTTGCTCCACTGTGTTCTACTAAAGCCCAGCTTTGATGTGAACTGGAAATTCCCTGCAGTGGCATCAAGTTAGGTGTATTATTCTGTTCTCCCTGAGTTACTGTGTGCAGGAGGAAGGCACTGCCTTGGCCTCTTGTAAATATGCCAGAGCCGAGAAGGCAGCCAGAGGCCTGTGTACCCCACTCAGCTGCATGAAGTTCCTGGGAGACGTGTGAGCCTGGTGAGTCCTAGGGGACAGTCCTCTAGACGGACATGGAGACCCCCTCGAGAGACAGCACACCATGCATGTTTACTTGTCCTAACTTCCTTTGCAGAGTTCCTTTAAGGGAACTTGTCATGCTGCTGCATCATCTCATTGGATGTTACCTCTTTGAGATATAAGGATGCCACCTCCAGAACATTGGCCTTGGCTAAACAATGGAAAAAGTGGTACTATGGTTACATTAGTAATGCTTTTTGTGATGCAGAAGTCACAAATGCTTGAAATGAAAACAGTTATATAATAAGCCATTTTTGTAAAACACAAAACTGAGTTACTTCCAATTATTGCCCCTAAAAATCCAATGTAGAGCCCTCTCCCTGAAAGAATCCTGAAAATCAGTGTCATCTCTATCCATGTCTAATTAGATTTCCTGGTTTGGTTAGAGATTAATGACAGTGACACCAAACATACATGAGGCCCCTTCATTATATACAGTCAAGCTGCACATATATGCATATACACATTTGCAATATTACAAACGCATATGTAACCTCTTTTTATATTTCTGTTTCATTACCAACTATCTTGAAAAGGCAGGCTCTTTGTGAGAAGGCAGAGCATGCAGGCATTTGGTGCAGCCCATCATCACTGTGGAGAAGGAGAAAGCAGGAATTCTGCACTCATCTGCACATCATCTAAACATTAACTCTGACTCCAAAGAGAGCTGTTATTTCAGTCCAATGTTATTTTGAGAGTAAAAGAAGCACCCTATCCTCTTGTTACGATATTGTGTAGCCGGAAAAATCAGAAAAGTGAGAATTTTCCTCCCAGTCAAGTGATTGAAATATCAGGTAGACCCACCCATCAAAGTATGACAGCACTTGTATCCAAAGTATGGTCAGTGGTGTTTCTATAATAGTAACAACTTTAAAAGGCCCCACTATACATACTGTAACATTCCAACTATATGACAATCTGGAAAAGGCAGAACTATAGAGACAGTAAAAAAATAGTGATAACCAGGGGCTAGGGGAAGGGAGAGATACACAGATGGAGCACAGCGGGTTTTTAGAGTAGTGAAACTCCTTTGTGTGATACTATAATTGTGGGTACCTGTCATTATAACACCAAGAGTGAGCCCAGATGTAAACTATGGATTTTGGGTGATCATAATGTGTCCATGTAGGTTCATCACTTGTATCAAATACTTCACTCTGGTGGGGTTATAGGAAAAACCTCTGTTCTTCTGCTCAATGTTGCTGTGAACCTAAAATTGCTCCAAGAAGTAAAGTCTACTTAAAAAAAATTATAAGTCCCCAATGGGGGAAATAATGCCTAATTGCCTTTTGGGTTAATAAAACCCAATTGTATATTTCATCTTCCTTGATTATTTACCCCAGGAAATGATTAAATGGTAAGCTTTTTTTGTAGATTGTGTGAAGAGAAGGAAGCACAAAGTAATAGGCAAAAAAAATAAAAAGATGCACATGTAGGTAAACGTGAGTTCTAATCTCAGATCTGTCGCTAATTAGCTATGTGCCCTTAAGAATCCTATCACCAATTATTAAGAACTCTATGTGCTAAGAACTCTGCTACATGCAGGGACACACAGGCCAGCAAGAGCAATGGGCACATAAGTCCTTCTGATTAACAGAGACACTTCTCTGACAGAAGTGAGTGACTTACTCTTCATGGACAGAGGAACACTCTGTACAAAGACATACAAATCCTGCAACAGAAGATACTAACTTGATGATAGAAGGAGGGTGAGCCAAGATAAACAAGCCTCTTAATTCCTCCAGACCTCAGTCACGTAACACTTTTAGAGTAATTAATTTGTACTGGACACCCTTCTTTCTGCTAACCTTATGATACCCTTTGTTACTCCACCACTTCTAATCAATTGACATGAACTCTCAGAGCCGGATTCTGGTCTTCAGTTTTTTTAGCGTAGCAAAGGTGACTGATCACTTTATTCAGATAAAAAGCCTTGTTTTCTACAAATAGCCTTACTGATATTTGAATTCCAAGAACAGCATCCTCGCCTGACACTTGAATCAACAGTCATGTGCATGCAATTGTTCTAGATACCCAATTAAAATAAAGTGATAGATTTATGTGAAAATATAATGAACACGAAAAGGAGTGCATCAGTGTAATGACGCCTGCGTCAGTGTCAAAAATCAAACTTTCTTAGCTCCTAAACAAAGTCTTAGCTTTTAAAGAGCAGGCTTTTTAAAAATTGTATTTTCCACAAACCGTGAAACAAATGTCAAGTGGAACTACAAAGGGAGTGCTGTCTCGGTAGTGGAAGCAGGGTGGGTCATGTGGGAGAAGGGAATATTACTGTTGCTTGACATCATTATGCTCAGAAAATATCAAAAAGCAAAGAGAGTTTAAAATGGGTATTTACATATAATATCCATGCATATTTACATTTAATATCATATTGGATTTAATTTTATTACTTTCTGGAAGGCAATTGGGAGAAAAATGAACACAGTGGAACGTTACCTCATTGCCATGCAGAATCAACACCATCGCACGGCTGACATAAACTCATAAGGAAACACTTCTGACATTTCATCAGAGCTTCTTAATTTAGTATTTACAATGTCTGTGTGAAATGATATAGTAGTTTCATTGTTTAATTATGGAAACTGTAGAATGTAGCCAGTTCCTGACTTTTCCCCCTTAATTACTATAGCTTGCTCTCAAAGTGTTGAATGCAGAGGATGTAAGTTGGTCTCCTGTTAGGGTTGCTATTGCTCAGGTTTAAAATAATTTGTAATCCTCCCTGAAAATGATCTATAAAAAAAGCTTTCCTCTCTAATATGTGGACTTTTATGATGAGCAATAATGTAGCACAGGGGTATGATTATGGTGAGATAATCACAGTGCAAGATAAAAACGATGCTTTGGAGTCCCGTAACCTGCCCAAAATGGTTTTTCATCTTGCTGATGTCCCTTAGATTTATTGTTCCTTCCTGTTAGGTGATCAGATCTTTAGGAAATTGGGGCTGAGTTTTTTTATTATGCACCATGTGCATAATTTTTAATGACATTATCCGCAGCAGCAAATAGACAATAAAGGGTAAGTCAGAATGAGAGGATAAACAAATGCCTTGGCGCTTTCCCCAATCAATATAGAATTCATGAGCCTGGGCTGTAACCCAGAGTAATGTCAGTGAAAATGAGGCTGAGCTTGTGTTTCTAAAGTAATTTGGATTTGAGGATCTGGATTAAGTGATCTCTATAGTTAATGAGGTTGACCAGATATCTCCTGTTTCCTCCATTGCTCCTTGGGTAATTTTTTAAATTCTTATTATATCTTTAGCACCAGTTAAATACCTGTTTGCATTCCTTCACCACTAGAGTAATAGCAGAATTACTCCCCCACCCCCCCAGCCCACCCCTGCATTCCTCTCCAAATAAGTATTTTTTCCTATCCCTGGGACATAGCCCCCCACCCCAGAATCCAGCATGAAATATAAGGGTCTCCCCCAGCAACAACTTCCATAAGGCAATCTCCACAGAAATTGTTTTTCTGATTTTAAAGGCAGATTTATCTTATGGCAAATGGCTCCATTTAAACAAAACAAAACAAAAGTTATAAAATTCTGCTGTCTCCACAATTGATAGTGAGTGATTAACATTCCCCACAACTTCACAGAGACTGCCACAAGGAACTCAGCAAGGGAGAATTGATTGAGTCGCTTATTCAAGAATAAAAATGAACAGGGTTCCAGGCCTGTTGACAGGGAAAGATATGAGTCCGGCCTTATCTTCATGTTATTGCCCTTGCCAGTTGCTATCACACTATTAAGATAAAGCAAGTTACCCAGGTTTATAAGCCACTGATTGGAAGTTGGATAGTGAGTTCAGGATTTTTCTCTCTGTGAGTATTGGCTTGGCCCAGACAAAGTGAGTTGGTAAATGAAAAATCTACTCTCTAGGAAATAGACTTAAGGAGCAAAGCAAAGCGCTTCTGTAGCCAGTCAGAGCTTGTACCATAAAATAGCGGGTAGTGATCAAGGTATGGAGTAGTGGTCAAGACGGGAAATCTAAAGAGTTTGATGGCATCTATAAGTGTAATTAAATAATGTTTCAATCAAGCATGGCTCCTGTCACCCACACCCCTAATAACCATTTTTCCATCAATAAATGAGGTCTACTAAGGTCTAGGGCTTGTTATATATGCAACCTATTCTCTGTTGTAATTTTTAAAACCATGACCTTCTTACAATTACTTGGGAGATAAGCTATGTATCTAGGTATAGTAGACCCTCATTCTTCATTGATTCCATATCGTCAATTGGCCTACTCACTAAAATTACTTGTAACCTTCAAATCAATACAGAACTTTTTCAGTCATTTATGGACATGTATAGAACAGCAAAAAGCCCTGAGTTACCTGATGTACATGTTCCCAGCTGAAATAGAACAAAACATCACTATGCCATCTTGTCTTAGCTCCTAAACTACAAATAAATGTCCATCTTCAAGTGTTCTGGATGCCATCCTTCCTGCATTTTGTGCTTTTTGGTGGTGATTTTGCTATTTAAAATGGTCCCCAAGCATAGTGCTGATGGACCGTCTCAGGTTCCTAAGTGCACAACATCTGTAACATGCCCTACAGAGAACATAAGTGTGTTAGAGCAGATCACCTTCACACAGGCATGTATCAGAGTTCAGTGTTAACAAATCAACAATATATAGTAAATAAGGTGTCTCTACGCAGAAACGTGGGTGTCCCTAAACTTGAAACACATAAAACAAGATTATGTGAAACACATAAAACAAGATTATGTATTGCTTGGTTGATGAAAATGTGGCCAGAGTCTGGCAGAAACTCTAACTAGCTTGCCTCTGCCCATGTCCCTCAGATGTTTTTCAGTCACCTCCATTTCATGCTTGAATTACTGCTACAGCCTACTCTGGTTCCTAAACTTGAATCTTTCCATCCATTCTCTAAAATCAAGCTTGAAGGATCTTTGCCAAGTATAAATTTGATATTAAAACCATTCAATGGTTCCCCGTGTCCCTAGGAATAAACCCATTTCAAAATGTATAATGAACTGGGCTTTTCCTTCTACCCAGCCTCTTCTGCTACTTCCCCTCCCTGTCTCAATGAGCTGTTTTTCCTTAAAAGAGGGTGTGCTTCTTTTTACCTCAGGACCTTTGCACTTCCTGGACCCTTGGCCTTCTGGCTCAATATAAAATTTGCTCCATGGAACCCCATTTGTCTTTCACATATCAGGTGAGCTATCCCATCCTACACGAACCTGCCCCCATATTTGATTGGCTTTGGTGTTCTACCATGTGAATACAAAGCACCCCAAATAATCCCCATCGCAGGGTTTCTCACAGTGCGCTCTCTGTACCAACCCCTCACCCCCCACCCCTATTAAACTAAGCATTTCCCGAGGACAGGAACTTCCCCTTGTCTGCCACAGGATCCCTGAGGCCAGCGCAGGACTTGGTATATAATCAGTAGGATTTCAGTAACTATTTGTTATCGCACTCTGCCCCTTACCAGCTATGGAAAACCCACTTGGACTTCGAGTGTCAATTTCAAAGGTATAGAATTAATACCTACAAATCTTACAGAATATCTTGTACTGATAGTCACTGGGCTCATTCTAGTCCCCTGGTTTGTTTTGTAAATGCACACAGTGTTGTCTCCAAAGATGGATGTGAATTCCTCGGGATGGCATGCCTCTGGCAGTCACCTCCCATTTCCCCACTGCTGGAGCCTCCCCTTCCCCGCCAGTGCCTGCACTCCAAGGCCTTAAAGTTTTTGATCACTGGTTTATAGAATTGTTTGAGATGAAAGAAATTTAATGAGGCAGAGAACACTGTATCATCTAAGCAGTTAGCACCAGAATCCCTTTGAATAGGAAAATTGCTTCTGCTTGGAAAAACACTTTCATAGGAACTTGGAGTAGAAGTTGAGACCCCAGGAACTTAGGTACCTTCTGATGCCAGAATTCTGGAGGAAAAGGACAAAATTTCTCTGAATAGGCAGAAAAGAGAATTTAGGTTTATTAACGATGACAGGGGTGGGGAACAGGATCGACAAAAGAACGAACAGAGAGTGAAGAAAGAATTCACAAGGTACCAAAAAGAATACTCTAAGGCAAGGTCGACAACTTATGACCCTCAAGTCAAATTAATTTTTGTTCATTTATGTAAATAAAAATGTAAGGCCATACTCTGCTTGCATATCACCTACAGCTGCTTTCCCACTATAAGGACAGAGCTGAGTAGCTGTGGCTGAGACATGTGGTCCACAAAGTCTAAAATACAGTATGAATCTCCAGCCTTGCACTGAAGTTTGCTGAGTCCTGATCCAGGGAAATAGCCAATGGGCAAACCCTCCACTTATTAGAGTGGCTAAACAGGACTTCTCTGCTCAGAAAGGCCCAATGTGCAGTTGAATGTGCAGTGCAAACTTCCTCAGCCTCCTTAATTATTTAAAAAGAACTAGTTTGTTCATGAAACTTTTACTAAGAGGACTTTGTATGGTAAGTTGGAAGAAAAGTTGAATTTTACTTCCAGGATGAAGGCACGTACTTTTACAAATGGACACAATTTATGTTATCATGAGAGCTGCGATTTCTGCTCTGGATGCACCAAAATCCATGGGAGGGAGTTCCCAGTCAGGAATTGAGTAAGCTGTACAGATTGTTGGGGAGGAGTCCAAAATGCAGATTTACCTCCTTCCTGAGGGAGGGATGACTTAAGTGAGTTACATGTGTAAATGCCCAGCACAGTGCCTGGTGCATAGAGCATTCAAAACAGAGCAGGAGTCCCGGCCAGGTAGCTCAGTTGGTTAGAGGGTCATCCCTACACCAAAGTTGGAGGCTTGATCCCTGGTCAGGGCATATACAAGAATCCACCAATGAATGCATAAATAAGAGAAACAACAGATCAGTGTTTCTTTCTTTCTTTCTCTCTCTTTCTCATCAGTAACAATTCTTTAAAAAGCAAGAATTAATATTGTTATTAGTTAGCTCATTTTCACCATTTATTCTATAGTTAAGAAAATCGAAGGGCAGAAACAAGAAGCAACTCCCTGAATATCCTGAAGAAAACTCATAATGACATGTGCAGTTAAACCCCTGAAGGACACAGGGGTGAGAAGCATCAAGCCCCCCGCCCCACACAGTCAAAAATCCTTTTACAATTTTTGACTCCCCCATAACTTAACTGCTAATATCCTACCATTGACCAGAAACATAAACAGTCAGTTAACACATATTTTGTATGTTATGCATATGATACACTGCATTCTCACAATAAAGATAGAGAAAAGAAAATGTCATTAAGAAAATAGTAAGGAAGAGAAAATACATTTACTATGTTTATTGAAAAAAATCCATTATAAGTGGACTCATGCAGTTCAAACCCCTGCTATTCAAGGGTCAACTGTATAAGAAAAACATTTGAGAGATATTAAAATTAAATCCAAAATGAAGAGGTAAAATATACTTGTCATGAGAACAAAGATGGCCTCTATAATTGAAATTGAAATTTACTCTCAGCTTTCCCTTTTCAAAAAAAATGTTTAATTAGTTTATTGTTGTTGTATTACAGTTGTCCCATTTTTCCCTCAATTGCTCTCCCCTATAGTCAATCCACACACAGTTGTTCATGTCCATGGGTCATTTATACTAGCTCCTTCACTAAACTCTTCCCCTTCTTTCCCCCTTTAAGCTTTCTTATACCAGGTATAATAAGAAGTAAGATATATTATAACACTCTATTTAAGAGAAGAAAGAAAGATGAGTCATCATTAGGAAAAAAATTAAGTTGACTCAGCCTTAAATTCTAAAAGGAGTTTCTTACATTGGACCTTTAAGGTATTCAGCGTGGCAGAAAGGAAAACAGAGTGGTTCCCACCTGACTGAACACTGTGAACCACGTGGAATTTTCTAGAAGTGCTCACCCCTAGGCCTTGCACCCACCTCTGGACCATCTGTAGGGCTGAGGCCCATTTGTTCTCAGTAAAGTCATCATGGATGATTGTTGGGTGCAGCCAAGACTAAGCAACACAAGGAAAGAGTATCCTCTGATTTAGAAAATTATAGAAGTAGGTTTCAAATGAATATATTTTTGGTTTTGAGACCTACTAGTATGACACTTATTAAACATTTTTTTTAAGTTTTCGCATTTTATGTTTTAATTACAGTTGATATTTAATATTAAGTTACTTTCAGTTGTGCAACAGTGATTAGACATTTATGTAAGTTGTGAAGTGATCACTCCAATAAGTCTAGGAGTCATCTGACACCATACATAGTTGTTACAAGATTATTGTCTGTATTCCTTATACTGTATGTTTGACATCCCCATGACTGTTTTTAGAACTGATAATGTGTGCTTTTTAATCTCTTCACCCTTTTTACCCATCCCCCAACCCCCTCCCATCTGGCAACCATCAATTTGTTCTCTGTACCTTTGAGTCTTGCTTTCATTTTTTCATTCAGTTATATTGTTTTTAGATTCCATGTATAAGTAAAAATCATATGGTATTTGTGTATCTCTGTCTGACTTATTTTACTTAGAATAATAATTTCTAAACCCATCCCTGTTGTCACCAATGGCAAAATTTTATTTATTTTTTGGCTGAGTAATATTTCATTGTATATGTGTACCATATCTTCTTTATCCACTCATGTCTGCGGACACTTGGATGCTTCCATATTTTGGCTATTGTCAGTAATGCTGCAAAGAACATAGGGTTGCATACATCTTTTCAAATTAGTGTTTTGAATTTCTTCAGATAAATACCCAGAAGTAGAATTGCTGGGTCATATGGCTATTCTATTTTTTTTTTTTTTTTAGGACCGTCCATACTATTTTCCATAGTGATTGCACTGGTTTCCAGTCCCATCAGCAGCGCACAAGCATTCCCTTTTCTTTTCATATTGGTCAACACTTGCTTGCTACTTTACCGATGATAGCCACCTGACAGGGATAAGGTGATATCTCTGTGTGGCTTTAATTTGGATTTCTCTAAATATCTTTTCATATGCCCATTGACCACCTGAATGTCCACCTTGAGGAAATGTCTATTCAGGTCCTCTGCCCATTTTTAATAGGAGTGTGTCTTTTTTATGTTTGTTGTATGTGTCCCTTACATATTTTGGATATTAACCCCTTATCAAATATATCATTGGTGAGTATCTTCTATTTAGAAGGTTGTCTTTTTGTTTTGTTGATGGTTTCCTTTGCTGTGTATAAAGATTTTAGGTTGATGTAGTTCCATTTTTTTTTCTCTCTCTCTCTTTTTCCCTTGTCTGAAGAGAAATAGCAAAAAAAAAAAAAACCTAAATAGTATACTGTCTATGTCCCCACCCCCGAGAAGTATTATGGTTTCAGATTAAGCATCTGAAGAGTGGAGTCGTTCTTTAAAAATGCCAAGGTTGCTGCCATGGATTGGGAGAAGAATTGAGCATTTTAAAGTTGAGATAAAGATTACCAGTGGGGCTAAGGAGTGGACTCCAGGCAGGATGTTATGTTTGTGTACCTGGTTTCAAATTAGTGACTGGAGCCCTCTTTATGACCATAAGCAACCTTGCTTTAAACAATCCAATGAAATGTTTGCACTCAACTGGGAGATGCAGCCTGTGGAATCTACTCCTAGAAGTAATAGCTGGGCTGTCTCTAATTCAAAACTTATCTGCAGAGAGTGTCTAGAGCAGGCTCTTCTTATCTCCAGAGGGCAGCAAATGTGGGTAATCTGTGTCATAAACACACATCGGAAAAGAGCTCCATATTTTATTTTACTGAAAGTAGAAGGGCAGTTTGCAAGTTGATTGTAGAGTAATCATTTAATTTCCTCTGTGTTATCTCTACTAAGACTGTATTCTGATTCTGCAAAGATGCTAATCTTAGCAGTGGGAAATTATGTCACGCTGGCAGTATTTTAATGACTTCAAGCCTCTTTCCCTTGGGCAGAGTTGGCTATCGCTGCATTTCCCCTGGCCAGGATGTAACCCAAAGCCCCTGCAATTGCATATCAGACTCTGTGACTTCTCCATTGAAGAGGAAGCATATCTAAGCTTTACCATTAAAAGCAGGAGGAGCCAAGACAAGCCAGAGATGCTAAAGTGGGAAAGCAGCCTGAAATAATGAGGATAATAAGGATAAAAGAAAGTTTATATTTATTGAGGACTTATAATGTGCCAGATACTGTACTAAGTGCTTTACGTAATTTTATTACATCAAATGTTTAACACAACCCAATAAGATAGGGCCTATTCTACGCAATTTACTGATCAGGAAGTGGAGATGCAGAAAAGTGAGCTGCCCAGTCTCAGCCAACGCATAAAATTGGCAGCTTGGCCTGGAACCCAGGCAGTTTGACTGCAAAGTGATGTGCTGAACCCCACACTCAGGAAGGGGAAGTGTCCATCAGATAAGTCAGATAAAGACAGCAAGTCTTTCTGGATTGTGCTTCTGTCTCTGCATTCCTTGGACTATTTATCCAGTGTTTTTCCTTATCGCTGACTCAGAATGAGAAAGAACAGGACAGACAAGGCAGCACTAGCGTCAGGCTGCCATGGGAAACTGGTCCTCTTGGTCCACCCACCCCCCTAAACCCCCCCTCCCCCGCCCCGGGCAGCAGCAGATCCCTCCCTCCCTCCAAGGTCTTTGCTTCCCTTTACCATCTCCCCTTTGTTAGTGACTGTTGCCATGATTCACAGCTGGGCTTGCGTACAAATTTATACAATCCATATCAGGAGTCTGTTTTGTGTCAGTTTCTACACCAGAAAGTCCTTTTAGCACCTTTAACCTTTCACCTTTGTTCCAGTACCTGTGTGCTGTCCTGGAATGTCACTGTACATACGTAATCTCTCTGTGGTGCATTGCATGACTCTGGTCACTTAAAAGATTTGGTCTGTGTTTACACCATCAAAACAATTGTGTTCCAGGGCAATCAATTAGTAAATCCAGCTACCTTAATCAGTTCACATCACATTCAACTAATTTGGTCAATTGATGCATAGTGGCTGGTAAAAATGACCCCAATTAATGCTGTACCATGTTTTCAACATATAAACCTAGTCCTGATGCCATTATATATATTGACTGCCGAAAGCCCTGGGGGAGAGTCTCAAATCCCAATAGATCTAAGAATCTTTGAATAATACATTATACTCAGACATTTTCCTAGAATTTGACAAATTAAAACTATCATACTGAGCACCGAGATTTTTTAGAGAACTCTGCACCCTTGAAATAACTAGTGACTAACTCCAGAAAATGGGAGATACAAATTCAGGGACACAGAGAGGCAGATGATGGGAGGAAGCGTCCTGGTTGTAGCACTTCTCCTAGTAATAAAATAAGATGGTACACAGACACATATGTTTACTCTGCCTTTACCCATAGCACCAATACCAAGTCTAAGTGAGTGAGAATAATTCTTCAAGTGTACCCCAAAAATCAAGTGCAAAATACAATAAACAAAGTAACTTAAAAACTGTAGTCTTCAAACTGCCCTTTTGTGACTGCTTTTTCCCTTAAATTTTTCACGATTAGTTTTTAGTTGAATTTCATAGCAACTGAGTAAGGAGGTGGGAGATTTTCCCTGATCCTATAGGTAGAGTGTTGACAGAAGAGACAAATTAAAAACTTCCCCCATTTGGCCTTTCATTTACTCCCAGAGTTATCATTTGCCTGCCTTCTAAGTGTTATGACTGGGGGCAATTATTTCTATGGAAATATGGCCATAATAACCAGAAGAACAGCAACTATATATAGTTCATTGACCTTGTACTATGTGAGACTACCATTATGAGTTAATTCATTTAATGATCATGGCAAGCTTTCATAAGGTACTTTAGTGGATACTAATATCAATCCTATTTTACACATGAGGCAACATTGTATAAGTTGGAAGCACAATAATAATTTCTTATAGTCTTGTAGAACAAAGAGCATCATGCTTTGCTGAATCGGCTGGAAATAGAGTAAAATTTCAAAACTTCAAATCTTGGTGCTCCAGACAGCAAGATTTCTCCATAATGAAATAACCTAAGAGCCAAAGTGAAAACCCTCCACCTGATCATGTATAACTCAGGCTGGGTTTAGAAAGTGCCCTTGTGGGGCCAGCTTCCTTGTGCATCCCTTTCTTTGCTGCAGCCTCCCCTTCCATCCATAGCCTGACTCTCTGTCCATCCAAACTTCGTATCCATTCTCCATTAAATAAGTGTGAAAAACACAAGGTACACACAGCCTCACCCTGAGCTCTAGAGGACCCAAGTGTTGGACGGTCTCTGAGCCAGCACCATTTGGTTCCTTCTCTTCAGTTTATTTTTTTTTTAAGCTCTTACCATTTTTATTTATTTTATGTGATATTTTTTTCTTTCTCAAAAAATAGAAAATCATCTGCTAACAAGAGTCAAGCCTAGGACAGCGCAGTTATATCTGGTTTCACCTTCCTTTGGAGAGCATTTTGGTATTGGCTCTCAACTTGAACCAAAAAGGAAAAGCTAATGTAGACTTTTTTTCACCTTAAATTTATTTTCATTAAACTGGTATACACATGCACCAGCACCCGATTATGAAGTGTGTCGGTTGTGTTGATCTACAATATGTTCCAGGTTTGGAGCTGCAGAATCACACCTTCTTCCAAAGAGTTCAGGACTTGCATCAGCGTTGTCATTCATACAAACGGGAAGGGTGGTTGTCAAGGCAAAATTCGTGTATTTATGTTAGAAAGAATTTGTATTAGTAATAGGTATGGAGTAAATGAAATAAGACTGATCTGGGGTAGTAAATCTGCCAGACTTAAGTGAGTTTCATATGGAGTTGACAGCATGTAAATTTCCTAAATGAGATTAACAGCTTCATGCATGTGAGACCTATCGGCTATTGACAAAGCTTTCATTGGGGAATGAAAAAAAAGAAACAGACTTTTTGGAATTCTACTCTAGGGTTTTTTTTTGGGGGGGGAGGGTTTCTATAGATTTTTATTTTTTCTACTTTTTTCTTATTTTAGAACTTAATGTGTAATGTTTTTATATTATACATTAAGGGTTTCTATATTATGGAGTAGAAACAGAATAATTTTTCAGCTTGCTAGCTCTAATAGCAGGTAGCATTATATTTTCTTTTGGGGGTATATCACTGACAACTTATTAAAATGTGTTGTCTCTTGAGTACATTAACTGTAGAGTCCTCAAATCCTGAAAAATTAATCCTTAACCTATTTGCAGTAGAATTTTAAGACTCAAGTATTTTGCTCTATCAACACCATGGATGTGCTAATGTCACATCAAGTGTTACAGGACTCCGGGGGGTTTGGAGTTATTTGATGAGTTTGTTTTAAATTTTCTTTTTAGCTTTCCTTAAACCCTAACACAAGACTTTGTAAAATAAGCACAAATTGTTGGAGAACCTCTAATTCCAAACTCTAGGCCGATGCCATTTAAGAAGCTACTGTTAAGTGGCTCTTATAACTGAACAAAGAATTTGTCAGAGGAATTCAAGTCACAGAATCACCCAGTAAAAATGCGAGTGGGACCCCTACAGCTCCCCCAAAGAGCCTTGGGTTAGGCCTAAAAGAAGGTGAACAGACTTGCTTTCAGAGCTAGAATTGTTAGCATTAGGCCCATGAGACTTTACATCCCACAGCCTCACACTTTCCAATAAAACCTCTGAATAAACTTTCATACCTTTGGAGGAAAGGGGTAGAATGCAGATTTTGGGGAGCTCTTTAGAGATGATTAGAATTACGATGGTTATTTTTCAATGGCATTGCTTGTTGGCCAATGGCAAAGAAGTGTGTGGTCTCGGTATTGCCTCCCAGCGTGCTCGCTGTGCCCAGGGAGTGGGTGTCTGAAAGCAGAGCTGGGAGACATGCTACAGGAGGCCAGGGATGCCTACAGGGTGGACCTGCAGAGGTGGACCTGCAGAGCTCTGGGGCAGAATCCTAATAATTAAAGTGCCTGGGCTCTGTCTAGCACCTTGTATATTCTAAAACCCTTCCACACATCTTCTCATTTGAGCTTCACCACCTTCCTCCAGGCAATGGATGATTTTAGTGGACAGTGGCACTCCAGTGGCATGCCAAAGGGCAACAGGCACCGTGAGGAGGGAAGGGACATGTGCGATGCAACTCAGATCCCACCCTCAATCCAACAGGCCCAGCCTTCTTCCTGGCCTCCTGGGGCTTTGAAGGTCTCCAAAACCTCTGCATACTGGTCCTGGGACATGGCAGGACAGCTAACAGCTCCATTCCCTTTCATTTCTGCCTACTGGGTACATCAGCTCATAGCAGGGCCTAGGCATATGCCTCCCAGGGGTATATCCAACAGGCTTCTTGGTGCCCCCAAGGGGCCAGGAGGGCAGTTCATCCTCAAATACACTCTTCTTGGGCCTTGTTCTGTGAGT
Source organism: Noctilio leporinus (assembly GCA_004026585.1). Lineage (NCBI taxonomy): Eukaryota > Metazoa > Chordata > Mammalia > Chiroptera > Noctilionidae > Noctilio > Noctilio leporinus. The sequence goes on from PVIW01001230.1 coordinate 138,937, forward strand.
TCTTAGCTGTGGTTGGCATAGAATCTCATCTGCATCTTCTCTTTGAAGGAACCTTTTCATAGCCTCCAAAAAATGGGATCCTTTTATACTTTCTATTTGAATATAAGCTTCAGCATAGTAAGACTGTGTGTACATAATTTCATCACTATATTCCTACCACTTAACATATTGGGATGCTGTGAATGCCCAATTCTTATCTATGTCTCTTAAAAACAGTAAATGCCTCATGGCACAGTCAAAAACTTTTATCAGGATCCTGTGTCTTATAGAACCAAATATATTATTATTCTGTACATTGAGCTGTTCCCATTCCAGAAAAGGAAGCAGAGGAAGGAGAAAAGAATCTCATTTACAGAGCACCCACCATATGCTAGCTACTCTGCTAGATCCTTCCTCAGTGTGTGTTCCACCAATCCTTCCAAAAATGTATAAAGTGAGGAGCATAATCTCCATTTTGGAGATGAGTAAATCAAGCTTCAGAGACATTAAGTAGTTTAATCAAGTCACTGGGCTAAAAATGGAATACACCCATACTTATGTGTTCAACTATAAAACTTTTCTCTTTACCAGTCTGCCTACCCATAAATCATGTCTACAGAGAAAAGGATCCCCGGAAAAGGATCATGACTATAAATAAGAATATCATGTTCTAATTTCAAAACCCCAAAGCTTCTTAAGAGTAGAAAGGACCCAAATCTTTAATCCGATGGTATTAATAGGCTGTGATGTAAAAGTGGGGTATTTGACTCTTCTTAGAGAATTGGTTAATGATGAACCTCCCAGTTTCTGGACCCAGGTGGGTGATTGCCCCAAACTTCTCCAGCACCCTGTCCTTATACCTTTGCCCCAAATATTCCTTGGTTCTGATCATTCTTGTCCTCTTTCCCTGATTCATTCTTCCTTCCTCTAAAAATGGACTCAAGTCAATAATTTTCCCCCTTTGGTTTTAGAAGGAAACTATAAATCCCTATTCCTGGAATCCAGTTTACAATTTATTGAATTAATGTGTGCATTTTCTTTTTAATGTTAGGGTCCTTACATTCCCTAGAAAACCTCCAAACTGTTTTTTGTTTTTTTTTTTTTAATTTTATTGTTGTTGTATTACATCCATCCCCTTTTTGCTCCCCTCTGTCCCCCTCCCCACCCACCCATTCCCCACAAAGTCAATCCCACCTGTTGTTCATGTCCATGGTTCCTTTATACTAGGTTCTTGTCTAAGCTGCTCCCCTTCTTTGCCTCTACCTCCCCCCTCCCCCCAACCCCAGTCCCCCTGACCACTGAAGGCCTATTCCTTGTATTCATATACTTGGTTCTGTTTTGCTTGTTGTTAGTTTTGCTCATTATTGTCCCATAATGGGTGAGATCCAGCAATTCCACTACTTGGACTATACCCAAAGAATCCTGAAACACCAATTCATAAGAACCTATGCACACCTATGTTCATAGCGGCACTATTTACAATAGCCAAGTGCTGGAAACAGCCTAAGTGCTCATCAGTGGATAATTGGATCAAAAAACTTTGGTACATTTACACAATGGAATTCTATATAGCAGAAAGAAAGAAGGAACTTGTACCCTTTGCAACAACATGGATGGAACTGGAGAGTATTATGCTTAGTGAAGTAAGCCAGTCAGTGAAGGACAAATATCCAAACTGTTTTTAACCTTCACATTAAAATTTGATTTCCTTAAGTTTAATTAGGGCTCTCCTTACATCATCTTAGATGAATGTCTAACTATCATGCTTTCTGCAACATAAATTTCAAAATTATTATTACTTGAGCTACATTCTTTTTGGATTACATGAACCAACATAATTTGGGGATAGCAATCTCTCCAACAAACAAACCAGTGTGCTTTAAGACAGCGGAACTCTTCCAGTGAAATATTTTCTACTCAGAAAGTTGGAGTGCCCAGTATACTCCATTTCAAAATACTAATTGGATGCATTTGTTTTAAGAATTTGGACACACTGCATGATGTCATGTTATGCAGTTGCTTTTTGCATAAGTGAACCATTGCAAAGCACAAAGGAGGACAAAATATCAAGCTTTTGTAATGCTATTAAACAGTAGCCTATTAGTTGTCTTGGCCCTGAAGGAGTTTTACCTGATGTTTTATTACTGACAAATCTGTACCTACTATTATTCTATGTTCTTCCATTTCTGAAGTTGGATAATGAAAGAATAATGGAATAATATCTTGCCAAGCAAGACACTCCATCTGTTTTTGTTTGTTATTTTTTCCCATCCCATCGCCCACTTTCCCCAAATGCTTCCTCTCATGCAATAATTTTCCTTTAACACAGACCTACGATTTTAATCAGCCCATCTGTGTGGCTCTGTCTGGGGGAAGGGACTGAGGAATTAGCATTTGTTCATTTCACATTCCGAATGTTAGGGGACTCAAAGTACACAATTATCTTCTAAAACTCAGAGCTAGCCATTGTAAAGATCATCCAACAATTTTCAACCTTCACCCAGTTTTTCTTTTGCTCAGTCAGGATTGTGCAAAGAATTGTGTATCATCTGGGAAGAGAGGTAACTCTTAAAACCACCGTGTGGATCAGAGACCACTCAGATCTTTATTCAATACTGACTGGTCTCCTAGCTGTAAAAAGAAGACAAAATCATGAGTGAATGTGACAGGACTCTAGCAACTTGCTGAAACCAGATACACCAGGTAGAGATTGTCACTCGGTGCTAGAATATGTTTTGTAGCCATTAAACCAAGAGCTCATAAAATGAGGGAGAGTTGAACAGGTGTAAACATGGAAACTATTTATAGCTTTAGAAGATCTTATGGATTGGAAGGGAAATTAATGAGAGTGGGAGAAATGGAATAGGAAGAGAAATTGACTGATACCACTACAGCATTTAAAGCATATGCAATACATTAGAATTACTGAATTATAAAAACTGCAGAAAAGATAGCTGCAAATAAAGAAACTGCATAGATTAAAGATTATAAGTAAGATTTCAAAGAGATGACTCCCATTCTCCCCTTATCTCTTATTCCCCCTACACAGGAATTTGCTGTGCAGTGCACAAAGAGTACATTTTTATGCCTCATTAGATAAAATGTGATGTCACAGAGTGACAGTTGCCAGGGGAGCTCTAATTTGGAATTGCCAGTGTTATACACCTTAAGATTCTCAACTATAATGCAGCATTAAAACTCTTCTCGCTGAATTTCCTTAATAAAAACACAGCTGCGAGCATTCACTCAAATATGTACTTGTGATATTTTATTCCTATGAGTAATCACTTCCAGATTCAGCCTGACATTTGGAACTTTGCTTCTAAATGGAAGACTTTAGAATTAACAAAGGCACCTTACCTCATTAGAAACAAAGCCAGATTCATGGTGAATTTGAAAAAAGATAGACTAAAGCCAACAAAAAAAAGCTAGTTCAAAAGTGTGTACATGTATCTGAACATTATAATTTGGACCCAATACTATTCTTTGTGACCACAGGAGTAACCTAAGAGCACTTGGGACCAACCAACCATCTCCATCTCAGAAATGTACTTCATATTTCTTTTTATAGGTCATACCAATATGAAGAATGTTAGCTTTAGAAAATTCTAGAAGCTCTCAAAAAGCAGCGATAAAGGGGCATCCCAGAATTAACCATTCCATTGAGAAATAACTTAAAATGTGAAAATAAAAATACCTGAGGTGCTTAGAAATGAAAAACATAAAATCTTACTAAATTTAAGGGAAAGATGAAGGAAGCTGTAAATTCCTGAAATGTGAATGAGTTAAGATTTTAGTGAATCACCATACTTCTTCTTTCTGTCAGAGCACCACATTTTACTTTCAGCTCCTCTTCTGAGCTCTTAGGATCAAAATTGTCCCTGGGATAGGTAAAATTCTACTCATGAAGGAAGAATGATTTTCTACAAAATGGGAAAGCAGTGAACAAAAATATTAGCTAATGGTCAAAGCTGTGATGCAAGGTGAATTGCAAGAAGTGGGTTGGGATCTTAGTTTGCCTCTTACCAGCTGCATAAAATGATATTAGTGACACATATCGTTTAGTGTTATTTGTGGAATGAATGAAATACCTATGTGAAATACCACAATGCCCACCACACAACAGGTGTTCTTAACTATTAGTTCTTTTTGCATCCACATACCAGCCCATTCTCATTCCAGCTCTTCTGCTTTATTTTCAAATGTCAAAATGTTTTAGGCTATATTCTCATAACTAAAAACACAGTAGAGCTATTATTTCTGAATTTATTTCAGGACATAAATCTGGTCCTTACTTTTCACACACTAGAGCAAAGCAGATGGTGCATTCTTTTTTTCTCTTAGAAATATAGATATAAAGGGTGGGATGCAGTGAGAGATGAAGTGGGTTTTATATAAATTATTTAACCTTGTAAATAATTATGTGTCTCTTCCAATGACTTCTTTGATATTCACAACTAGTTCTAAAAGCCTCACATTGTATATTCTGCAAGCACAATTTTATTTCTAAACTTCCCCTAAAAATTACCCCAAAAATATAAGATTCTAGTATATGGAAGAGTAAATAATCTAGGAAAGATGACAGTAGAGTGGAGGTGCTCTGCTACCTTGCAATTAGATCTTTTTTTTTTTTTTTTTAAGATTTTATTTATTAGCTTCAGAGAGAGGGGAAGGGAGAGAGGCAGAGAGGGAGAGAGACATCAATGTATGGTTGCCTTTCACCTGCCTCCAGCTGAGGGCCTGGCTGGAGACCTGGCTTGCAACTTGGTTATGTGCCCTGGCTGGGAATCAAACCAGCAACCCTTGGGTTTGCAGGCCTTATCCACTGTGCCACCAGCCAGGGCAATTAGATCTTTGTGAACAATCACACCTCAAGTGCAATTTGTCTTTTACAGTTCTATTAAAATTGCGAACGTTTAGTGAAACTGAACTCTCCATAAAATCCCTACCCTTTCTTCTTATTTGTGTTGGCCAATCTTTTCTAATTATTTCAATTATTTTAGTAGATGATAACAAGTATGAAATTCACAAAACAGAAAGTCTTCTTGCTGCTACTGAACCTAATATTCTAATTCCTGTTACTAAAGGCAACCACTATTGCCAAGGTTCTGTGATATTTTTCCAGAATAATGCTGTGCATACAAAAAAGTACAAGCCTATTTGTCAGTATTAGCATGAGAGGTACACATTGTTTTGCACCCCAGCCTTGCAGTGTCAAGGTAATGCTATACCTTGTAGCTTGCTCCACATTAGTCACCCTGAGACCCCTCATACTGTGTCAAGGCTACATAGTATTCCATTGCATGGAGGCACCAAGCTTTTCTTTAAACTAGTTCTCTTTACTGAGCCTTAAAGTCATATTTCAATCATCACCATTATTCACTATTGCAGAAACAATTTGAGGGGCTATATTTGGACCTAATTTATTTCACACTTGAGTATATCTGTAAGAAAAATTTGTAAAAATGAAATTAATGGTTCAAAGACTATGGGAATTTTTCAAAGGGGAGATGTTTACCAAATTTCTCCCACAGAGGTTTTGTCACTCACATCATCAGAAATGTAGGCAAATTTCTATTTCTCTACAGCTAATCAACACTGTTTATAGGCTGTTTGATCTTTGCTAATATGTAAACATCTCTCAGTGTAGTGTTTGCTTGATATATTTTTGTATGTTTCTATTCTTTGGCATGTGCTATATTTTCTATCCATTGCTCATGTTTTTATTGGATTGTTGGTGTTTATGTTGATTTATCTCTTTTTATATTGTATAACTATCATGAATTGCAACTATTTTTTTTTTACAGTTTGCCATTTACCTTTTGTATTTGATACTTCTAGTCATATAAAAACATTTTTATGTAGTTAAATTTTTTATTCTCATCTTATATATCTTCTAGGCTTTGTGTTACTTTGAAAATGCCCTTTTCCTACTCTGAGATTATTGCCTTTTCTAGAATTTTAATGATTTTAGATTTTTTAACCTTTAAAAATTTGACTCTTATACCATGTATACTTGTGTAAGGAGTGAGGTAGAGATGTAAAATTTTCCTAATATCTATCCATTTGTTATTTAATGACTATTATACCTTTACCCACTGATTTAAGATACCATTTTTATAATATATTAAATCCTTGTATGCATTAGACTTATTTCTAAATTTCAACTCTGTTCCAATTATCTGGTTATCCAAATACTAGAATCACCAGTTTTTGTTTATTGCAGCTTTGTAATATATTTGAGTAAGTACTAAGGATAGCCTATACCCTATTTCTTTGGACAGTTTCCTGGAATTTTTGCTTTTTATTTAACTATATGTATTCTAGAATAAGTTCATCTTGATATTTTCATCAGATCATGAAATTTACAAATTTACATAGAAAATTCTTAAATCTTTATAATGCTATGTCTTATACCCAAGAACATTACATGCTTTTATATTCATTCAAGTTTTCTTTTGAGGTATTTAGTGTTTTAAATTTTTCTTTATGTATATTATATACATCTTATTAATTTTATTCTGAGGTATGTTCTTTGTTTGGGCAGTGTGACTGTTTGTAAATAGAGATTTTAGTCCTACTGTTACTTTCATAGTTATTGTTGGTTGCATATATAAAGGCTATCCATTTTGTATATTAATTTTTCACCATTTTACTGAATTTTCATAGTTTGTAGCAGTGTGTTATCAGGTTCCCTATAGTAAGTAAATAACATGCCAACTACAACTATTTCTTCTTAATTTGGTTATTAGGTCCTATTGGGGTATGCTAGGTTATGATACAATACTAAACACCCCACCAATTCTTAGAGGTTTATCACAACAGAAGTTTATGTCTTGCCCAGCCAAAGTCCACTGTGGGTCCAAGTGATGCTGTAGAACAGCGATCCTCTCAGCTTTGGTTTGGCCTCCCAGTGCCATCACCCTTATAGCACCTTCCTGTCAGCACCTGCTTCCACAGGCACCATGCAGAAGAAGAGATGGACAAAGAATGAGGCATCAGCGGTTAAACCTCATAGGCACATGTGTCACTTCTGAGTACATTTCATTGCCCAAAGCAAGTGACACAGCTACACCCAAATCCCAGGAGAAGGGAAGAGTAACCCTACCCCACACCTGGAAGCAGGACAATTAGGAAGCAGTGCAAAATGTCTTCTCCTTAATTCTGTTGTCCAAGTTAGCAAATTGTGCAAACAGCAGACTTAGGTTCTTAATTTATGTGTCATTCTGTAAGTAAAAATCTTACCCGTGACTGTTTCAATTTTTTACTTCAAATGTTTCTAAAAAGCAATTCAGCATACCTGAGGAATGACTCCATGCCCATTTACTTCCCTTTCTGTGTGGAAAGTTCCCCGTACTAGTTTATCCATGTTTCTTCAAGGATGCCACCCACATTCTAATCTCATCCCTCTACCAAGATGCCCTAGCACTCCACTATAGTCTTTATCTCCTTGGCTTTTTCTTCCATGTTTTATCTCTTTCATTCTAGATTAACTCTCTACCTCTGGGGGCTGGAAAAAGGAGTGTTGGGTTATGTAAAATCTTTGTTTACAAAATATCTGTATGGAAGGAGAATGAATGTATGTGTATACATCCAGATACTTTTGCTTTCCCCATATGCTCTCCTCAAAAGCCAGAAGATCAAAAACAAACTTATTCAGGTTGTCTCTAAATAATTGGCAAATTAAATAATATTAGCATAGGAGAGGAGAGAGGCCCCATGCCTATGAAAGATTGTTAGGCATTCTTTTCTTCAAAGTCTAACTAAGAACAAGGTATTCACTTGATTGGTAAACAGATACTATCAGTATGACCTTTGAGGCTTTTCTTCCCAGTGGCTAGTGTGATGGTAATAATATAATTTTTGACAACTCATTTTTTTAAGAAAACTATTTCATTTTTACCCAGGCCAATCTGGGTTTGTCTGAACAGAAATATGTTCAATAAATAGTCTGAAGAAAAGATTATTGAGCAGAAATCTTTTTTTTTAACATAAGAAATATATCAAAGAATGCAAAGAAATATAATTTTAACACTTTCAAAATACCATCTTAATGGCCAATTAAAGTTTATGTTTGAATTGTTCCCTCTTGATCAATAATATATACACAGGAAAATATGTTTTAAAGACTTTAATGCATGATCAAAATAATATATAATTGCTACTTCATTTGACTTCCTTTGGAACAGAGCTAATATTTGGCTTTTCAACCTGTAATAAATGCTTGCCTCTCTTTTCTCTTCTGATTGTGCCATAATTAACACCAAGGAAGGACAAGTTTAACTATATATGACAGATATTTATTTAAAATACCTTCTACTGAATATATTAACATTTTTCTTTCTACTTTTTAAAGTAGCCTTGAGTTCAACAATAAAATGAGATTCACATTTCTGTTATGTTAATAACCCCATGCTACCATATTACTGCAGAATATAGCATTTCAGAGGAAGTCAGTGAGTTGAGTCACAATAATAGTGTGTTTACTGCATTGGGAAATTTAAGTAGAAAAAAATGCTATGGAAATAGGGCCTTGTCAACCTCCCCTACCATCACCATGTTATATCCAAGCCAACAAACAATAATCCATTCAACCAGTGCTCAATACTGTTTCTAATTTCTGAGAAAATGGAAATGCTCATTTCTTGGGAATATTTACCCTAATATCATTGAACGCAACATTTAAATATGTGTATTGTCAAAAAGACCTACATGAAGATAATCTATACCAGAGATTATGAAGGGTAGTGGTTCATCAAATTACAGAAACCCAGACTTACAAAACATCTTGCAATTAAATTATTAAGATAAAGAGAAACAAATGTTGTTTCCATGTTAGGATATAAGTTTTAAAATGTATCATCAAACATACAAGTCAAAAAATATTCGAGTTGATACCATGACAATTGTGTAAATGAGAGAAGTGGAACTCAAAGAGTTCTTAGTCACACACCTTGTCGACAGCTGCACTCTGGCCACAGCCCATTGTCCTGACCTACCTGTACCCTCTTTTTCCCATTTTACTGCATGAGTGATCTACCCTGATAAATTATTAAGAGAAAACTATAAATGTTGGAGTAAGTCTGCATCCTGTAGGGATTTTGTGTGCCCTGTAGAAACCCACGCACAGATTTGTTCAGCAATAGCCCAATTCTCAGGCCTTCCTTTCCACTGCAAGGAAGACTACATCCACCATTGTCACATTTGAGTTTATGCTTTTCTCAGAGCAAGAGAAGCATTCCAGATTAGCGCTGGCTCTGATAAAAGGTGATCAGGGAAGGACCTGGCTGCCATCTGTCAAAAGTTAGTTTTCAGACGTCTGACACATCATCATTTCAGTACTTCAAAGCTGGAAATGCCCAGCAAATATAAACTGTGTGAAAACCACTCTCCAGCAGGCATGTGATCCCAATTGCTATCTGAAACAATCCAATTTCACCTCTCAGTTTAGCACTGAGTCTCAAATGACTTGAACTTGTCCTAGGATCTCTGCTCTGCTCACCTTAACCTGAATAGAACATTGATGGTTCTTTTGGTCCTTTGCATTAAAAGTGTTATGGTTACCATTGAACTAAATTCCACATCCTGAATAGGGGTTAATTACACTTTCTGAGGTCCTAAAAATAAGTGTCATTTATACAAGGTTCAATAATAGTTAAAAATTGTACTTTATTTTTTAAAAAGAAAAGAAAAATTGTAAGGTTATTATGTATGGTTTCCCCTTTAATTCAGTTGATGAATAGTTCATCACAAACAGAATCCTGAGAAATAGTTTGCTTCATTAAGGGCACTGACATGGATAAAGTGGAGTCTCTAAATATTATAAGCAGTATTTCTAGAATCTTTCTGGTACAGAGAATGTAACAACCTGTTTTTCATCATTTATATAAATTAATTCAACCAGATAAGCATCATTGGCATGACTGAAGGGCTTCACCTTACATAAATCCATAGATAAGTCAGTTTCTATATTCTCTGCTTCAAACCTATAGTTAATTCTACCATCAAAGGCTTCATTCATTAATAAATTTCTACGTGGACCAATTCATTCACTCACCTGCAATCCATTCATCCAGCTATGAATGAGGGGGAAATGGTCATAACGTGGTATAATAAGAGCTTGAAACGGGGAAATAATCTATATAATATCTACTAGAAGGTCATGGATATCATGAATAAGATGAGTCCCAGATTCTATTTGAGATGTTAATGGAAAAGAAGCATAATGTTTGCTCCTCTAAGATTTGATTTTGTTCTTAGTTTTGCTAAAATCCAAAGGGACATTTTCAACATCAGACTCTGGCTACCACATTATGATCATGAGAAAAACTAAGATATAGCCTAGAGAAACGTGCAGTTATTTTGGATAGTATGATTAAAGTGAACATTGTAAAATTCTTCCTAAGTAATTAAATGTAATACTCTAATTGGTTTTGAGTATTTTCCTTAGTTAATATTATTGTTAGCTTATGACATATGGTATTTTTAAATGTGACCAAAAAATTTCCAATCTGGACTATACCAAAAGTGGCACTATACCTTTTGAGAATTACTTCTTTGGATATTGAAACAGTTGTCATTTACAGGACTTGTACCTTTTTGAAAATGTTCCTATTTTTGAAAAAATTTAAATGTAAAATGAAAAACATGGTTGGGGGTTTTATAAATGTTGAAGGGCATATCTGTCCTCATAAATCATTGATACCAATGAGTTCACGCATTTATTTTGACTATTTCCACTTGGACTTTGCTGAAGCTATATTTGATAAAAGAATGTAGGGTAAATGGATTTTAATTGTTCTGACATATATCTTTAAAATCGTTCACAAACATTATTGAAATAAGAGCTCTAGGCAGTCCCCAGTCAATATTTAATAATGTTTGTTGTTTATTATACTTTCTTGTTAGGGCAGATAATTACCAATTTTAACACAAGCTTATTTCATTTTAGCAACTGATTTTCCAAGAGTTATATTGCAAAGGTGAGGACTTTCCTGTTCTCTATACCAAGCACATAATATTCACTAGAGGCAATTAATGAAAGCTAGACAATGGGAGGAGATAGCATCAAGGCCAGACTCCTTTCTTATTATTCCTCCTGTGTATACGCTGCATACCCACAGGAATAGCTTCCATTCCTGGAACAGGTCACAACTTCCTGCCTTTGTGCAAACTCTTCTTTCTACCTCTAATACCTTCTTCCACAACCGTCAATTGACAAAAACATGCCCATCATGCAAGCCCCCTTTCAAATGTTATCTCCTCCAAAAGCCTCTCCTGATCATTCATTTAATTATTCTTCCTCTGCACTCTCAGTGTGCTATTTTCACACAATTTAACACTACTTCATTGTACCTTTATTTTATTTTATTTATGCCATTATTTATATGTCTCTCCAATGAGGTTTTAAATATGCTAAGAATAAAATCCTTATTGTATCTTTGTATCTCCATGCCCCTAATCCAGTTTGACTAGATTAGATGTTCAGTAAATGCTTAGCTTCAATCATTTTTGCAAATGCGTGGAGATAATTCTCTTTCTCCCCCTTATACCTTTGTCCATGCTGTTGTTCCCTCTGCCTGGGATACCTTCTCCTAAGCCCTGTTCCCTTCTCTACCCAACGCTCTCACTCAAGCATTGGGACATGCTGAATTGTCAGGCACCTGTAGTAAGCCTTCTCAGACTATTGTCTCCCCATGTACCAGCTGTCAGGAAAGATTTACGTCTTTCCTCTGTACTTGCATAGACATCTCTATCTTCCTCAGTCATGGTAGGTAGGGATTGCCTGGCTTGTCCAAAAAGTAGTTGTATTCGGTGCTCATGTGAGTTTCTTGAGAACAAAAGTCATTTCTAGCATGTGTAGAATGTCTAAGACCAGCATGGTAGGCACTCAATAAGTATTTGCAGAATGGAAAAATGAATGGATATGTAGATGGATTTTAAAATGAAATTTGGTTGACAAATCATGTATCTTGCTCTTACTGTTTTACTACTCTTTAAAAAGGAAAGAAAGGAGATAAATTGACTTAGCATACTATAAAATTATTGACTCCATTTTTCTTCCACTTTTAGTGCTTATACCTCTGTTGACCCCAGTTATCACAATGGGGGACCCATCTCACAGTGTTCTTTATTGTCTTATGTACTTTCCCTACTCATTTCCATCTACTTGGCTTTGAGGTGCAAAGAAACTAACTGGTTAGAAGTCGATTATATGAGTATGAAATACCTTCCTTAAAGAAAAAAAAAAGTTTAAAAATCTATGACTGGAATATAAATGACACTGTAGATCACTTGTAATACATTAACCTTAATCATATATTACTGGAAATTGTAGATAAGTATAAAAATTCACCAGTTTCCCATAATCTGAGTTAATCAACAACAGTAATGATATTTTTCTTTGGAAGGCAGCATGATTGTATAAAAAATATAGACTTTGTATACCAGCAGACCAAGCTTTAAATTGTCTAAATCCACTTCCTAGCAGGACCTTAGGAAGTTACTTCACCTCAATTTCTTCCTCTGTACAATGGAAATAATATAGTACTTTGTCATATTGCTCTTAAAGTAAACATATATGTCAATAGTTGGCACAGTGTCTAGAAGATACTAGTATTCCTTTTCTTCTCACTATTGATACAGTACTAAAGAATTTTCAACAGATTTCTCATTATCTCTGCTCTCTCACATCCCTCACCCTAACCCCCTATTATCATTTTTAGATAAAATGAATTGAAGTAAATATCAATATTCAACTCAGTAACCTTCAGGTAGTATTACGTCTCCTTTCTTATTTTCCTGACATATCATGTGTCTTCTGCTGCTGCATCATTTTTCACACTGTTTATTTTAATAAGCCTTCAAACCAGAACATAAACCCCTTGAGAGGAAGGACACTGCTTTTATTTCTGATTTTTGGGTGCCTGGTAAAGCTCTGACAGAAAATGGGCAGTAAATGATTGATACACTCACTCATTTATTCAATAGCCAATCAAAACCATCCTAGAATTAAAAACAGAAAGCAGTAAAACTGCTACACATAAAACAGAAGAGCCAAAATGAGTGATTCCCTTTGCCTGGACAAGGATATTAATGAGTCCCAGAATTGTTGTCTTTTCTTTTTATTATTGGAGGGAGGCAAGTTTTTCTCCTTCTCACACCAGTATTGCCCCTTATCTTGTCACTACATAGCGGTGAGCAAAAGGGACCTCAGACAGGCCACACCAACTATCACACTGTAACCACTGCTCCAGCAAGGTCCCAAAGCCAAACTCAGACTACCTTAAAAAACCTTCATTACCCAGCAGAATGGTAATGCCATTCTGCCAGGGTGTCTGCTTGCCTGCATTAAATAATGATGTCATAGCCAGACTGAGGATGCCTTTCAAGCAAGGCGCAACAGGAAAAAATGAAACAACTAGGGAGAGAAGGTATTATTGAAATGCAAATGAATCTTTTGTGCATGTACATTAGCAAAAGATAGCAGCATTTGTGTTTCTCCCTCCCTTGTTTATCTCTACCCTGTTATAGGGAACTAATAATACGAAAATATATGAGAATTTTGAAGAGGGAATACCTATTTTTAAAATGTATATTTCCTCCCAAAATAGCAGAAGGGATAGCAAAAGTTCCCAGAGGAATAAGTTATTGTTGATTCAAAACCATCCTTTTCCCCAACTGTCTGTTCTGTGGACAGCTGGGGTGCAGGTGGAGCCTGCTCCCCTCCTTGGAAGCCACTGACACCCCCAGGCCTGGCGGGCCATCTGACCTCGGGGCTGTCACTCTGCAGGGGTGGCTTCAGCCATCCTGGCATTTGCTTGCCTTCTCAAAAAGCAAGGACCCTCCTCATCGGCAGCCTGGTAAGCAGCAGTTGTGAGAATTGGAGCTGGCACAGCCCTTTGGGTTCTGCCAATGATGAGAAAGTTCTCTTTAGATATAAAATACTAAAAAAAAAAAAAAAAAAAAAAAAGGTTTCAACACCCACTGTGAGGCTGAGCAGGGCTAGCAGAGGAAATACAGGTTTCGTCGCTTCAGCTGAGTGAGACCTTTGGTCATGTTTCTGACAATTAGGTAATTCTTGTACATGTAAGTTTTGGAGAAGCTGGAGTACAGAGTTTTAAGTATTTGCTTGGTTTATATCTGACCCTGTTGTCAAATGCTGTCTTTTATTCATCATGGATCATATAGACCAACATCTAAATATTGGTACCTGAGGAGTTCCTTCTACAAAAGAGAACTGGGACTTTTCTGTCAAACTTCCCAACTTCTCCTCAACCTGAAATTGAATAAGCACTCTTTTATTTTGTGACTTTATGTAGCCTCTGAATCATCTAAATTTATCAGTGTTAATTGGCAATTTCTTAGTCTTCATTTGCATTTTGAACACCTGACACAGTTACAATTTAATGGTTTATAGATAGTAAACTTATAGAGTCCCAAATCAAAAATAAGGGCATTTCCCCCATCTTCTGAAAGATAATTTCTTGGATATTGTCTCAGTCCTGCGGTAAAAAATGCAGAATTATGGACAGCATTCCCTTTCCATCCCCCAGATGCAAACTCTGCTTTGTTTCCCACCAGGTGACCCAAGAGGTTTACCTGGGACTGATAAAATGATGCTGATTTAGGTTTTCCTCACAAAATCATGTCTTCTCTCTGCTGCCCCATGATAAATAGTATCTGTACCGCCTGACACTGGTGAACAATGGGTGAAATGGATATTAGAAAAATCTCATTTATCTTCTGCTTTATTTCTTGATAGGGGTCCTTGTCACTGGAACTATTGTGCGACCAGCTCTGCAAAGGGCAACTCATTAGTTTTTCTTATCAAGATAGCAAGGTCCTTTTAAACAGCAAAGCACTTACATTTTAGATTCAATTAGGAAACTTCATTGTGTGTGTGTGTGTGTGTGTGTGTGTGTGTACTTCAGAGCTTTTGTTTTGAGGCAGGTACGTGTGAGCTTCATTCTCACCGGTGCAGTGCTCACCGCAGCTGGAGGCAGGGCCTGTCACAGTGGACCGCACACTGGACCGCACGCTGGAGCTCAGCATCCACCCCCACAAAGGAGGGCTGACCAGCTACCCTTCCTCGGGGCCCAGGGCTTTGTCGGGGCGGAGTCCATCAGAGCAAGGTGTGGGTCTAGAAAGCTGTCTGCCCACACATTCAGGGATGTTTGCGGATTTCTTTTCTGAGGTTGTTCATTTCAAAATTCAAACAAAAGCCCTTTTTCCAAAGGTTCCCCTTGGCTCCGTTGGCCACCCTCACAGCCCTAGGCTGTCTTCCTGGAACATCTTACAGTTGCTGCCCAACCACCTGGGAGAACATCAGCAAATCAGCAGGAATTCTGATATGTCAGATGGAATTCAACTTTTTCACACCATTTTGAAAATCCTAGTGACAGGCAGACAAAGTGGGACAACTGGACATCAGGGCACTGGTGGGTAAATTTAGCAGACACACCAAGAGGGAGCTCCTCTCCACCAGCAGCTGGGAAAACAAACCCAAAATGGAAATGTCCTGCCAGGTTCTGAATGAGTTCCCAGGGATACTGGCCTTTTCTGAAAGCACGGTGATTTCTTTCAGAACAGCAGGATGCAGTGTAGCTCACTTGTTGAATGGATATGGTATGTAATTGGTTTGCAACTTAGAATCCCAGCCCACCCCACCCCGAAATGCCGTTGGATTCCCTCTTGTTGAATGGAGGTTTCAGGGAGATGGTTCATTCATTTGCCCTGTAACAGACTTACCACTCACGACCCACACTCCTCATAACTCTGAGGAAGAAATGATTGGTGGATAAGCATCCAGGGTGCTGGATGGGGTCCTAGTTCATGATGCACCTCCTGTGTCCAGCAGCTGCCTGTTGGAGAGCAGGCACTCAATACATTTCTTTTTGATTGAACAAATGACTGAATGCAAAGGTGCTCTTGTCTAAACTTTCCCTTATTGAAGTAACTCTAGTCTGAGATTCCATGGGGGTACCCCAAGGGGTAACTAAGTCCTGGTTCTAGCTTCGGGGGCTGGTATCAGGACTCTAGCTTCCTGGGGCCTCAGTTTATTCTCATATTATAAGAAGTGTAAATATTTCCAAATGTTCTAATCCTAGTCCCTAGGTTTAGGATCCTGGGGAAATTGATAGCTTACTCCTATTTGAATGTGCAAACTCTCAACAAAATATGTAATAATTGAGGCTGCTAACAGTTTAGCATGTTGGGTTGGTCCTATTTTTCCCTATTGGACAGGGTATCTAAACCACCTAAGTAGTCTGAGCACATACAGATAAAGAATCACAAAGAGTGGGATTCTTGAGTGAGGACAGAAAGGGAGGTAAAAGCAAACCAAAATTCACTTACTTCACAATTTTCTCAATTGCCAATCAATAAACACCTACAAATAAAGGCAGAGTATGTTCCTAGGAACCATAAAAACCAACAACCCCATGCAAATGAAAGCCATATCTAATTGGTGCTAATTGCATAAAACATGATCTGTCATGTGTCACCCCATAAAGAGTGCTTGGTTTCCTGAACGTTGTCCCTCAGCTCCCACACTATTTAACCAAGTCTCTGCCATTGCCACAATGTCAGACAGTGTTAAACAGTAGAGCAATCGCATCCATGTTCATGCACAATTAGATGCTTTGAAAACAAAAATCACTCTATGACTTCTGAGGCTAGAAAAATTATCAAAATCCGGTATTACTTCCTGAGTTTTGTTTCATGAAATATTTATGACAAGTTGGGATAAGATATTGAACCTGACTAGAGCCAGGTGCCATTGCGGTGCCACATCATCACGTGGAACTTGTGTGGTGCTTGTTTGCAAGAGTCCCTTTATGGCACATCGGCTTGGCTATGCACGGCCTTATCAGTCCTGCTATTTCAGTGCTAAGAGTGAAGAAATGAGCCCCAGAAGGGTGAGTGGTCTGCTCTGCAATGGTGAATTTTCCCTGCTTTTCAGTGAGCTATACACACCCCGCCCATTTCATTTGAGGGATGATGAAGTGAAGAATATATTTCATCGATACCTCCATGACATTATAAATTAGGCCACGGGGACATGGCTGACACTCCCTCTATCTAGAGTTCAACCCTAAAATCTGAGTTTGACCACTTGGTTTCCCCTCTTTCTTTGCTCCTTCCCTCACTTCACACCCAACTCCTCTTGTCCCATTTCTCCTCCCTGCTACACCCTATGCCTCCTTCAGGTTTCCTGTCCTTGGAACCCACTCCTACCCCACCCCATGTAGGCCTGCGCTAGCATCGCTGCATGTACCTAAAAGCATCTCTCTTCAAATTGACCTCAACTTTTCTATGCAGTTTTAACCAATTAAGAAAAATTTGTAAATGAAAACATGTATGTAGGTAGGATTTAGCCTCAAATTCCAAAGCCATTTTCTTTCTATAGCTGAAGTGTAGCTCTTGCTTGGTGAGGATTCCAATGATTTATCAATAAATAATGATTACAAATCAAGACCTGCAGCACTTCTCAAGCTTCTCCTCCCTGACACAGTGGACGGACATCTCCACGGGGTAGGGAAACAGGCTGAAAAGGCAGACAGCATAAAACATGTTAAGTCTCTTGCTTTGTTTTAAAACTTCATGTGAACATTCTGTTTTCCATGATAGATCTTCTCATTTTCAATTTTAAAATGTTTTAAATTACTTACCATTAAGTTACAACGCTAGTCTAAAAAATATCTTATGGGTCTACAATACCAAACTAAAAAACCAGAATACCATTGAACATCATGATTTTCACCGCTCTGTGAAAGAAGCAAGACGCTTGTTATTAATTCATTGTTACAGGAGAGAAAAAAATGGATCTTCAGTTTGATTCACTTCCCTGAATCACAGATTAGTGACATGGCAGGCTTCAGCCCCAAATGTGCAACCTCTAAACCTCCTGCAAAAATGCTTTGCCCTTCAAGAAGCTTCCAGTGTCACAGGCCTAATCACATATGAAAGTGTGTCTTTTACCCACCCCTGGCTGCCTAGAGGCAATGAAAGAAAATGTCCACTGTCCCGGAATCACAGGCCCCAGGTCCTTGTTAAGTCATTTCTCCTGGAAAGTTTACATCCAGCTCTCAACCCAGTTGCCTCTGCAGCCATATCCAGCATCCAGACCAGAAACCTAAGGGAAGCTCAAAGGCCTCACCATATATTCACATCTCATACCTCCCTGGAGCACTTTATCATTCTTGTTATTATCATACATCTGTTTGATGGTTTTTGTTCTAACTGAAGTCCTTAAACACAGTAATCATTTCTTCTGCATCTTAATGCTCAGTGTCCGACTTTGCGTAACTGCCCTTCTGTTGTATTTATTACATGAATGAGCTAGTTTCCTGGTTCCTGAGACTGGCCAGAGAGAGCTGGAGTGGATTTTGTTAAATGTACTATTTTCCCAAAAGCCAAAACTGAAGAATAACAGCCATGACAAATATACTATAGAAGAGCCAGGCTGCAGCGCTCCCGCCCCCATTGTATGTACTGACTAATCGCGGGTGGGAAGTAATGGTCTGTAGCTTAAATGAGCCAGGTATGTATTCTGATTTGCTCGTATTGCCTCATGAAAAATAGTTTACAGTTTCACGAAGTGGTTTCTTAATGTTCAAGATGATTGACCATAACGCCTAGCAGCCTGAAGGAAGACATCCTTAAATTTCATGATTGTTTATCCCCAAATATCAGAACAATTGCATATGAAACTTGATCTTCTCAAAACACCCCTGCAACTGCATTCCATTTGATTCAATGACTGCATTAGGAGGGAGGGGCCGCCTGGCTCCTTCCTATTACTCTGCTTCTCTCCCTGGAGAGCCATGGAATTGAAATGTTACATGTTCTTCATCTTTTCTTATGATATATTGTAACTTTTCAAGGCTTGAGATTTCAATCCTGGATTTCAGCTGATAGGCTGAAACTGATTTCCCATTTATTCCTCTACGAAAGAGGTACTATGTCTGAAGAAACCATTATCCTCTGGTGAGTTTCATCTGGTGAAACCACAGATCCTCCAGAAAATCCTACATACTCTTTGGAGCTGGGAATGGTGAAGCTTTTGCTTTTCTACATGATTTATTAAAATCAAAGGTAATGGCATCTTCTGAATTTGTTCACCTTCACAACATTAGAATTTTTAAAAAGCAGGTTAGTTTTTCTACTGGGAAGATTGGAAATTGTTATAAGTAGTTGGTAGTTGCATCTTCTCCTTTATGTATTTGCTTGTATATTACTCAGGTCAGTGTAACTATTTTGTCTGAATGAAAAATGATCTGGACCATCCCCAAGATGGAGATGTGTTTATGTGTTTCCCATGTAGATACACCGTTTAGAGAGGCAAATAGCACCAGAGGCCACTCAGCTGGTCTTAGATAACAGTTTTAATTTACAAGCATCACCTGGGTGTAATAATAGACTTGCAGAGTGGATTCTAAGAATCTAGATGTGTAACAATTCACAATTCTAGAAGAAGCAAGCAGATTCCCATAACTCCAGATACCCCTGGAGTTCCCACAACTTTGGGTCCTGACTGTGCACCTGCCAGCATGGAAAAGACCCAGCATAGACTGTAGACAAACTGAAAATCTCTAGTCATGCCCACTTGCTTTGGGGACACACGGATGCCTGAGAGTGTATTCAGAGCCTCTGGATTGTGGCAGACCTTCTGTTCACTTCTGCCACCTCCACATTGATCTCTGCGGGGAAATGATTTAAGTGGCTGTTCAGATTGATTCCTGAGACAGACCAACAAAGATATCCACCCTGCCATAATTTGCTCATTCTCTGCAGAAAGACATGGGCTTAGCTCCAAGAACTCCAATTGCATTGCAATCTGCCGAAGACTTTCAGACTATTGAATGCTCTGCAAATGCTATTCCTGAATCCAAGGAATAATAAAGAATAATGCAAAATACAGCCTTGTCCCTTAGTAGTACTTTATTGAAGCCCCAATTTGAGGCAATAAAAGAGAATTGAAAATGAAAATAAAACAAACAAAGCCAACAAAACCCCCTGTTGAAAGTACTATGAACATTCAGTCGAAGCATTCACTTATACAAAAATAGCCTGCAAAGAGCAAGACATCTTAATAAGGGAATCAAATTATTTCATTGAGTGTATTTAAACTTTTGTTATCCATTTTCCTTCCAAACTGTTAAATCTACCCATTTTACTCAAACCCTTACTTAAAAGTTAATTACCACAAAAAAAAGTTAATTACCACAATATTTCATAAAGTTGAAGATATGCATATCATAAATATATTCCTAAAGGCTCACAAAGAGGCCTATGTAAAATTATATGCACAGCATTATTTGTAAGAGAAAAAGAAGAAATAAGTATCCACTAACAGGAGAATGGATATTTTTTAAACAAATTGAAATACTATGTGGCAAAAATGAGGTAGTACCATAAGCTACTGCTTCCTGAAGGGTGGCTATGAGCAAAAAGACAGAAAATAATAAATGTTGGCAAGGATGTGGCTGCATTGGAATCTTCATACATTGTTCACCAGAATAGAAAATGGTGAAGACACTTTAGAAAACAGTTTGGAGGTTCCTTAAAATGTTGAACATAGGATCACCATATGACCCACCAATTTCACTCCTAGGTATACACCCAAAGGAAATGAAAACATGCCCACTCAAAAACTTACATGAACATACATGAAAGTTCATAGCAGCATTATTTATATGAGGGAAAAAATGGATACCATCCAAGTGTCCATCAGCTGATGAATGTATACATCAAAGTGGTATATCCATATAATGGAATATTATTAGACATAAAAAAAGAATTACAAATACATACCACAACATGGATGAACCTTGAAATATGTTTTTTAAATTTTAAGTGAAAGAAATTAGACACAAAAGGCCAAATAATGCATAAGTTTATTTATTTGAAATATACAGAAGAGTTAAATCTATGCAGACAAAAAGTTAGTTGTGTATAATTTTGTGAGGAGAAGTGATTGCTAATGGGTACAGAATTTTAGGGAGAGATAAAAATGTTCTAAAACTAGAGTATGGTGATGGTTGCACATCCCTATGAATATACATAAAAATTGAATTATATATTCTAAATGGGTAATTTGTATGATGTATTAATTACATCTCAATAAAGCTATTCTTTAAGTTTCAAGGGACAAAGTAAAGTAGAAGCAAAGTTATCAATTCGATTAATTCCTACAATGTAATGTTGAGTAAGAAGAACAGAAGGATGCCTGTTTTTATATGAAATATAAATACTGTATAAAAATATAAATATAAACATATATACAAAAGAATGCTATATTTATATTAAGTATTATATGCATGTGGGCAAGATGAAAAGAAAAGGAGAAGCTGCTCTGGGAGAATTATACAAGGTTTTTAATTCTATCTGTAGTATCTTATTTCCTAAGTTTGACTGAGGATACAAGATAATCATTACAACATCCTTTTTGCCATTTTAATTTTTTGAACAATATTATAACAGGAATAATAATTGTCAATAAGAACATTCACCCAGAAGAGGCAGCTGAATTCTATTAGAAGCTTCTTTGCCCTATTATTAGCTTTCTGCTTCCATTAGGTTTACACGAAATTGTAAAATCAAAGGAAAGTTAAATTTCCTATAATTTTTGGTTGCTATAACTTTAAGATCCCACTATAAAACTTGGAGGAAATTAGCAACTAGATCCCCATACTTGCCTCATAAAATATCAAGGCTTTAGGTTATTATCACTATATCCCTGTTGAGAATAGCTATTGGAAAATTCCTATCTGGTGATATCTTTTCTAAAATTCAAACACCAAGGCTTTAAAACTGTGGACCTCTGAGGTCATTGTGGCTTTTTATTGTTCTTGCTGTTTTTTATTTGCTTACTTCAGTCTTCTGCTGCTTGGCCTTAAGAGTGGTGAAGTATATGATCCAATATCGACTGTCAAACAATTGCTTAACCAGTTTTCTTTAGACCACATCTCCACTCTTTGAGATGATATTACATTTCAAATCTGAAATCCAAAATAATATTAAAATTGTTTTAAAAACTATCATCCATTAGCTATTTAATGAATAAGCTTTATTTTTATTAAGAAAATTAGCACTGGCTGGTAGCACAGTGGATAAGGCACCATCCTGCGAACCCAAAGGTTGCAGGTTCAATTCCCCAGCCAGGGCACATAACAAGGTTGCAAACCAGGTCTCCAGTCAGATCTGTGGCTGGAGTCAGGTGAAAGGCAACCATACATTGATGTCTCTCTCCCCCTCTGCCTCTCTCCCTTCCCCTCTTTCTAAAAATAATGAGATTAAAAAATCTTTAAAAATAATTTTTTTTAAAAAGAAAATTAATGTATTTCTGCACATGTTGAATCTAGGAACCAGATATCATACAGATTATCTAAGTCTGTGCATTCATGTAACAGGAAATTCAAACCTTGACCTGGTTGCCAGTTTTTTATAAATGTTTTTTCTCATTGAGGTATGAAAGCCTATTATGCATTTTTTCAAAATTTTTGCAGTAGAAAAAGACATATTCAGAGGGTTTAAACATCAAATATATTCTATTGTTATAGTGTCTGAACACATGAGTACATTCTATATAGCCCCTTTATTTATTTTTTTTTTTCCAATTCAGGTATTTAGCATTTTAACTGGGTTGACAGATTCTGTTCTTTACAGAGTCTAGATGGTTTGAAGTTGCCATGTCTTAGCACTTTGTCCATCTTGCTTGAATAATTCAGAGAAAATGTTAAGGTCTCTTGAAGAATTCTAGAACCTGCAAGTGAAATGAAGGAGCATTTTCTGTAGCATTGTACGTAGAGGTAATGTTGAACTCGTAAGTGAACCTACACAACTGTTTGAGGTACCTAAGGTAAAGAATGTTCACCAGAAAAATGCTTAAAAATTTTATTTGACTTCTGATTATTAGAAAAAGCAAGCATCAGCTACATAGTCTAGCTGTAAAAATGCTGTTCAAGTTATTTTATTGTATAAAGAATGACCTCAAAAGCTTGATAACAAGGGACTTTGTTCTTTAACATCTTCTCGACCTCTCGAACCCCTCAATTCATGAAAGAAACAAGAGCCTACTAAGGAGATCATGCCCTATATACAAATAAGTAGTCACTGGTTTCATAATGAGAGAATATTCTTCTGATCAAGTTACTTAGTGAATTGTTTGCTTTTTAATAAAATATTTATGTTTTTAAGTCTAAAATGCTTTCAGTGCTGTAATATTTAAAGGAATTTCACATGCCCCATAATGATGTTTCAATCAATGATAGACCACATATATCAAAGTGGTCCTATAAGAATAAAATGGAGCTGAAAATTTTCTATCACCTAGTCACTTTGCAACCCAACATACTATTCATGTGTTTGTGGTGATGCTGAAGTAAACAAGCCTACTGCACTGCCAGTTATATAAAAATATGGCACTTACAATTATGTACAATATATATTACTTGATAATGATAACAAACTTCTATGTTAGTGGTTTGTGTATCTACTATTATTATTTTAGAGTTTCCTCTTTGCACTAATTTAAAAAATTGTTTGCTATAAAACAATATGCCATACTATGCCAGCAGCAACTTCATACATCTCATTTACCACGTCTCTTGACTGCACCTTTTCCTCTTGTGCTTGATTTGATCTTGTCTAGTTTTGTTCAACATGGCCCCTAAGCATACCAAACCCACAGCTAAAGTGGCCAGGAAGACCCCACTTACTGGTGGAAATGAAAATTAAATTGACCTGGAAATGAAATTAAAACTGTTTAAGGACTACAACAGTGGAAAATCAGTGATGTCCGTTTCTCACCAGTCAGGCACATCCCATTCCACCACAGCTACGACCTTGAAGAACAATGACAAAGTGATGGCAACTGTTAAAAAACCTGCTTCAGTGCAAGCAGAACAACTAACAAAAACTTGAGATGGGCTTGTGTCAGACATGGAGGAGCTTCCAGTGACCTGGATTGAAGACCAGACACAGAAGTATATCCCTCTCAGCATCCTGACAAAGCACAGCCAATGCAAAAAGATTGTTTGCCATGTTAAAATAAAAGAGGAGGCCTGACTACAATGCTTAATTTACTGCTAGCTCTGGATGGTTTAAAATAATTCTAGAGTCATTATCCATTACATAATGTGAAAGTGAGCGGTGAGCTAAGTGCTGACATGATGGCAGCGGAAGGATTTTTAGAAACTCTAGAAAAGCTGAATGTGGAGAAAAACTACTTACAAGAGCAAATATTCAATGTGAATGACACCTATCTTATCCGGAAGTGCTGCCTGAAAGGACTTTCATTCATAAGAAGGCCAAACCAATGCCAGGTTTCAAGGTGTCTAAGGCCAGGATGACAGTTCTGCTTGGGAGCAATGCTGAAGGCTACAAATGGCAACCCTTTGCAACCTGGCACAGCGACCACCCCACGGCCTCCAAGCACATCAATAAACACACATGCCTATGTACTACAAATAAGTCCTGTGAAAGTTATTTTCCATTAGTGGTCAACTATTCCATTAAAACTCTGAAAGAAAAAGAAATTCATGCTCTCCCTCCCCTTCTCCTTCCCTTCTTGTGCCTCTCTTCAAATCTCTTCCCTTGCTATGGTGTTTAAGACACTGGTAAACATTTTAGTTCACACCTCACCTGGCCCACTGCAATGACTTCAATGTTACAGCCTCCCCTCCATTTCCCAGATCCTTCCTAGCCACCCCCTACCCTAGCTAGAATCAGCTCCCTGAAACACAGGTCTAAGCTTGTCTGTGTGAGGCTTCTTTGGTGCCTTCGGCTCTAGCTCCCTCTCGAAGGTATACAAGACTTTTTCCTGGTTCCAATCAGCCTCTTGTCTAGTCAGTCCCACCAACCTTGCCTTTCAACTACTCAGAAGGTCAGAATAATTCATATATTTCTGCGGTAGGCTAAATAATGCCCCACCCCAAAGATGTGCACATCAACTCCCCAGATCCTGGACTACACGTGTTAACAAGGACTTTGCAAGGGTAAGTTAGGGATCTCAGTGTGGGAGATCTTGGATTCCCTGAGTGTCCTCCATGTTGTCATAAGTTCTTATAAGAAGGAGTCAGGAGGGGCAAAGGAGAGTAGGCAATGTGATAACTGAAGAAGAAAGAAAGTAGATGTGACAATGAGATCTACAAGTAGTAGATGGAGATTTGAGGATGCTGAGATCCTGTCTCTACAGATGGAAGAAGGGGCTATGAGGTAGGTAGTGCATGCAGCTAGAAGCTGGAGAAGACAAGGAAACAGACTTGATTTTGACCCCCCACCTAAATCAAATTTTATCAGTAATTTTGCTTGCTGTTAGTTCAAGTCACAAAATCTGGTAAGTTAGAATGTTAATGGATGATCATGATTTAAATATTTCATCTTTCCCAGGCAATAATAATAGTAAGGTACAATGTTACAGCAACAATGCAAGGTAGATATTATCCCAAATTAGAAATTATGAGGTGGAAGCTGAAGAAGGAAAAGAAAAGTGTCCAAAATGAGAATATGTTGGAGCAAAGGTCTTCCCTGGTTTGTCTAAATTCAGAATCCTCATGCATTAATTGTATCACACTTGTCTCTTGTGCTTTAGCAAGCTTGTCCCCATACCCTCAGATGGATTTTTCTATCCCTTTTAACTCAGCATCTGCTGTGCCCAGTACAGTATCTACTTCTATGATAGTCCAAATAGTATTTCATCTCCCTAATAGTTACAATCAATTTCAACACATTCTTTGAGGCTAAGAAAGTGTCTTATTTTTCTTTATAGTCCTGACATCTAATTCAGTAGTTACAGTGCTGTTAAGTAAACTATAAATGCTTGCTAGAAGAAAATGAATGATGTTACTTTTTATATTTTTGCAAATGATCATCAAAGAGTATAACCTACGTTACATTTTTTTAATCTGGAGAATCTCTTCTTTTTTCCTCTTATCTCCTTTCCTTTCTCTCTCTCTCTTACAAAGGGAAATTTAAATCCAAATGGAACACTCAACACTATAGATAGATGGGTAGGAAAGCTAAAATATATAAGAAAGCAAAAATATTGCAACCAATAACTTTGGTCTATCTCTGAGCTAACTTGGTCATAGTTCCTATTCAACACAAGTTTATAATCAAAATAAAACCCTGAGAAGGATGCATCTTGCATCCATTTTTTAAAAGTGAAGTATAATTTACATACAGCTCAGATCTGCAAAACAAGGTAAAATATTTCCATCGCCCTAGAAATTCCTGCTTGTCCCTTTGTGGTCACTCCCATGCGCTCCTCTAAAGTCATCACTAACCTCATTTCCATCGCTCTGGGTTGGCTTGTCTACTCCAGACATTCATTTCAATTGAGTCCTACGGTGTATATTTTCTTGCGTCTGGCTTATTTCACTTGACGTAGTGTTTGTGAGATTCACCTATGCTATTGCATGGATCATTAGTTTATTCTCTTTACTGCTTCGTTGTATTCCATTTTAGGAACATATCACAGTTTACAATTCCATTCATTCTTCAGTTGGTGGACATCTGGATTGTTTTGAGGTTTTAGCTTTAATGAATAAATCTACTATGAATATTCTTGTGCATGGTTTTGTATGGACATATTTTTATTTCTCTTGGATAAATATACCTAGGAGTAGAATTGCTAGTTTACATGCTAATCACGTGTTTACATTTTACCAGATGAATCATATATATTTACATATACAAATATTCAAGAACTTTATAAATTATTATAATTGTTCTATGAATGTTAATGTGTTGCAATGGTAGACTTAGTTTCCGTGTGTCTTGGGTCTTATTCCCTTGCAGTAGAGTTGGAGACAGGATTCTTGTGAAGGTAATATGTTAAGAGAGTGCTTGTGAGAGAAAACCACAAAGGAGTGAGGGAAGCAGGTTAGGGCAGGGAAGAAGCTAAGCAGAGAGGTGATTTTAGCTGAAACCCAACCTCATTCTTATCCCACAGAAAGCTCTGGGGCATCTCATGTTAAGGCAGGAGAGTTGGGCCTTTGTACCTACATTTCAGCTTGTTGTTTATTGAAGATGGTCTCCCTCCAGGTGGGTGTGGTTTGCAAGTGGGAAGTAATTTCCCAGGCATCTCTTAGCTGTAGCCACTTCTGTGGGGATTGAGAGCCATTCATGAAAGAAGAGAGCAGTTGTGAGCAGTAACATTCAACCCTCACAGCAGCCAGGAGATGTGAACACCAGCTTCATAAAGGGGATCTGGGTGGGGATCCAACAATGTCAACTCTACCAGGTCAGTCACTAAAACACATAAATTCTCTCAGCGCCGCAATTTACCTGTACTTGTTAAGGATAGAGCCACCACGCAGGAAAATTTACTCAGATGTTATTTTAAATAACTCACATCCATGGCTCAGATCAGATAACTCTAGATGGCAGATAACTGTCTAGGCTTAGCATATGTCTGACAACCCGCATGGCTTCTCAAGAAGTAAAAAGTCAACAGTGGCTGCCGCTCTTTGAACTTCTGCCTGCCAACCTTGCACTTCAGGGATGGCGAGGCTGTACTTTGAGATATGTTAGCACTGACCAAGTTCCTAGTGGTAGCTGCTCTCCCCTGTATCCTGCTGCATCAGGCAGCACTCAATATTGCAGATATGTAGCCCTGACAGGCTTGGAAGTTGCATGAGGAAGGGCGTGACTTGTGACCTGGAGGAAATTTATGTGCCTAAGAAGATCCGTTTAGCTCTACAACTGACCCCTCCTCTGTACACCTGCCTTTGGAGCAACTGTATCTTTCTGGTAGGGGTATTTGAATCCTAAATTGACAGAAGTAGGTATAAAAGTAAAAAAAGAAAAAAGTCACCAAATAGCAAAAAATTGATTTATCTCCTTCCAGCTGATCCAGCCACAGCAGAGGGCTGGATAGGCAGAGGAGACTTAGAAGCTGCCAGATGATCTTTGGCACAGCAGCTCTGCTTTCTGGTCTGTTCACTGGAGAACATATTAACCACTTGCCAGAAGAGAAGACTGTCACTACAGCCTCGTAATGCATCCATGGCAACTCGGTGTCAAGATGTCTTTTCAGGACCCTCATGGCACTTTGTGTGAAGAAAGACTTATTTCAGCTTTTCAGGTTCACTGCTGTTCTGGAGGGTCCTACTCTCAGGAATATAAGGAGCTATTGCTCCACTTCTTAGAAATGAGATGATAGTAGGAACAAGAGCTGTTATTACAAACTCATCATATTTATTATTTCTATCAAAGAAAAGAAAAAAAGTCCTTAGGTAGGCCTAGCTGAGATATTACAAGGCCTAAAGGTGACCTTGAAAAACTTTTCATTTTAAGCTTACAGCTGCTACATACACTCAAAATACTGGGAGGAAGAACTTGCTTAAGAACAACAACCATGAAATTGAGCAATATTTATGAATCTTGGGTTATCTCTCCATAGTTGTTTAAGAGCAAGCAGCTGCAAGTTAATATTTAGGGCTACTCAAGTGGAATAGTCTAATAAGTTGCAAAGTCTCTTTAGTTTACCCAAAAGAATAAACACACAAGGAAAATCTAGGGTATTCACACACTGATTAAGAAGAAGTGATATTAAAGAGCCACTCATATTCTTTAAATTTTGGTCCTTTTCAAAGTTCTATGACATTGATTTTGGCTATTAAAGCTGTCAAATCCATTTGATAACGGTGGCCCAAAGAATGTCTGTGTCAGCAGCGGAACTCAGAGGAAGACCAGCAGGAAGATGTACCTAAAGTTCATTATTTCTCAAATAATGCCCAGTCACTAGAAGAAGAAAAAAAAGATAGTTTGTGGATACAGGAAACTACATGGTAAGATGATAAGAAAAGCCTCAGATACCTGGCCCATTGAAGTCTCTTAAAACTGACTTAATGTTTGAAATGACTGATTACTGATACCAGGCACTCATGTCTCTGACCCTGAATATCTATCCTTTCTCTGAAAGATGAATCACAGAAGGTAGCAGATATATTACTATATTTCTAATTCAACAATAGCAACATGTTATGGAATTAGAGCACAAAGAGACTCTTCAGTTTACTACCAGTAGCTAACCTGTTGGAACAAAAAAATATTTATTTTGGATGTAATACAACAACAATAAAATTTTTAAAAAATTTATTTTGTCATAAATGACATTTTGAAAGAGATACTTTGAAAACTTACATTTATTTAGCCTTATGGAAACTTGAAAATTTACATTTATCTAGCTTTATGGAGCTTATCTTAAAGAACTTTGAACTCCCAAAACAAATTAAGAATAAAACCACATTAAAGGTGCATATATGCATATTAACATCCTTAGAATCAAAAAATTATGAATCCATTCAAAATCTGGATCAAAGACAGGTAAACAAAAGTACAAAAACACAGTTTTGATGGTCCTTGCAGATCGCAAGTTGTAGATAAATTCTCAGCAACTAAGAATGGTAGACATATTGATATAATGATGTTAACAACAGCATGTCTTCAGAATGAGATGAGACAGGAAGTGAACCCACTACTGAATTTCAATATTCATTATAACTCTGTTTATTGTAACAAGTTTGGGGCACAAGCTTTAAAAAATTGATTTGGAAATATAAACACAAAGGGCAATGAAACAAGCTCTGTGATAACAGATAAATGATAATGGAGATTTTTTTTTTAACCTGAAAAAGTGAAGCTAGAAAACTATACTCCCAGCAACCTTTGGGTATTTGAGACAACTGTTCAGAAAAGATACAAAGTGAATTTTCTTTGTTTTTGCTGAAGAACAAGCCAAAGAGAAAGTGCAGAAGTAGAGTTTGGCTAGAAATTGCTGCACATACTTCTTATTTTAACACCGAGATAGGCTATCAAGAGAAAGTTTGGAATCCTAGACATCTTTTAAAATAGCTAGATAGAAAACAAGCCAGGATAGAAAACCATCTTAACCATTTACCTTCGGTTCTGCAAAACATACAATAAACTGAAGAGAATTTTTGTGTTTGTCTTCGTGGTAGCAGCTCCAGGTGCGTGATGAATCTGTCTTCATATGCATGTCTTGTACTTGCGTTCTTTCCCTCACAATGTCGGATATGAGTCATGTAAAAACATATTAAAATAGTTAAAAGACATTTTTTTGCAATTGCAGAGAGACTTACATTAACTGCACAAATGAAAATCATCGTCATTCCAACAAATCAAACATACCCAAGGAAACAACAATACCAACAATGAAGCCAGTGTGAAGCCACTCAACACTGTGGTACTGGATTAATCACATTGCTCTTGGAGAATTTAAAGCTTTTAATCATGTAGTGCTCCAGCCTTTGGTTACAATTTATGGGCTTTTTATAGGTTTATTTTGGCCCCCAGGGCCCCTGTATTGCTCACTACGTACAATGAAAACCAGTTAAGAATAAAGAATAAAAATTAATGTCAAACTGAATAAAGGAGCTGAAAAGTTCAAAACTCGTTCCTGGGGTCAATGACTATGCCTGCCTGTGGAAAAGACCATAGTAATCAAAAGTAAATAGAGAGCTTACGCCCATAAATTTTTGGAAGTAGCAAAATTATCTGAAAACCAGCTTTCAAATAACTCAGCATTACACACATATAGTGTGCATAGAATATATTGTGGCTATATGTTAACATGCAGAATCAAGGAAGAAACTTCTATCTTTTCTTGGAATCCAACTACCTTGAAATATCTCTTTAATTGTAAATCCTTAAGAAAATGGAGAACAAGTTTCCTCAGAAGATCCATCTCTACCCTGAATATAGAAATCTACCAACAGGCATTAAAATTTTGGTATCCAATTATTATTAGATCTAATGATCTAATCAGTACTTTGTAATTGAAAGTAATTGTAATGCCAATATAATAAAGAAAATATGACTATTTCTTAATACTGATGTCAGTCCTTTGCAAATTAGTTTGAAAAGAAGGGGGATTCTATAATTTTGCAAATTATTTAACAATAAACACTAGCGTTTAGGATAGTTCAGGGAGGTAGGTTTGGTTACATCAACATCTTGCCAATTATTCTTAAATGTCAAGGTACACAAAGTAACAGTTGAGTTGGTAGGGAAATTCTAAGGAAAAAGGAAAAAAATGTCCTACAAAGCCTATTTGTGAATGTTTGTTCCACACAATCACTAACAGTTAAAGGTCTACAAATGAAGCCTAGTCCATGAAACCCAAACTAGGGTGTTGTCCATGCTGCCAGGCCCCTTATTCTAACAGCAGGGGACCTTCTCATCAGCCTTTGTCCTCCTACCTGCTTGCAAAGGGCAGACTGTCTTTGCATTGGTTCTGTCACCACCCTGGCTAGGTCCTCAGGCATCTTTGCTTTCCTTTCTTTCATAGTCATTTCCTGTGTTTCCAGATCAGCTCTTCAACCTGAACAGGGCAAGTTTATTCTTTCAATTCAGGATCTTCAGAGCTTTGACCTTTCCCTATTCCAGATGAAAAGTCCCAGATGAACACCAGTGAGTGCATGTATTCCTTTCTTAGTTTCCACTATCATACCAGTACCAGGTGGAAGGAATTCCATTGGCCTGGCATCTCCCCAGGGAAAATGAGTCAAGGGAGGGCAGTTCACTAGTTGGTACCCAGCACAGCCCCAGGAGCCACACGGGTGGAGCTCTGCCTCCAACCTCCTTAACCCCACCATGACCCCCAGCCACCCCCAGCACCTTCCACTTGAGTGTAGTAGAAGAAACCAGGATGAGTCTCACATGGTAACGGCAGTAGCAGATGAAGAGGAAGGAAAGCCTTAAAATGATTTGTCTCAGAAACAGCCTGAGAAAGAAGGTGGGGTGCCATGAAGAGAGTAGCTTGTTTGCTTGCTTGTTTGATTTTTGAGCATACATATGCAAACACATACACGCACCACAGCCTACATTTATAAACCAGGGGCCTTCCAAAATAAATCAGATGGGTACATGGTGGAGGGGGAAATAATTGAAGGGAAAATGAATGTGCATGCTGGGCAATCCAAATGAATGCATTTTACTTGAAAATGTTTTTAAGATGACAGATTGAACAGTGCCATTGCTATTTGAATAAATGAATTGATCACTGGAATTATGGCTGTTGCATTTACAGTTACTATTTTTCAAACAACTGACTTTTAAAACTATGCAATAGAACCAAGAAAAATGTCTAGGGTCAGGTTCTTATTTTAGTAACTGCCTATAACAGTAGATATTGTGAAAATTGACCTGGCATTTGTTTTAGTAAAAGTAGCACATTCAAAATGCATTTCTGCATTTAGCTCCTTCCAAATGAATGAAAGAAGAGCCTGTGTTAGTGACTGTGGGTTAATGTTCTCAGGTTCTACATTTTGAAATGGAGATGTTTTGAAGCCCCGAAGGCCACAAGGAATAGTTGCCAATCTAGTCACAACTATAAATCGGTGTTGAAATATTCCCTATAATTTAAAGAGCATTAAGCTGGAGTTATTGAATACACTCCCCAAATTTCAAGAAGCCTTTTTATTTGTATCTGCAGGAGCAATATTATAACTATTGATGGATCTTGTAAGCTCTCTGCAGTGTGTGGACTTATGCAAATTCAATTTTTCAAAGGTGCCTCTGTGCATTAGCCCCCAATCTGCTGGAACACCTGGAATAAGTGCACAGATGGAGTCAGATGAAGGTCAGGTTGAAATAAAATTGAGCCTTTCTGCTCACTCAAGGCATAGCTTATACCATTTTCCAGTCAGGAGTATTCCAGGTATCTCCAAATGGCAGTTTGGTTTAGCATTTTACCCTTAAAACTAACCCTGCAATTCTCTGCACACCCTTACCACTAATGCAACACTTTGGACTACATTAGCTACTCAATTATGTGCCTCAGAGAGACAGAGATTCACAAAAGCATCCATGCCACTTCTTCCACTTTCTTTATTGTTCAAAAGAATGAAATGGACCATTCAGGCAAAACAGCAGCTTAGAGGGAGAGACTGAAATACCCAGAGATTGAGAATGAGCATTTCCATAGTTTTACAAATTGCTTTAAATATCAACATTTTTAAGTTTTATTGCAATATAGTTAACATTCAAGTAACTGTACATGTGTAAAATGTACAAAATGGTCAATTTTATCATATCCCTGAGACCATCACCACAGTCAAGTTAGCACCCAACATTTTCTTGGGGCTCCTTTTTAATTCTTCCTTCCCACCACTCCCCACATTCCTCAACACCATATCCCACAATTTATGACCTTGATCTGTAAAGGAAGCTAAACCAGCTGTCTTGCCAAGACACCCCACTTTCTGGATTGACTGGTTGCTTCTTCTTGCTTGGTGCCATTTAGTGTATTCCTCTATCTCTCACATTTCCTATAACATGGAAGGTGTATTTAGAGGCTCAGTAAAATCATGTGATGCATTTGAGCTAAAAACAGCCTATGTATTTTATGAAGGATAATATCAAAAATATTTAATATCTGGTTCACCCAACTATTTCTATTTTACTTTCTCTGATTCCAGCTTTTTATTTATTGTTGTATTTTTATTCTTCCCTGATTTTAATGTTTTATTTCCTTCTTAAAAGGTGCATGTAAAAAATACCTAGCCACTTGAATGTGAATATTATTTGGGTTCTAGTTAAAGGAGTTTTAACATTGCCTCTATAACAAAAGATTTTTATATTCACCCTATTCGTTCCTCACTGTGAAGAGAGGATGTTTAATAAAGGTTCAGTGGAAGTAGACGTGACTTTGGCTCTCTTGTTGAAAGCAATGTGGCCTTGGACAACTTACATTTTTTCTCTGAGATTCAGTGTCCTCACCTGCAAAATAGACGTGAATATGTCAGCCCCAAATACCTGAATGGTTGCATATGTGAACCAAAAGTGATAATACATGGGTTGATGTTTTGTAAAGGGTAAAGTTTTAATCAAATAACATTTTTATCATGCTGATGTTTCTTTGAGATAAGGAGGAATTCTAAGTATTATATTGCACAGGTGGAGAAATAGAACCACAGAGAGAGCAAGTGACTACAAACCCAGGGGATGGAACATTATCTTCTTGGCTCCCACCACAACAGTGGACCCTGATTTGAAATTAGCAATGCCTCAGTAGGAGTCAGGACCCAAACTCATAGAAGGAAAACAGCCTACATCTCCATCTATCATCTCTGTCACCCCCAAAATGCAATCTTCAGACCACCCAAATTGGCTTCTGTATTTTCTCAGCACACTCCTTGCTTAACTGCCATTGCTAATGCCACCTCTTCCATGACATCATTTATCCTCACAAGATATAATTTCCTTTCCTGCTGAACCATAGATAATTTAAACTGAACTCCTCTTAGAGATTTTACACATTTTTCATAGTATCATTGCTACTTATTTAAGATTACATGCTCCTTTCAGATAAGGACGAGATACAGGCATGCCTTAAATATAGCATATACTCAACATATATTTGATGAATTCAATGAAATTGACTTTCAATGCTGGACTGAGTTTCCAGTGAGAATATTAACATCCTTACTAATTGGCCAGCCCAGCTGTCACCAGTAAACAAACAAATAGAAAAAGAACAGATCACTTACCAAACAACAAAATCATGATTAAAAATCGATTAAAAAATAAAATAGGTTGTTTATAGTTTAGCTCTTAGAGTTTTAATAACTATGGATGCCAAATTTAAATTGGAGGAAATAAAATTGAAACTGTCTTTGTAATTAATCATTATTCCAAGGGCTGAATGAACTAAATACTTAACCTTTAACTGCCTTCATTTCTTTACAATATAAAGTCTTTTAAGGTAATCCAAAAAAGAAAAAAAAGAAAAGAAAAAAGCAGACCAGTTTGGCCCAGCTGCTTGTGGTTTTATTGAATAGCTCTAAGGTAATGACAACTGTAGCAGTTCATGGTCTGGGAAAAGAAATCTGCCAAGATTATTCTCTAGGGCAGTGATTTTGAACCAGTGCACTACAAGAGGCACATTGGTGCTCCACAGAATTTTTAAAATGTGCAATACCTGATTATTTCATCAGAGGAACTGACCTTTTTCCCCCTTCATTGCCAAATTTTAAAAATGACAACAGCCAACACAGCAATAGCCATCTGGTGTGAATGAATCAAAATTACATGTATTTTTTGTCAGATAGGTAAAAAATATATATTTTTTGATGTGCCGCAGAATTTTAGTAATTAGCTTATGTGTACCATGAGATGAAAAGGGTTGAACATGGCTGCTCTAGGGACATTAAAGTATTCATTTGCATGATATTAATAAAGTACTTTGGAGAGTCCAAATTTTTAACATAGCCTCAAAATTATGTAGAAACTAAGCAAGTAATATTTATACAATAGCCAAGAGAGTCATCGCCTATGGACAAAGTCATTGGCTGCAACTTTGCTACTGAGTGATAGAACATGTGTCTACTAAAAAGTCTTGGCATTAGCACATGAATTATATGGTGACAGTGGAAATCATGTACCTTCTTTGGAAGCTGGAAGCTATTCTGTTTGCGCTATAGCACACACAGAAGCACTGTGCTTCTCTCAAGTTCCCTGAGACCATCAGTATCTGAATGACTTAGGTATTTATTGAAAATGCATTTCCCTGGGGCTCTGACACAGCATATTGAATCAATCTCTCTGGAGTGGGACCTAGGAACCAGAGTTTCTAGCAAGTTCCATTAAATGATCATTGCATACAACATTTGAGAGCTGCCCTCGGTGGGCTCCAGCTCTGCCTGCTACAGGGTGTGGTGGTGCCACCCTGTGGTGCTTTCTCTACAACCATGTTCTTTGCTTGGAAGCAGCCTTCTGTTTAGTGTTTTAAATGCCACCAGTGTGGCCATCTCAGGCTTTGGGGGATCCTAGCTGGTCTCTGCTAAACAATGACACAAGTCCCCACGGGGTCGATTTGATTGAGTTGTTCAGTTGGCCAGAACAAACCAGTAATCAATGAGCAGTCTGATTACTTAGGGCCACAGGAACAGTGGGATCAGGGGAAGCCAGGTAATGCAATTACCAGGAATTGATTTATGACAGTCGATCCAGGTGACTTTAAAAAGGCAGTCACTTTATAGGATGACCCTGTGAGTTTCTGTCTGCAGCCTATAAGTAGGTCTCTGAGCAGACCACGGAGGAAGGTGTAGCAAAATTCTGCTTCTGTGGTACACTTTGTCTTGCTCAGCTAGTGATCAACCATTTTCATCATTCTTTTTCCCTTTGTGGCCTATAATTATATTATTTTATAGGAGACACCCAATGCTCCCAACATCTAGCAAAAAAATGTTTCCAAACTCGGTTCATTTGTATGTTGTTTGTAAAGGTCAATAAATTATATCTGATACCTTAAGAAGTTAAATGAATACTTAAAACTGTTTCACCGTACCGTGACTGTATGACACCATCTCTGTTTTCCCAGGCTGTAAGCACCTCTGTCAGACATTAAGCAATGGCAGTTCTATAGAAGTTCAATAATCTGGCTGTTAGGGAACATGAGTTTTGTGTGAGCTGCTCTTCCTGCATGAAAGATGGTGGTCTTTCTATATACCCTATGGAGACACGAAATGATGGCAAAAAGGCCAGATACCAGATCTGAATAGGTCTCTATGGGTGCAGGGAACTGACTGTTGATGGGTTCAAATCCTCCTTATGGTCAATCAATGTAAAATTGTTTACCTAGGCACACATTAGTTCCAGAACTGAGAGGGGGACTGAAGGGAGAGAGAAATCCCAATTCCCATTGTAGAGGAAGTTATAGTGACTATTCTGAGTGTATGTAACACTATGGGGTAGTGGAGATTTTTAAGTCATTGGATCTGACTTATATGGATGGGGTTTCTTTTGCTGCAACTAAGTCAGAGAGAGAGAGGAAGAGACAGAGACATCACATGTTATTACAAGGTACATATATAAGCAATGGGACAGAATTTCCAAGACTCCAAAAATAGCAATTAAAACCTTTAATTTATCATACTATCATGAGAATTGTGACAATAATCTTTAAACAACTAAGTGACTTATTTCTTCATGAAAAATAGGTAATTATTCTTGAGCAGTAGTCTAAGGGCAAATTAGCAATCTTTTGTCTGGCTGAATACATTGCTACTCTGGGTCCTCTGTGGATGTGTGTGTTTAAAGTAATGTACTCTGTGAAGAGATTTTTCTCTTTTTTAAATATTTAGATATACACACAGAATTGTGCATAAATGTATATGTACAGCTTAAAATAATTAAATGTTCATATCTATTTAACCATATCAGATCAAGAAATGTAGTATTGCTACCATCCTAGAAACTAAATGTGATATCCACCGCCCAAGCCTGGTGGCCACTAGCATGATTTTCATGATAGATATGTATGTATGTGTAGGTACAGATCATTTTTCAAGGGCCCTCAAGACCATCCTTGCTTCTCACACCAGTTACAAGTCAGGGATTCTCTAAAACCAGCCTTAGTTTCTAATTTCCTAGAAGAACTTGCAGAACTCATCAAAGCTGCTATTCTCACAGAGATTCAAATCGGCCAAGGGAAGAGTCACATGAAGCAGGGTCCAGAAAGTTCCAAGTGCAGGCTGTTTAGCAATCCTGCCCCAGGGAGTTGTGTGGACAGTACTTACTTCTCCCAGAAACGATGTGCACGAGTTTGTACATGGTAGTGCCAACTGTAGAAGCCTACTCAAGCCTTGGTGTCCATAGTTTTACTGAGGCTCATCACATCAACACTGTTGGCCATTTACAGGACTGACCTTGTCTCTAGTACTGTAGATACCTCCAGAAGTTGAACTAATACTGCATGACCCAAGGCCCCGTGTAGGAGCCATAAATCACATTGGTAATATAGATTATCTGATACAGCCCAGGATCCCCAGGTAAACCATGACATTCTTATCAGACAGACTATTCTAAGGGTTTTTAAATGATCTTCCAAGAGCCAAGGCCAAAGGTCAGACCTCTCCTTGGGCCAAGTTAATTATTTACTGCACATGTATAAAGATGTCTTTTCATTAAAAATATAGTTGGGTTGTGCCTTATTTTGATCTTTATATAAATACTTAAGCATTATGTTTATTATATGCATACTTCATGTATATATGTAAACCTTTTGGACTTCCTCTAAATTATTTCATGTCTACTGATATATTGGGTTTTGCTTCTTTCAAGAGTTGTTTTTCATTTCATATTGGGAGGATTTTCTAGGCATTCTCATCAAATATTAAAGAGAATCTTGAAGTCTTATTATAAAATAAAAAGGAGATTTGATGTAAATATAGTATGGCAATGCAGCCAGCCTAGAACTTGCTGCACAAATGGAAAAAGTATTCCATTTATTCATTAGTGTATCCCTTATGGGCTGCAGTGAGAATGAGCAACCTAAGTGACTCCAGAATAAAATTTTTATTTTAAAGCCCAAAAAGCTATCACTCACCAATCTATGTTGATCAGCCTCAGCCATCAGGATCTCAGCATGTTACCTCCCTATACCCCCAATGAAGATGGAATCAACCACAGCCTAAGCCAAGGATCAATACATTATTCCTTAAAGAACCATGTAGTAAATATTTTAAAAATTTGCAGGCCATTGTGGGATGAAAGCAACCATAGACAACATCTAGACAAATGTGTATCTGTGTTCCAATAAGACTTTATTTATGAACACCAAAATGTGAATTTTGTATAATTTTCACATGCTATAAAATATTCTACTTTTGACTTTTTTCAACTGCTTTTAAAGGAAAAACAATTCTTAGCTTATGAGTCATATAAAGACAGGTTGCAAACTAGATTTGGTTCCTGGGCTATAGTCTTTCAACCCCTGGCTAGGTCAGTGGCTTTGGGGGTTCTAGAATTGTGTTCAGGATTTCCATCTATAATAGAATGTTTCTCGCTGCTTCTAATTCATTGATCTCAGACCATTGACAACTACAAAAATGAGTTGTAACTCATCTAAAACATTTTGTAACCCAGCCTGTATTGCTTGGCAAAAAAAATTGCGATAAGCCATTTTACAGTAAAGCATTGAATCAGAACAACTAGCTAATATTCTAGATTTTACCACTTAAATAAAACAAACTAAGCATATTTCCATAATAACCTTCTGATACTAAGTTCCTAGATAAAATTTCCATGGCAGAAAAAGGGCATTCATTTTCATCCCTCTCCCTTCAATTGCTATAGATAAAATAAAAGACAGGCATCGGGTATCAAAATCTCCAACACAATATAGACAAACCCTAATAAAAATCTCATTAGCATGGATGTGACAAAAATCAGAAATCAGATAATGCAGCCCTATCATTTTAGTGTGATGAAGACTGAACAAGTCCTACTGCTAAATTTCACTCCTACCTTCACGTTAGGTCAATGAACATAATGAGTGATTTGCAAAAACAAGTAA
This sequence comes from Noctilio leporinus, assembly GCA_004026585.1. NCBI lineage: Eukaryota > Metazoa > Chordata > Mammalia > Chiroptera > Noctilionidae > Noctilio > Noctilio leporinus. The sequence continues at coordinate 178,247 of PVIW01001230.1, forward strand.
AACAAGATTTATTTCACTTGCTTTTATTTCAACATTTTCTTTAACAAAAAATAATTTAAAATATTTTTATGTTAGCCTAGAGTATTTTTTTCAAATGAAAGGACTGGACTTAATTACTACTATTATTTTCATCTTTAGGGCTACAGAACTAGAGGAGTGATCCAGCCAAGCAGGTAAGAGCTTTCTTCTTTTGCAGACTTAATGTGGATTACTCACTAAAAGGTAGTATTGGTGGTTTACTCATGTGGATTTGATTTTCTGTCTTTTATGCTTTCTGGTATATAAGCATTTCTAATGTTTCTCTTTGGATTTTTCTCTTCTGGATTTTATTTACTATTGAGTCTGGTATGCTGTCTCTTTGGATCACATTTATATCAAAGCCTACCTGTTGTTGGATATTGACATTACTGTATGACCAGTTGATTTAACATTTCAAGTACTTTTGTTTCATTTCATTTATCCCAAACATGGGCTTCAATTTTTTTTTATTATTAAATCATTGTTTATTGTTATTACAGAGTTGTCCCTACTTTCCCCTTTTTAAAAAATGTTTTGTTGAATAAGGTTATTGGAATAATGTTTTAAAAATCAGGCCTCTGGATATAGCTTTGAGGTTTGAAGCAAAAGACTATCCGCCAACTCCATCATTCCTCAACTGACAAAATGACACCTATGCCCAATGACTCTCATTGTCACCTACTGCCTGTTCATACTGCTCCATGGGACTCTGTGGGAAAAGGTCATACTTATTTTTTCTTTTCTGTGATTTTGAATATCAAAATAACAATACTCAAATTTAAAAGGATGATTAATTCTCCTCCTTTAATAACTTAATGCAGGGGTACTCTCCCTGCTGTAATATTTCTATATCTCGACCTAGTAAAGATTTATGCACTGCCCATTTTTCAAGACAGCCCAGAAGACGCACAGAAACTAATCAACCATTTTCAAGTCATCCTCCCAGATAGGCTATTCAGAATCTGTTTTCTTCTTCTCTTAGGTTTTAAATGTCATTGCAATTGAATTTTGAGGGCCACGAACTCTGGAACATTGTTGCTGACAAATGACTCAGATTAATAGCAATTTAATTCACTAGAGCTTTTTAACTCATTTTGGTTTTGCTGATTTTCATGCTTGTGTTTTTTTGTTTTTTCAATATGTTCCATTTTTCTGTTTCTTTTCAATGTTTTAATCCAATTACCAGCCCCGTAAATAAGCACTTGCCATATCTACAGTAGGTGCACTGAACTGTGAGTAGAAGTGATTTCTGATTTCAGGCAGGCTAATTTTCAGGGAACAAGAGAAACAAAATGCAGCGAACTGCATAAAAGAATAATGGTAAATACCTTGTTAGGTGACATATGGCACAGATTTAGAGCACAGATGGGAAAGGAAAAAGTTACTTAATCCTAAAATACATATGCATTGCATGGATAGAAGTTGCTTTCTGGCTCCTTTATGGTCTGCTTGGTTATAAAAGGAAAAATATTTTATACATTTTATTGCTCAGGAGTGTTCTTTAATATTAGGATTAGCCTCTCTAATTGAGAGGGTAAAAAAAAAGCAATTTAGATTCTTTAAAACCCTAGAGTTTTGTCAACCAGGCCAATAGCAAAGGCAATTAGGCAAAAGAGTCTCCAGGATTTCTGCATTTTCAAATTATCATCCCTGTTCTTTCTTGGCCCCCTTTCTTCACCCCTTTCTTTTTTTTAGAATTTCTACTTTTGAGGTCCCTACTTACACACAGAAACACACACACGTGTACACATGCACATGCACACAAGTCTCACATACTTCCTGCACTTTGATGTATGATTACGACTGTGTTAATGAGTTACTTTTGTTACAGCCTTCACTTACTACCTGGCATTTATATCTTATGATAAAAGGATGAAGTACTAATGAAGGAGGATTGTGATTATTTTAGTATCAGCCAGCAGATGAGCAGATATTCTAGGAAGTAATAAGACCATCACAGATCCCTTCAAATCATGGGGTTGCACAGCAGAGGAGGTTGCCCCTTCATCAGTGTGAAGGCTGACCAGATTATCTGTTGAAGGCAGAGTCAAAACAAAGTGAGAATGGAAACTAGATGCTACTGTTTTATGGACCCATTCTTATCTGACATGAGTGATGGGGGAAGGGTGGTTGGCAGAGGGTTCTGTCAAATAAAAATAAAAAATAACAAAGCTTTGTCAAATTAGGCCACCTCTGTCACAAGAGAATGTCCTCTATTTTGAAGCTCCTAAATCAGAGAAACAAGGTTCATAGGCTACAGTGTTCAAGAAAACCAGCAAGTGAAATACATAATAGTCACAACACTAAAAATTATCTTACTGAGCATTTAACCATTGTGAGTTAAGATTCCTACATAATGGTGAATTCTCATTGATCACAGCAAAGCTAACAAAGACAGGATATTTAAACATAAATGATCACCAAAGAAAGAAGAGTTTGAAAGGGTTGTCAGAGTAAGTTAAGTGCAGTAATGGAAAAGCAGGTAAACTCTTTATTTGCTCTGTGCATAGTGTGGAGTTCATGACATAGATAGATCAGCTCACTTTGACCCTGCACTCCTTTTTTCAGAGGCCAAATGAAGCTGGATCGTACATCTGCCCTCTGATGGTTTTATACAGTATGGTCTGGCTCTCCTTAGTAATGCAGCTTTAACACATTTTTTTTAGCTCTTTAGGCAAATGTTAAATCATAAAATTTTGCTTAGTATTTAAGAGACATTTAGCTGCCAAATGGTGAATAAAATGGATGATTTAGACACTGAAATCCAAAGCTTGATGTCACTTTTATCATCTCATTTCATTATATATTATAAAATACAGGGCTGTAACTCATAATGACAAAGGCAATCACACACGATGTATTCTGTAGATTCACTTCTAATACTAGGAAAATGTATTTTAGCAGCCTGTGTAGTATATACCCAGCTAGACCATAGGACTTTCGACTTTAATTTCAAAGGTTTTATATAATGTCTCAGCAGCCTAGACCTAAAGAATCAGATGTTTGTTTGAATCCTGAATTGATTTGAGGCTGACTTTATAGCCCAGAACTCCTCTTGATAAAGAAGATGGTTGAGAATATGGGTGTGAAGCAATCTGTTTGCTCATAGACCAAGGGCATTTGTAGGAGCTAGGTAAAGAGAATGAACACAAGTAAGACTTCAGTAAATAGAAGCTGACATTTAAAAGGTGAATAATCTAGTTTAGTTTTCTACATTGATCAAATTCACTGAATAATTGCTTAATAGTCCTCTCCCTTCACTTGAAGGGTCAGAGGAAAGAGGCCAGTTCAGAATGGTAATGGCAGGGCAAAGGATGGATTGCCCTCTGTGGTTTGCTTTGGTTATAACTGTCACAGCAATCTGTGTAAGCTATGGCTCCATACTTAGGTCCCTGCTGTATGACGTGACACAGAGTTTAATCTGCAATTCCTCTGTCAACATGATGACAATATTGTGTAAAACTGGACTTCATTGTTGGCACATGGTATTAGATTCTTTCAATTTTTAGTAAGATGGGGAGAGTGTTTTGCTTTGTATGGAAAGAAATTTGAAGTTATCCCCATTGAAGTCTAAACCAGGTAGCCTTAACAGGAAACTTAATTGCTGTAAAATACACGTATACAGGTTCCACACCTTTTGTTTATTCATTCTTTTTCCAGTCAAGCAGGGAAAACTTCCCATCACATCTTTAGGATCAATCTACCACCAATGACTGGTCCTGCGGCATGGCTTTTTCTTCTGTATTTGGGACATTGAGTTTGGCTTCATTTTGCATTCCTGATTAAACCTTAAGTAAAAAAGTAAAAGTTCTTCTACCTAAATTCCTGACCTCTTGCAATTCTGTATTCCTTCATCCTTGTTTCAGGGAACTGCAGGCCCACCTCTTCATCTCTTTCGGTTCTCTTTTTCTGGGCCCAATTTATGCCTGAAAAACCAGTTTCTTTCCTGTCCTCAGTCTTGTGCAAGCACCCTGCACTTAAACCCCGGGGCTCCTTTTCCATTTCAGTATTTCACAGAAAAGTCTCTTGGAGAATCACCGTGCAAGTGGGTACAGTTACAAAGCACTGACACTGTGGGTCCGAGCTGTTTGCTAACGAATGCTGCAAGTCTGCCCAAAAGGACCACCATGGAAATACTAAAGGTTAACTTGCCTTCACATCAGACTTGCTACTGAAATTAGCAGAGCTCACTGGAGAGATAAATTTGCTCTTTAAAAATTTATTTCCTCTGCCTTCATTTTCTCTTTCTATTAATGGGAACCTGGGATCTCATAAAACTGAATTAAAATTATCAAATACTACTGAATCAACCTAATGAAAATTTTAACCAAAAGTCATTGTAAATTAGGTATGTACTACACTGAGAACACAAATCTTTGTAAAGTAGATATTGTTCCAATGTAAACTCATGAATGGGGACTTTCTTAAATAAATCACTTCTTAATAACATCTGAGAGGCATTGCCTGGGTAAATATCTCCCTTGGGTTATTCACTGAGATTTTTGAATTTAAATGTTCAATAGAATTCCATATTTGTCACCTTTACTAATGAGTTTTTCTTTATGAAATCATTATTAGCATAAAAAGTTAAATTTTATGTCCAGTTTTTATAATTAATGCAGTTGAAAAGACCTCAAGGGTTTGAAATGTGTCCTTTGGGAATGCAACATTTACATAATTTCTATTGTTTCCACATTTACTCTCCCCAGTCCACCTTCACTTGCTACCTGAGGCAGGAGGGGAAAATATTGTGAAAACCAAGTGCCTGGGTATTTCTTAGCAGAAGTACCTCAGAGGACCAGATAGTGAAATCAGGGCTTCCACCCTAACATGTGATTTTTAAGTATCTAAAACCTTTACTATTGTTCTTTCTAATCAAATATTCCCATCAAGAGTTATGGCAGCTCCTACCTATGTAACACAAATTTATCAACATGGTTCTGTGATCCCCTGAGTTGTAAGAATCAGCTTGGTTATGGTTACTCTGGAGGGGGTTTTTTGTTGGTTGGTTGGTTGGTTGGGTTTTTTGGTGGGAGAGGCGGCAGTTTGATTTAAGATTCTACCTGAATTTCTTTTATTTTAACATTGAAGCACATACACTAAGTGTTCTCTTATCAAGATGAGAATTTTAGGTCATGTAATTTCAGCTTGGAATTATCTAAATTCCACATTCCGCAAAACCCTTTGTAGAATATAAAATGTTTGCTTATAAGCATACCTGAAATGCTCTGTCCACACAGGGAGCAGTGAGGCAACGCCTTGAGATTTCACAGATGCCACTCCCTTGACCACTCAGAAAAAAGATGCAAACAAATTATAAACACTGTCCTCCTGTGCTGCCCGGATCCTGCCCAAACTTCTTCTGTTTGGAACTAAGTATATTCCCAAATATACAGGTGGCTTTATATCACAATGAACTAAACCAATAGTATATTTGTAGCATGTCTAGTACAGAGAAAGTCCTGAGTGCAAAATGGGGCCTTTAGTGTATCACTCCCTGACCACTAAGTGTTTATAGCATCTTTATAATAGTTACAGCATTTACAGTCCCTAAAAATTGAATCAGCACTTACAACTACATGATGATTTTATTGTAAGAAAATCCTTTCTGGATGACATGTTTTTATCACCATTGCACCAAAAAAAAAAAAATGTATATTTAAATAAATTATAAAATGAATAGTTAAAACTAGTATTTGAACATAATTCATACTGCTGTGAAAATTTTTTTTAACACATAGGCTAATGATATTCACAGAAGTTACTCAAAGTTGGTTTTAGGCCAGTGAATTTGTTTCTAAGCAAACACCCAAGAAGGCATGCAAATTATCATGGCACAAGGCAGATTTGCAAAGACCCCAGCTTAGCAAATAACTGAGTGTGTACCCCAACCTCCACAAAGAAAGCCCTCTATTCAGCCAAAGATTTTAAACAGAAGTGAAAATTTTTCCACATTATGCTACAGATTCATTGAAATACATATATTCAAACAAAATTCTCTCTATATATACATAACATTTTCCTACTGAATTTTAAATGGAATCAAATCAAATATGACTGAAATCAAATATGAACTCCCCTAGGAATATTTTCCAGGTTGATTCACTCAAAAAGTATAACTTGAGAACAATCCAGGCACTGGGGTGACTTTAGTGGAAGGAGTCAGAGTAGAGGAGACTGAGAATGAGATGGAAACGATGACCAGCTCTGGGAAGCAGGTGTCACTGCACATCCAGCTACTGGGTGCCGTAGTCTCCAGTCAATACTGTTCTTTCTCTCTGTATCATTTCCACAAATTCTTAACTCTCCCCTCTCTTCAGTATCCTCCAAGACTGTAGGAATTTCCTTCATGTCCGAAGTTTCTCTGATGTCATATCTGAAATTTCCAGAACTTTGAACTCCCCTTCCCCTGTTTTGGTTGGTTCCTTACAATGTTCATGTTGCCAGTATCAGCCTTGAGGGTAGAATGTACTCTAGTCTGAAATTCTCTAATGTTTGAGATTTGAATTATTGACAACAGTATGTTTCCTGTCTGCCAATTCTGTATAATTAATCTATGTATCTTATTTAATGAACTATTCATGCCTATGATAAAACAGAATCCCATTTTTAATATTCTGATTTGCCAAAATAAAAGTGAAAAATAAATCCAGAATGTGTACTGAAAAAAAATTAAAGAATGTGGACTCACCCCATGAAGCCCCACATCAGTAAATACCCTGTAACTGTTGGCAATAGTGCAGGGCAGGCCTTAAAGACAGAACACCTGGATGCAAAATCCCAGATCAACCTTCTTGAAGCTGCTTGTCCTTGGGGAAATTTTCTTTTATTACCTCAGTTTCCTTTACAAAAAAAAAAAAAAGGAGAATCATGGAACTTCTTGCCTCATAGTATGGTTTTATGGGTTAGATAATAACATATATTTAAGGTGCTTGGTGTCCTTACTGAGTCATGTTGTTGTTATCCTGCCTTAGAACAAGGCAAAAGAAGTAGCTATCAACTTGGAGCAGGCCTCCAGTCCAGTTTTGTTTTTTGTTTTTTTTTTTCTGAAGATTTTATTTATTATTTCCAGAGAGAGAGGAAGGGAGAGAGACAGAGAGGGAGAGAGACATCAATGTATGGTTGCCTTTCTCCTGCCTCCAGCTGGGGCCCTGGCTGGAGGCCTGGCTTGCAACCTGGTTATGTGCCCTGGCTGGGGAATGGAACCAGCAACCCTTGGGTTTGCAGGCCAGCACCTTATCCACTGTGCTACCAGCCAGGGCTTAAAGATTTTTATTTATTATTTTTAGAGAGAGGGGAAGGAAGAGAGGCAGAGAGGAAGAGAGACATCATTGTATGGTTGCCTTTCAGTTGCCTCCAGCTACAGACCTGGCTAGAGACATAGCTTGCAACCTGGTTATATGCCCTGGCTGGGAATCGAACCAGTGACCTTTGGATTCACAGGCCAGTGCCTTATCCACTGTGCTGGCAGCCATGGCTTTCCAGTCCAGTTTTGAGAGAAGCTGAATGCAGGACCTGGCTGTAGAGCATAATAAATGACAAGATGCAAATGCCAACCACAAGGCCTGAGACTCAGCAACATGGTAGTGGTTTTCTGCAGGATGTTTCCAATGGGATAGACATGTGGAGAGTTGGAGATAAATTACCAAAACAGCCCTTGGATGGAAGCTATTCATTTCAGATAAGGAGAACCACAGAAAATCCACCTGATGCAGAGTGTTCCCAAGCACTGCTTAGGGTAAGGCATAAGAACTGTGAGCTATGTAGACAGACCACCTCTCTAGGCATCGGTGAGGGTTGGCGTGGCAACCTCAAGTCACTGCATGGTACCAGTCATTTCATTTTATAGATTCTAGAAACTTGCTAAATGGGATAATGAATGTATGGTAGAAACACATTTTAACTGGAAAATGGCTCCAGGAAACTATCTTAAGTCAATGGAACTATTCATGGAGCTCAGGATAGTAGAACAGTTCTACAAATTAAGCTATGCCTGTGACATTTATCCAAGTTAACTGACTTCTTCACTATCACATATCAATAGCAGTACTGCCATTTCTCAGAATGTGGGGAGGGTTAAATAACAAAGATAGAACATGAAAGTGCTGAGCAAAGTCCTTAATGCAAAATAAATGATATACACATATAACTTTGTTTTCTTTGTTTTTCCTAATTTCATCTACTTAAAATAAAGATTCCCTATGTTTTTACAGAATTACAAATCTATTAGTTCCTAGAATAACCCATCCAAACCAAGTAGCAGCCTTTTTAGTCAACTACAGATGTGGGTGTGGATCCCAGCAACAACATATTTGGGCAACAAACACACTTTGAGTTCAATCACTCCTGACTAACTACGTTTTATTCTATCTCATTTTAGAGCTATCACCATCTTAAGCATCACTCTTGATTCTAAAAGTCAGCAATGAATTCTGTCTTTGCAACTAGCATGCAATGTGGTTTTAGGTAAATATATATAATATGTTGGTAAATTTGTATGTATAACATATAATACCTATAGTGTATATTAACATGAAGTGTAATATACTGATAAAGTAGTATATATACAGCATATGTCCTCTATATCTTCTATGTATCTTATATATTGCATCTATACTAGTGTGTAATATAGCTAGCATAAGTTATAGAAGATATCTGCTATATTATATATAATATGCAAGATATCTATTATATACTATAATAACATATCTGTATACATCTTAATTTCTTCACAATAAAATGCTTTACTTCATTTTTTAAATTTTACTTATTACTTTTAGAGAGAGGGGAAGGGAGAGAAGCAGAGAGACATCAATGTATGGTTGCCTCTCACCTGCCTCCAGCTACAGACCTGGCTGGAGACCTAGCTTGCAATCTGGTTATATGCACTGGCTGGGAATCGAACCAGCAACCTTTGGGTTCACAGCCCAGCATCTTATCCACTGTGCCACCAGCCAGGGCACTTTGTTTTTTATATAGAAATATGATATAGGTTTTTGATATAGAAATATACAACATACAGATCCTTTGAAAAAAATATCCTATTTATGCTACACATACATATCAAATTTACTCCCCCCGCCAAAAAAATACTGCATGTTTTGAAGATAAGTCTGTTACTTCCTTTTTGATCACTAAATTGACTATAATAATAATTATCAATTAGGATAGGAGAAAACTTCTACAAAGCTTTTCAGGGCTTCAGAATGTTTGTCAGTCCTGTAGATAAAGTTGCTGATATCATAACTACTTCCTATTGCAGCCCCTGGGCCAGGCAGTAATGGTGAAAGATTCCTATGCAGTCCCTGTCCATGTGAGGACATTTAGCAAACAAAGGCACAAATAGATGTATAATTGCAAAGTATCCCAGCTCTGTAATGCATAAGAACAGAGCACATAACAAAGGGATGAGACCTAATCATCACAGCACAAGGTCTGTCCTAAAAGTATTGGCCTCACAAACTGTTTTAATTATACTGACATTGGATCCATACTTTCAGGACAGGCCTCATAGCCCTGAGGAAGTGACATTTGCTTGAATATCTGCAGAGTGGTTTGTTGTCAGCTCGGTAGAAAGGCAGGGTGGGAGATAGAGAGGAAGTGGGAAGGGAGTATGCCTCTCCAGGCAGAGGGAGCATCAGGCATTTCTTCTGAAGGAAATGGTTGTTTGAGGCAGAAGGGATGCATGGTTAAGGAAATGGGAGGAGGCCCACTTTAGGGGAGTTCAGAAAGCAAGAGGAAGGGCTGTTGGCAGAGAAGGCTGAAATCTTCTGGGGTATTACTGACTTGACTCTCTAAAGGATTTTGGTTTTTTATTCTAAGAGCCACAATAAACTGCATCTGGCTTTCAACTGGAGTGAAGAGATCTGTGTTTTCTAAATGGCAACTCAGGTGAACTATTGTGAAGAATAGAATGGTGTCTTCAAAATATTTTCCAGATTTCACACCTTTACCTCATCCTAGGGAAGACTAGTCTTAAATATATAGAAATGGCATCTAAATAATTAAGTGGTAACATTTCAATAATTCCAGAACAGAACTCCAACCTCCACCTTAAAATGAAATTTCAGCCTCTGCTAGATATCAAAATTTCCAGACAAATGGTCTACTCCTTTAGCTTAAAGGCTTTGTTCCTATTAAAATCCTTTTAAAAATAAAAATTAAAAATAAATCAAGTTTTTAAAAGGTAACACATAACTGCCACCTGACAATTATACTTCAGTGAGAATCATTGACTGCTTTCATGGAAAGAGATTTTGTTTAGGAAGAGACAAAATAAAAACCAGATATAGGAAAAATGGATAGGGGGAAAGGGGACACAGCTAGAGAAGGGAAAAGAAGATAATGAGAATCCCAAAAACATGTTCACAGACTCTATTGTTTATTCTGATTTACCAACAACTTTGTGATAAGAAAGTTTGCGAGAAGCTCCCACATTCCAAGTTCTGGCATCATTATTCCTTGAGGATCCGATCTGGATATCTCCCTTTTTTCTCCTCTAGTAAGTAACAACTCTGCCTGGCTAGTGTGGCTCAGAGGATTGGCACCGGCCAGTGAACCCAAAGGTCTCTAGTTTGATTCCCCAGCCAGGGCACATAACCAGGTTGCAAGCCAGGTCTCCAGCCAGGTCCTTAGCTGGAGGCAGGTGAAAGGCAACCATACATTGATGCTTATCTCCCGTTCTTCCTCCCTCCCTGCCCTTTTCTCTGAAAATAATAAATAAAATCTTAAATAAATAAATACTCGGAAACCTAAGCTAATATTTGTCAGTGGCACTCAGATATAGCAACTCATAAAAGTTCAAAGTAGCCTTTGCCTTTTTCCTGGAATTGGAAATGGAGGGAGGCATTTGTGAGCCTCTGCAGATGAACAAACTAGGGCCGCTTCCCCACCAGCTCAGAAGGATTAGACAGACAAAACCCAAACACGAAGAAAGATGCAAATATCCTCAGGAACTGGGACACGTGTGAGCCTCAGCTCCAAATGTCAATTACTGGAAGTCTCCAGAGCCTGGTTAAAAATAGATATGCAGGTTTCTTTGCTCACATGTCAGAAAGGGGCATCCCATCAAATCAGATTCCCATCACCCTCTTTTCACCCAATAGCTCAGTGTCAACCATTTGCAACTGTAAATCTTGGTTACAGTGCTGTCACAGGGTACAAATTAGCATGCGCCCTTTCAATTATATCCAGATACCAGTGTCTCCAGGTTTTCACAGGATGTGCATGATATGGGGATGCACAGAGATATAATATATGCAAACATTGCTATAACCAGTCCCCTACCCCCCACCTAAGTAGTATCCTCTGTGTATTTATGCTAAGAGAGAGAGGGGGTGGGTGGGGAGGGGGCGGATAGAGGCAAGGAGCAGTCACAAATTGCTGTCAGGCAAGTTAGGCAAACCAGGAGGCAGGCAGGACCAAGTAGAGATGAGGAGGGCCACATCTCATTTTCCATTTCTGCTGCCACCTCATTTAGGGACATTAGAAAGTCCCTCACACTGCACTTTTCCTCTTCTCCATATTTAGGTGAGTCCCTAGCTACCCACCTTTGCCCAAGAAATATTGTACAAATGAATTAGACTTAGACTGAACTTCTCCTGCTAAAAGTGCTTAAATTTGCAGTCAACTCCAAATTAGACTTGGTAATTGAAGGAGCTGCAGTACAGATATCCCCAAATAACAGACAATCTAAAAGTCATTTTGACTTGATTCTGGTAGGCAATGTTTGATTTTTGAGGGGAGTGGAGGATTTGCTTCCCTAATTAGTTTTAGCTTAAGCCAGTATTAAACTTCTATGTGTTCTATTTCATGAACCCTGCCTGGCTTGAAATAAAAAGATAAAGAATAGGAAGGAGACACCAAGAATGTAAATTTTGCCACTAAAAGAGGAAATAGCCACCAAATGAACAAGTTACAAATTGTCCATAAATCTCAGTTTAACTTTGGAGGGAAGAATGGTAGTGGTATGCTGAACTTGTTATTTTTGCCCAAAGTTTCATTTTCACCTGATGGTCTCCTGTCTGTGTCTCTCACCTATGAGTCTTTGAAATTGAACCTTGCTAAAAGGTCCTCAGCCCTGCCCCTCTAGGCCAAATGATTTGCACTGGGTCAATGTTTGGAACACCTTCACCAATATTATTGCATCTCTGTAATAATTCCTTCCAGAGATAAGCAAGCATTTTTGAGAACTATAAACCGTTCCAGATCCATTTTTGGTGATAAATAGAATTTATTAGAACTCAGGTATACCACTCTTTAAATACAAGTAATTTTTTCCCCTGACCATTTTCTAACATAAATTTTCATCCCCAAATAGGTACAAAATACAAGATTCACTAAAACTGACTCCGTTCTAAACCACTAATGGTATCTACCCAGTAGGGCCATCCCATCACACCTGTCAGCTCTCAGTAATTCTGCTGCATTCTGGGGCCCGGCCAATCTTCTCAGAACCTACAGATATTGTAAGGCAATACCTTTAGCATCTTCTGTCCTGCCTTCCAGATTTCTTTGAATAACCTCTAATAAGTTTACAGTTCTTGCCAAGTGCTGAGAACCGAGCCCTTTGTGTAGATTAACCTAGTTAAGGACAACTCTATGGATACTTTTATTATGAGAATTTTACAGATGAAGAAAACTCAGTAGTGGGTGAGACATTAAGTCAACTTCAGCACAGAGCACAGCTAGTAAGGGGTAGAGTGAGAAGTCCAACCCAGAATGCTGATGCTAAGGCCTGATGCCTGTGTCCTCACTCTATACCTCCATGTAACAGAGAGACTGTCCCCAACCCTGCCTGGAATCTACACTTAACAGCTAATTCCTGTGGCTCAACTAAAGACCCAGAATGCAATACTGGAGATTCAGCCCCAAACACAGCTTTACACAGGTCCTTTCACTATCAGTGGTCTCATAATGGCTCTCAATTTTCAATTATGGCAGAATGTCTGTAGAAGGGAAACAGTGTGTTTAAATTGCCACCGAGGTGGTTTAATGTACAACCATGGTTGAGAACCATTCATTGGTATTAATAGAAAGGAAATAAAGAATAAATAATAAAAAATGATACGCAATGAAAGTCTAGGTGCATTAGATTCTGAATCCCAACATTACCCCTGGACCTAGGCCCCCTTCAGCCCATAATAATATGTAACCCTTTCTAAGATAAGGTAGAATTGCTGTAATTAAGTTGGACCTCCTCCTTTCTTGAAGGAAAAGAAAACCCTAAAATGCTTCTCAATAAAGCAATGTATTAAACTAGGAGACTGGGCAAGAGAACATATACAAGGTCTTTTCTTCTTCCAAAGACGTGCTTTCAGAGAAACAGCCTTACGCTAATGTTAAATGGCAACCAGAAGATAAATTAAACTCTTTTTTTGACTTCAGTTCCTCACTTTGCATTTACAGGAGAACTTCCATGGTTCTCACTTTAGTAGTCTGTAAGCTTGATAATTATTTGAAACCCCCTGCAGTCCCAAAGCTACCTCTACGCAAAGACTGAATGCCTCAGTTCAATGGTGAGATTTCTGATTACCCAGACTTTATTATCTTTATGGAACAAGCAACAATCCACTTACTGACACACAGGAAAGTTTTATCATACACTGTTAAGTCTGAACTACCATTGTCAAAACAAATGGAGAAAACATTGTGTGGTTTACTTCTCTTGATTTCTTTCCTGTCTGTTTGCCTACCCACTCATCTGCAAAATTTGGTAATTCACAATGGGGCTTTCTGTCATTAGTTTGAATTAGTAAGTTTCCACTGTATTTTAGAAATCAAATTGAAGTCCTCAGGAGGTTGAAATGCTTGAAATTATCTAAATGATTTTCATTATTGGAGCTCAGATTTTATTAAACATGTTATTACTTTTCAGAAATAATGAACAATAATATTATAATTAATAATCAAACATCAAGGGGTACTTTATTTCATACTACAGAATTAAAAGGCTGCTGATCAGCAGTGCGGCTGTGGAGCCCCGTCCCCAGCTTCTGCCGTCTGCCACCTGACTGGTGTGGAGATGGGGCCCAGTTAACTTCTAAGCACGCACGCTGCTCTCTCCATCATCCTGCTGTCAGTCCTCACTGACATCCTAGCACCTATGTCCACTGGGTCCCAACACAGGCTTTTAACCATGAAGTAGAATTTTCCAAAATGTTCATAGTATTTCATGGTAAGGTAATGTCAGCATTCCCTTTTAAATGCCCCCCGCCCCCAGACCCATCCCAGAAGACGCGGAGAAGCTTATATAAGAATTCATGTCTACTTTCCCTTTCTAGCCACACAACACCAGTTTCCCTTCTGTACTCTTCCATGAGTGACCATAAAGTTAAAAAATGAATGTGTGCAACTGTGTGGATGTGTGAAACCCATTTTCTTCTCCTTTCTCCTACTGCTCAGCAGCCCTGAAGCCACTACAGCATGGAAGTCTGTCTCTTTCTCTATAGGAAGCTTTCCTGTAGCCATGGTGGTAACTCTCAGAAGCATTTGCACCCCTGTCATGACATGAGAGACTTTATTTTAACTTCAAGGTGGAGGCAGTGGGAGTAATTGGTGGTGCAGGGTAAAGAAATATATACACAAAAACCTCAAACTTCTTATTCACATAACACTTTGGAGATGAGAAAGAGTATGAGTTTGGGCTCATAACCTCCCCTGAAAGTGTCTTGGATTTCCCTTTCACTCCCCTGCTGAAATCAGGATGAATTACTGTTTTACATTTTCTTAATTTGCCAATTATTCTAAGTATTGTTTCAGTCTATCAGTCTCCTCCCCTCCATTTCTCCTTTCCGCCATGCCCCCCCCACGCCCCCACCCCACTTGCTATTTCAGCCTCATCAGGTTTTATACTCTGACCCCTCTGACCCCTCCTCCAGGAAGCCAAGCCTGGACTAGAGTTTCTTCTTAGTGCACATTTCCCACTGGAACTTACTGAGTGTGTTGCTTTGATGGTGTCCTCCTCTGTGTGGATCATACACTCTAAGGATAGGAACCATGTTTGCTTCTTCATCTTTATCCCTGGTACCTAACTTAATATTCATCAATTTTTTGTTTAATAACAGGGGGTAAAAGAATAGATGGATGACAGTGATGAAGGGACAATTTGCATGATTCCCCCTCTCTGTTCATACCACTACCCCTGCAGCCCTTCTCATCCTAATGGAACCCTCCATCACATCCTTCACTTACTGTATCTTAACTCAGAGTGTTGTCTATATAAGTGAGGCCTCTAGCTTTCAGAACACTCAAGGACAGGGATAACAAAAGTGTGTGCAGAAATAGAAAGAAGCTGCCCAATAAAAGACTGGTAGAATTCATGGGCCCCTCTGTAAAATGGAGAGTAAGACTTCAGGTGTTCTAAAGAGCCAGATGTGAGTATCAAATGCTAAAAATGACATTGGCAGAGAGAAGGGGAAAAGGAAAAGAATGGGAACTAACTCATGGAATTAGAGAATCAAGAAAAATCAGTAAGTTAAAACTTAATATAGCTATAAAAAAAAACTGACCAAATCAGAAAGTATATATATTAAGAACTTGGATCAACTATGTAGCTGTAACACAAATTACATTCATTTGCAAAAATTGCTTACAAATTTTGCCCAAACATGATGCAATAAGAGAATAATTTTACTTATCACAATATGTAAGTCAGTGTTTATCCTTGTGGTCAGTCTTTTTTTTTTTTTTTTTTTTTTTAGAATGGCAAACCCAACACATACATTTTTTTCTTCAATTGTCCATGAATTTAACTTGGTCAACTCTAAGAACTTTAAAAAACCCAGGGAGAGCTCTGTGACTATCTATGCATATGTTGAATTTACAAGTCATTAGATGTTATAAATAACAGAAATTAGCTTGGTCTAAATGGTTTACCCATTTAGGAATAAAGTAATAGCAACTGGTAGGTCTTTTCTGTTGGGACTTAACTCACCTAAGCTTAATTCAACCAAAATTAAGTGAGTACTTCTCATGTAACCAGTTGTAGAAATGGCAAAGAGGAAACTTTTGTTGGGTTTCCTACCCCAGATAGATCTTTTAGGAAAACTAAGCCCAAAATTAGCTAGAGCCAATCACATAACCAAAGAAATTATCAACTCATCATTAACCTCAATCCATTTTCCTCATACTAGGTTCACAGCATCTAAAGCACTACTCCCTTTCTTAGCCTCTACATTTATAGTAATAAAAGTCATGAGCATTTGGTATGTAAAGACAGTGCCTGAGTCATAAGTAATATTTAATAGGGTCTCAACCAAATGCAACCAAACCTTAAGTCATTTCTGATCATGGAAAGCAAGTGAGCACATGTATTAAAATTCTCAAGTATTTCAGAATTCTTCCTTAAGTGTATTACTGTTGAATATAATGGATCTTAAAGATATACAACTAAATACTTCATATTAGGTTATTAGGACACTAACATCCAAAGAACTCAACTGAATTCTCAAAGGTCATGAAAGCAGTTAGTGGTGATCATGAATAATACTAGATGCATAGTCCAGTGACCTTTCTCTGCTTAGATTTTTTAACTGTAAACTTCATAGTTTCACCAAAACTTTAGGCAGAGAGATTTGCCTGCCACATTAAGATTCCATATCTATGTGTCTTCTATTGATTTGAAGGAAAGAAGATAAAGCAGATGAAAATATCAAAGCTCAAAATTTTAGGGGGAATGGGTGGGTGGGTGGGGGGACAGAGGGGAGCAAAAAGGGGATGGATGTAATACAACAACAATAAAATTTTTAAAAAAGTAAAAAAAAATAAAATAAAATAAAATATTAAAATGGTAGGGGTAAAAAAAAAAAATTTACAAGAAAGCAACTAGTTAAAATGGGACAACTGTAGTATCACAATAAATTAATTTTTAAAAAAAGAAAGAAAGAAAGCAACTAGTTCATCAAGACTGGCCTATAAACCAGACTTTTACCTTCCAAAAACATATCAGTTTTATAATAAAATTTCAATCCTTGGAGTCCACATTAAAATCATGAGTTCTGACTTTTAGGGTGATTGCCTCTTCTCCAATATATCAATTTAGGTTAAATATTTAAATGCACTTGAAATGCTGGCTGTTTGATTATGATGCTCTAGTGGAAATATAAATAATAACTCAGTTTTATGGTGCTAATTACAGAAGCCAGACTGTATAATCAGTGCACAATTTGATCTAGAAGTCCTCTAATGAAGTGTATACCCTCTGTCTAAACATTATTAAATGTCAGCAAAATCCTAGCCATCTGATACCTGGAGGGGCTTTTGGTTATTTAAAGTAGGAAAAATTGCCAACCAAATGAGGTTAATATCCAACATGACATGATAGTTGCCATTAAATACTTGAATGGTGACAATGTTAGGTGAATTCCTTACTCATGTAAAGCAAATTATTTTAAAAGTTGGCTAAAATACAAGAAGACAAATTTTTGGTTCAGGTAGAGAATACAGTCCCTCCTTATAAGAAGTGCTCAACAGCATAAATGACTGGCCATGAGAGTCTGTGAGCCACTGGTGACCGCTGAAGCAGAACCAGACTGGACAACCATGTGTTAAGGTCATGTAAATGGGATTCCTGCATTGGGTGGTGGGGTTGAACAGGATGACCGCCTCCTCAATAATTTCCTTCTAATAGTAGACATTATACAATTATGATCTTGTAAATTGATTTTAGTAAGATTTGGAGTATTTGTTTAAATCAACTATTACTAAATATCTAAATGTGGACTTTGCTGGACCCTGTACAGAGAGAACTTCTGGGACACATGAGGTCTGTCCTGAAAGTGTCAACCATGCAAACTGTTTTAACTATATTGATATCGGCTGGATACTTTCAGGACAGGCCTCATCCTTACACACATACATGCACACAGACAAGGAGATAGGTATGATTTCATATTTTATGCTTTTGGAGATGATCTGAGGGAGAAGTCATGAAAACATTGAGTATTTAAAGCAGCGGGGAAGTCAAAGGGGCACAAAAGAAGAAATGTCTCTGCAGCATTAAATACATTTTTCCTATTACACAGTAGTTCATAGCACTGGCTTGGTGCACAAGACAAGAAACACAGGATCATTTAATTGCTCTAATGAACCTATGTTTTGAATAAGTGTATAGGTAAAATCTCAGAGCTAGAACACACTCTAGAATCCCATTATCTATCTTTTTTTTATAGAAGGAGAAATTGGGATCCAAGGAGGTGAATAACTTCCCTACAGTTTATGGGATTATCATGGTGCTGAGAAATTGGGCCCTGTTTCTAGCTAAACTAATTAACTTATGTAAGTGCTGATGTCTTAAGAGATAAGACAGTGGCATTAAATGGTTCTGAAGAAGAAAAATCAAACAAACGACTTGGCACATATCAAATACCTCCAAGTTAAAACATAACAAAAATCATGTCAGTGCACATAACTCATAAGAAAGAAGAAAATAGTACAGAACCTCATGATAAGAAAAGTCACTGACTCAATCAAGAAGAGGAAATCAAAGGAAAGAGGTCATAGACGTTTTTCATTTTAGAGCTGTTTCTCTTGTTTTTCTCTTTTTATTAACTCTTTGTGAGATCTTTTCTTGGAGTCTAATATATACTGAGCCAAGAATAAAGTCTAACATACGTGATTGAAATAAGATATTGAGAGTAGTTAAAATGACATTTAAATTAAGAAATAATACTTCTGTTAGCATATTGGTATTCACCTTGACCCTTTACACATACAAATACACACAGAATCAATTTTTACCTAAAAATGAGGTCATCATTATATAAACTCTATAAAGGCAAAGATTATTTCTGGCCTGTGGTCTTTAAGCTGTCTGCCCTGCAAGGAATTATATATGTAATATATGCTTAATAAATACTCACATACGAAAAGTATGATGATTATAACAACCTTTGCCAAATGCCAATTACAGGACATCCCGTCAAAGCTTCATGGGTCAATACATCAGCAGAAAGGAAGCAGTAAATGGAATTAAAATAATGTATCTGTTTGTTCATGGTTAATGGCTGCTATGAATTTGAATTAGGCCAGTAATTGCCTCCCTGATAGGAGAGCAAAATGCCAAGGTAAAGACTGTAATTAACATTCAGAAGTAATGTGGGCCCAGAGTATGGGGATGCCTTTGAAAAGAAATCTCCAGCTTCCTCGGTCCCTCTTCCAAATTTTTTCCTAATTTCTTAGCATTCTTTGCTCTCAAAATTCTGTTTTTGTTATTTTTTAATCTCTTTCCTCTCCCTTGCTTTCAACTAGTATCCTCAAACTTGAAGCCAGCAAAATTCCTGCGTTTAAAGAATGCTACTTGTTTTCTGAGAAAAGTTAGGAAATAAGACATGTTAAAAACTCTACTAAGTAAATTTGAAGATCTAATTGCTTTATTCAGTGATTCATGAATCCAGCAGCATTCCCCCCTAGCAAATATATAGGAGCTCCCAAGAGCTGTATAAAAGAAGAGGCTTTTTTAAAGGCAGAAAATGGGTGGGACAAGGAAGTTTTCTAGCAGAGTGCAAAAAGTAGACTGCTTCATGCTTAGAGCACTTTCCCATAAGGAATGGAAGAGGCCAGTCAAGCAAATTAACCTCACTTCTGCTGAACAGGCAACTCCAGATTGACTGATTCAAGTTTACCTTCCCAGGAGAAACTGGACCTGCAACTGCATCAGGTTTTAAATCTTTGTTTCTTGATAAGAGGCTTAGCACCAGTGACTCCATTTTGGACCCATTGCTTCTCTTTGAACTACCCTACCAGCAATAATTAGAATCCTGATGAGGAGAATGTGGAAAGGCCTCTGAGATACTCAATTTTTAAAATAAGACAATGTTCAAACTCCTCCAGCAGGACACAAGTCACTTCCCTTTGTTATATGTAATAACTACTTAACAGGAAAGGCACAAATATAGCCGATCATCTGATGTACAAAGGAAACCAATCAATGCAGTTATATCCGTCAATAAATAAACAATATTACTTATAAGAAAGTTTTGAAATCAAGCACGCCAGTTTTTCTGATTCCCATTAGTTGGGATCAATCTGTGACCTCTTACTCCTTTTACTGGTTTGGAATGTGATTGCTTGATATATGATGGAATGTCCTCCATTTCCTATCCAAATCACAGGATTTGAGAAGGAAGAGCAGTCTCCCCAAAGCAAATGGATGGCTTGGGGCTTGGGTGAATAACACAGTGAAGAGTATTTGCTTTGCTCATTCCTTCCCTCATGGCTCCTTGCTCTGTGCTGAATTCTTCAACCCCGTGATGATGTTTTGACTGAGGACTTCACAATATAAGTATGAAAATGCAGGAAGCCCCACCTACCACATTGCAAAGGCTCAAACTCCTGTAGCACTAAAAGAATATTTTTAACAGAAAATAGAAAGCTGTTTTCCTCTCTAGGGCATGGAGCGCAGGTACAGTACATTTGAAACAGAATAGTTGGTGGAAAAAATGCATTTCTCAAAGTAAAATCTTGAAGCATATTGAAGTTGTTAAAATAATAAAGTGGAGTATAAAAGTAGATTTGAAAAAGACTCCATTGTGTGGGGATAATTAGTGTCCCAGGCAAAAATATTCTTAGACTAGGATTTCATAGCTACATAGAAATACTTATACAGAAATAGGAAGTACTGTTTAATCAGTGAGCATCATTTATTTAAGAAGCATGTACTAAGGATATGCTAATGTATAGAACCATTTTATAAAGCATAACCAAGTCTAGCAGAAGTATGTTTCTGATCAAATAATATGATTAAGAAAAGAATTGCTTCATTAAATATCAATTGCACTGATTACCCACTACCTGGTGAGCTTCAAATCTGAATTGGGAGGGTTCTTTTTGTTTGTTTCTTTCTTTCTTTCTTGGAATGACTTTCAAATGTCAAATTTTGTCTCAGGAGCAGTAGGAATATTCAAGACATGAAAACTTCACAACAGATGCTAAGTTGCATTAATGGAATCAGTAGAGAGCTTTGGATATTTTTGTGCACTTCTAATGGAATACCTTCCTCATTTTCCTTTTTCAAAGTGAAATCAATGGCATACATCAGGGACATTGATATTATATACAGGTATAACAGGAAAATAAACTAACAATGGTTTTATATTCTCAAACCATTTAAAAATTAAAATCACTGCTTTTTTACTTTTCTTTATATCAGAGTTTTTCAACCTTGACATTATTGGCATTTTTTGTTGTTGGGGACTATCCTATTGGCTGTAGGATATTTAGCAGTACCCTGGGCCTCCACCCTCCAAATACCCCAGCAGCCCTTCCAGTGACAACCAAACTGCCTCTGTCTGCAGACACTGCCAAATGTCCTCTGGGGAGTACCCCCACCCCATTAAGAACCCCTTTTGTATAATGATGTCTAATTGTGTGAGTTGCTATTGGCCATAAGAAAAAAATTTAAACTCATTGCATCATGATTGCTGTAAGTTCAACCAAAAATCCCATAGACAGGGAGCTAAGACCCGATGGAATGGATGGTGTTATTGATTCACAGGTTTCTTTTCCTAAAAAAAAAAAGACCTGGTCCAGGTTTGCGTTTTGGAGTCACAGTATAGCATCTGCTGCCCAGCCCACTCTACTCCTTAACCTCCTTGAGCAGGGACAACCTGGGGCTAGTTATGATGACTAACTGTTGTATCATGAGAATAAAGGAGAAAATGAATGTCTATTCTACTACTGGTTTACCTGATGTGAGGATGCCAAGCTGTTTACCTCTGGGTTTTCAAGAAAGGGAATGTAATAGGTACTGAACCTTAGCAAACCTCAACTTCTCAAAGTCTTCATTTTCCTGTTTATGAAACAGATTGGTGGTCCTTGATTCTCTGACTTTTCTCAGCTCAAGATTTTAGCATATTCTATAATTTTAGAGAGTTCCTTGAAGATTGGTAGGCTATAACCACAAAGAACAGAAATCTATCATGACTGAGAAAATGTGATGCTTTTTGATGGCAGGTTTATGTTATAGATCACCCCCCTAGACAATCCATTAGATAAAATTTGCATCTCACAAGATACAATAGGTTTCAGAGCAGACAGGTCTTACTTTACATTGCAGTAACTCTTGTCATGATTGGGTCAGTACACTCTTCTTCTGTAATCATTTTATTTTCTTGATTTCCATGTTATACACTTGCCTAATTTTCATACTACACCAGAGGCCCCTTTCTTCTTAAGCTCCTTAACTGGATCCTTCTTACTACAAAACCTATAAATATTTCAGGGTTCTCAGGACTCTGTCCTCAGGCCTCCTCTCCTTATATCCACTCTTCCTAGGTGATATCATCCACTCCCGTGGTTTCAAATGCAATCCATGTAGCAGTGAGGTGCTTCCCCTGCCTAGATCACTCACTGAGGTCTGTCCTCTTTCATCCAGCTCCGACTTGGCATCTTCATCTAAATACCTAGTGGGCATCTTCAACTTAACAAGGTGAAGGTACCACTGTTAATAGTTCATATTCATTTCTATTTTTCAGTCTGTTCACACCCCAATCCCCTCCCAAATCTACATGCCAACCTGTATTTGCTTTACACTCGTATCCAGGTCTCCAAAATATACCGCAGATTACTAATCCAACCCCTGCTCACCTTCACTACTCTTACAGCCCAGGGTAAACCTCTGGCACCTCTCGTCTGGATCAAGGCCATAGTCTTTGAACTATTGCTCTGCCAACAACACATTCCTAAAGCTTTAAGACTTTGCTTCCCATTATACTTGAAATCCAACTCTTACTAAAGTCTGCAAGTCTCCAAAGCCTGGTCTTCACCTTTTCTATGCCTCCCCTCACTCATGACACAGTTGGCACACTGACCTTACCTCTGGCACACTAACACAGCACATCTGGTTTTGATCACAAGGTCTTTTGACCTACTGTTTCTCATATTTGTGATACTCATTCCCCAAATCCTTGTAAAGGTGTTCTTTTCTTACCATTAAGATCCCAACTCCAGGGGTTCCTCTTCAAAAGGCCTCCATTACTTGTTAAAACAGCTCCCTCCTCCCGTCATTTGAGTGGAACATTCACCTCTTTTATCTTAGTCATAGCATATATTCCTGAAATTATCTTATTTATTTGTTAATGTCCGTTGTCTGCTCTCATGGGTAGAATGCATACCCCTTGCTGGCAGTGACTCTACTTTTTCATTGCTGTATCTCTAGAGCCTATAACACTGACACAGAAAAGTTAAATAAAAATTGTAAGCTGACTACCTACATGCAATCCAAACCATGAAAAGCTAAATGCTATTTAATAAGCCAACTCCTTGGTTCTGTCATATGCCTACCTACCTACCACCAGAGTGCACTTCTTTATCTTGAGATGGGTAGATAATCCTGAATTGCCCTTCAGTCACTTTAAAGCCCATGTATTAACTAATCAGATGAACTCCTATTTCTAGATAGCTTGCTTCAAATGCTGGTGTGTCATGTAATTCTGCTTTCATAATTTTAGTTACCTCTGAGACCCAGAGATGCTGGTAATCTTAGGGGCAATTTGATCAAGCAAGGGATGAGTCATTGTGAATGAATCAAACTAGCACCTAAAGAAAATATGGGTACAGATAACTTGAGAGCAAATAGATCAACATAAGACTCTACTTTCAGACAATGTTTAGACAGAGATTAAAAATGTAAATCAAACATCTTTGGGCCACTAGAAAATATGAAATTTTCTTTAAGAGCAGCCTTTAAATTGGGGCAACCTAGTAAAGCTTTTCTTTTACATTTATATCACTGTTTCTATGTCTGTAATTATTTTCTTGTTACTAACATCATCAACAGCATTATTGGTAAAAAAAAAAAAAAAAAAAGGTTTCAGACTGAAAAAACAAAGCAATTTCAAATCAATTGCCAACATTGATTTGAAATATAAAACAAGATGGTAGCCAGATTATAACTAATTAAAGACTATCCACCAGCCCTGGCTGGTGGCTCAGTGTATAGGCACCAGCCTGTAAACCCAAAGGTCGCTGGTTTGATTTCCCAGCCAGGGCACATAACCAGGTTGCAAGCCAGGCCTCCAGCCAGATCCTTAGCAGGAGGCAGGTGAAAGACAACCATGCGTTGATGTTTCTCTCCCTTTCTTCCTCTATCCCTGCCCTTCTCTATAAAAATAATGAATAAAATCTTTTTTAAAAAAATAAATAAAGTCTAGCCATCAAAATTAGTAAGCCCTGTTGGTTAGACAAGTTCAATTTCAAGAAGAAAAGGAAGTACAAACTGGGGTGAGAGAGAATCACAGAATCTACCTTGCATCTTTCAACAGTTTGGCAATTAAATGAAATTCACATCAACTGAGATCAAGGATAAAAGGAAGTTTTATATGCTTATATGACACATTGACAGAATCACAATCATTTCAGTACTATAAGGACAGGGAATTTTTGATGAGTTCCTTACAAGGGATATCTTTTAATCATAAGGAAAATAAGTTCTCCAAAATATAAAAGTGAGCATGTTGAAATGCTTACTATTTTTATCCACATGCTTATATTTTAATTGGCAAATAATTATGTTGGCTTAGATCTACAAAGTGCTCTTCCTCTTCTTATCCCCATAGCATACAAACAAAAACATTTAAAAAGTCATAGATGTAAAAAAATTAGTCTAACTTACTGAAAATAGCTTCTATTACAGCAAGGTGGAACAAAATTTCCTCTACCCTCAAGGTTTATCTCTCTGGTCTAATAATCAAGTAAACATGAGGCAGATTAGCCAAAGAAAAATAACTAAATTTAATACCTACATATGTATGGGAACTCCACAGGCAGGAGAGGTTCAGAGACAGAAAGGGGGATTGAGGCATACAAGACTTTGTGGGCTAGGGATGAGTGATGCACCTCGGGAGATTCGAAGGATCATTGCAGAATGGTAAGAAGAACAGATGTTTAGTAAGTAAAAGTTTGCCCTGCCATACACATAAGTTGAAAAGGTTATTGCTGATCATTTCATATGGGCAAGGCCTCTCAAATTATGCTAGGCAGTTATGGGTGGTCAGAAGTTTCTCCTTGGCCTGTAGCTAAAGTTGTGTTTAGCTCAAACCAATCTGCATACTGCAGGGGCACATGTTGAGGTGACTTGTTCTGGACCCCAACACAACAAAAGGGTTTTATTTCCACTATATAAAAGATCCAACTCCGGATGGCTTTACGAAAAGCTCTCCTGTGTTCTTTAAATGTTCTGTTGGAGATTTTGGCTAAACCTAGGTGACAGAAAGAAGGGAAACTTTTTTAAAAATTTGTTTTTAAATTATATTTTATTGATTATGCTATTACAGTTGTCCCACTTTTCCCACTTTGCCCCCTCCACCCAGCACCGCTCACACCCTCAGGCCATCCCCACGCCATTATTCATGCACATGGGTCATTCGTATAAGTTCTTTGACTACTCCATTTTTTTTATACTATACTTTATATCCCTATGGCTATTCTGTAACTACCTATTTGTACTTCTTGATCCCCTCACGTCTTCACCTATTCCCCCCATCTTCACTTCCCTCCTATCTGCCAATTATCAAAATATGCTCCATATCCATGAATCTGTCTCTGTTCTTGTTGGCTTAGTTTGTTTTTTAGATTCAATTGTTGATAGATATGTACTTATCACCATTTTATTTGTTTTGTTTTTTTTTTGGGGGGGGTGCATTTTATTTTTTAATTAAAGGTTGTTGTATTAGAGTTGTCCGTTTTTCCTAATTGCTCTCTCCTGCCCAACCCACCCCATCTCTCTTCCACAGTCAATCCCCACATGTTGTCCATGTCCAGGGGTAATTTATATTAGCTCCTTGACTAAACTCTTCCCCTTAGAAAGAAGGAAATCTAGAAGCCATAACCAATTGAGAGCTATCAGAAATAAAAATAAAAATCTCTGAAATTATTAACAATTGACAATATAAGTTAACATTTTAAGAACTCCATGGATCATTTTAAAGAAAAAATATGATATGAAAAAGAACATTGGTAGTTCATCAAAAGCCAGGAAGGAAAGAAAATAGACCATTTTCTTTCTCAGAAACTGGAGAAAGAAAATAACCTTTTCCACACTATCTCCATAGAACTTTTAACACCCCAGCCTCCAACTCATAAGCCAGACTACCAAGTTGCACAAATGAAAAAAGTTTGCGTATATCAAAACTCTTTGGCTCAGTGTTCAGTAGTCTCCTTTTACTTTTAAGTAGCTAAGTTTTTTCTTGGCCAAAGATTACTTTTCATTGTTTTATGAAAACATATTTTTTTCAATATTTACCACTAACTTCCTTTATAATGAAAAATCTTAAATCACAGTTCCCTTTATTAATTTATTAATAATATTGTGTGTTAAGATAGTGAGTATAAATCACTACTATATAGCATTGTTCTATGAAATCAAACATACCTGACACATTTGCAAAAACTCTGATAAAAGTGTTGATGACCAGAATTGGACTTGAGTCCCATTACATAACCATCATTTCCTCAGCAGTCAAATAACTAATCTATCAGCTTGTCAGGTGGGCTGAGCTATCTGAAAACTCTCTGAGAAGCATAAATAGCTATACACAAAGGTAGTAGAAATAGTGATGTTTAATGCTGGTACAGCTTTTGCACTTACAGGCAACAGATGACTAGAATTTTATACTGCCCATGAAAGAGTGAACCTTCTGGCATGTTCTCACTTGTGATGAAGGCTCACTACCTTTGCCATGTGATCTGATCTTGTGAAATCAACTAGAGTTAATATAGTCCAGATATGATTTGCTCTATATTTTAAAAACAAAATTTATTCCTCATAATTAGAAAAATTCTATTTGAACATCAATAGAATGTAATGTTCCAGGTGGAAGGAAGTAAGAATGTATTCAACTGATTTTCCTAGCTGGCCCATGGATAAGAGCATGGATAGAATTTCTATCACTATTAGCACTTAAGAGCAATTTTGATCCATGATACTCTTCAGGAGATGCAGATCATAGTTAATGAAAGTTTTATATTATACTCACTTTCTATATTTAAAAAGTATTGGTGCCAATCTTTTCAAAAACAATTCCTTCAGGGTTTTTCACTCTTTATTTTAAGATTGAGTCAAAGCTACTTTCAGTTGATTATCATGTTCTCTTCTCTGTTTTTATTTTAAGCCCAGGTGGTCACCATATCTCAGTATCACAGACCAAAGTGATACTTTGCTTTTTCAACCAAAGCACTAGCAAAGATAACCTGTTGTTGGAACATTCCTAGTTCCTGCAGCATTTTTGGATTTTTTTTTCCTTTACTGCCATGCCCAAAGTTTGTACCTAATCTCATGACCCAGATGCATTCATTAGCCCTACCACAACTAGTCAATACCAGTGAGATGGTCCCATAATTTAATAAAGCAGATAAAGTCTGGCTGTCTCCAAATAAGAATAAACCATGGGGGCCTGTGAATCAGTTTTCATCAGAGACTCAGTGGGATCACAATGTATTCTTTCAATCTGTACCAAAGGTAGTAGCAGGAAGCTATTTTATAGATTTCTTGGTAATCTGAGCTGACGCTGTACCTTATAGGACTTTTCCAATAAAACAGAAACACAGCAGGACAAAAAGGATACAAATGGTGAGTCAATAAAAGCATGACTCTGTAGTAATGGAAAATTTGTTCATGAATTGTGAGGTATCAATGGCTCAGTTGGTTTGGTAATAAAATAATTTGTGTCCTGCCACTGGAACTTTTTTATCATGCTAACATGTACCTTTAATTTGCTGGGTATTTTTCCCTTCTATTTGAGAAAGGAGTCACCAAAGGCAAGAAACTTACTAAGAAAATAATGTATCTTAGTCAAACACAGGCACCTAATCAAAACAGCCTTTTAAATGACTTTTTAAGCTACTTTATAATCCATTACTTTTATTCATGAAAGAAAATTTCAGCCCATTATGTGAAAAGTAAATTTATATAATAGTTCTTTCATGTAAATGGGAATGAACCATTTAATATAAAAGATAGTTAATCTCATGTCTCCCAAATTAAGAGCTTTCATTACCTTTTAAGTCACATGTTGGTTTATAGGAAGTAAAATGCAGAAAAAATGGACCACCATTTTATGTGATGATTTAAAAGAAAACAAGAAAAAGTGGAGAGAAGAAAAGATCCAGGGTCATTTGGACAAGGAGGGCAGAAAACACATGATCTTCTAGTTGGTCCATCAATGTATGTTTTATCCAAATGATTTAACCCCAACCCTCTCCAACAGAAATGCTATTACACAGGTTTCTGTTAGCATCTTTGTGGATGTTAACTTTCTGGGAATTTGCTTCTCCCCGACCTTACTCCAGGGTTTCCAAATTATTACAAATAATTAAAGGAAGAATCCTCCTTCCTAATGAGACTATACTATCAAATGTATGAACTATGATTATTCTTCCTCGGTGAACAAATGTATTAATATGTATTATGACTTGATAGTTGGTATTAAAGTCAGGAAGAGAAGATAATTACTAGAATATGATAAATGAAATCTGGAAGGGAGAAGAAGCCCCTCATAAATGCTTTCTTGCCTAACAGACAAATCTGATTTTCTTTTAATTTCTAAAGTTTTAAATAAATGAATCTGAGAGCCATAGATGAAAAAAGGGAGTGCTATCTTGTTCTTAGCAGAAAGTGAAAGAACACTAATAAACTTGAATCTGAGACACCTCTATTCTGTCTACCCTTTTGCTCTGTTGGTGACTTTCCTACCAATGAGTCTAGAACTTCGTACCACTTGTTTCCACGTGATAGAAAATCTTTAAGTTCCCAGCAGTGTATGTAGATCCTAAATGTATCGCCATCTAAGTCCACTGCACTGTGTGGTACTAATCAATGTAGTCCTATTTGGTTGTTCTGCTTAGTTTGTCTGTCTTCCTGCTGGCATATCTCCCTCCTTCTCCGGGCTGGTTGCAGAGTGAGGTTTTGCTCTCACCCTAGCCATACCAAGGGGGCAGGAGCAATGTCAAAATGCCTGCACTTCAGCCAGTAGTGTTTGCAGGGTCCTCAGAAGTGGAGTAGGAGCAGCTCTGCACAAGTATGTTTGCACAGTTAACACAATATTAAAGGTGCAAACAGAGCTAGAGTGTAGACAACATGGTGCTGCAGACACAATCAAGGTCACACAAGAACTCAGCAGTGCCTCGCTTAAGGGAAATGGTTGGGTTAGTTTTCCCTCACTCCATTCAGTTAATTTGAAAAGAAGAAAAAAGCCACTTCATGGGAGACTCACCCTCGACCTGCTGAAGAGTCTGGCTGAAACCTAGGTGTCACTAGGAAGTCTCCTCCAGGAAGCAACCAAAGTTAGGCCACCAAAGACTATTCCCGCAGCTCTTGTTGTAATCCCCTTGCACTTGGGGGAAGGGCCAGACAAGCAGGTTCCCCAAAAGTGGTAGTAACCTTGTCATGCTGGGATAGTGGACCTGATTGCCATCTATACCAGCTCCCCAGATTTCTTTAGCCTGGACATTTTAGTATTTTTTCATTTAAATTTTTTAAATTATTAAAATTCTGACTTTCCAAGATGGCCGAAAAATAGGTGGAAGCTACACTCACCTGCTCCCAGCCCCAAATTGGATTTATAGCTAAATTAGAGAACAGGCTACCTGAATAACTATCCGGGGACCAGCTGGACTGAAATATTATAACCAAGAATTTACAAAAGAAGCCCCATATAGACTAGTAAGAAGGGCAAAGAGGCAGAAAGGGCTGCCCCTGCACCCAGGAGGGCAACTGAGAAATTGGAGGGATATCTCAGCTGTAAAACTCCCTCACCCCAGAAGTATGGGGTTGAGACCCCGCACAGGGATCCCCAATCCAGAGCAACAAACATGGGAAGAGAAGCCCTCATAGCCTCTACTGGTGAAAATCAGTGGAGATTCAGTCTGCCTAGAAGAAATGGAAATCTGCAGGACACCCAGATGCCACCTCCCAAGGCCAAGCACTCATATTGTAATAGCATCATCCAGGGGAGTGCACTGCTTGGTCCCCTGGCTGATCACAAGACTACTCTACCATGCTTGGGTACTGTGGAGTCATCTGCTAGCTGTACACAGAAGTGACTTTTGAGGCACTCATGCTGGGGAGGATCTTTGCAGAGACTCAGACAGTGGCTGAACTGTGTGGCTTTGGAAAGGGTATTGGTATCCTCCACCTCAAATGCACACCTGACACCTCCCTTCCCAACCTACTGAATCACTACCTGACCCCGTGGTACTGTGCTTAGTTGTGCTAGAGGATCAGTGTGGTGCACAGCTGGGACTTTCAGAGCTTGGACTTTCAGAGCATGTCTCCCAGGAAAAATTTTGTCTGGAAATCAGACAAGCAGACAAGCAGATAAGCAGATACTGGGTTTTAGGCTACATTGTGGGGGGTGGGGAGGGGATAAGAGGGTACTCCATTCTCCCCTGGGATCTCAGCCATGCTACTCTGAAAAGAGGAAGACATGCAGGGCCCCCTCCCAAAGGCTTTCAAGTGCCATCCCCAATGGAAGACTGGTGGGATCTGCCTTTCCAAGATCCAGATACCCTGCCCTTCTGAGCTTAGTTCTGCAGGGGAAGGTTGAGCTGCCCTGAGCTGGGACTGTCTAAGTATGAGTCCCTTGAAGGCTATTGTCTTAGATCTTGACAGAATGCTTAGCCCCCTCCTGCAGGCTGGGCCAGCATCACCCTCAACAGAAGACTCATTTGATCTGTCCTCCTGAGCATGGTACCGCCACCTGGCTGAGTTTGCTCCTGCAGAGAAGACAACTGGCTTCACCCAAACTGAATGTGCAGTGCACCCATTTTGAGAGAACTTGAGTTGGAGACTCTGGAAGAGACTGAGTGGTTTGCCACTGGAGCAGGGACCATTTGCCCTGCATTGAATACCTGACCGCATGACCCCCAAGTAAAGGACTCACTAGTTCTGTCCTCCTGACTCCATTTGATCTGCCCTGCCAAGCTCACAACTTGTGGAAAGGCCTATGGGTTGCAACCAGCTTGGACCTACTCTACAGTCTTTCTTCAGAAGGCCCTGGAGGAAGACCAGGCAACCTCAGGGGTAGATGGAGAGGCCAGCAGGTGAAGTTTGACTTCAGGAAGCTTCAGTCCTTTTACAGATCTGTCCCTCACTCTAAGCTTGAAGAAGCTGGCCCTTATACACAGATTGGCCCCTCCCAAGCACACCTAGGTCCAGAAGACACAAAAACAAAGAGTAAACAGTGTGATAGCTCTAGACAGGTAGCCTAAGGTCCATTACAATGTCTGACTTCAACCTGTAACTTAACCCCACCCAAATGGACCCAGTAACAACAAAATCAATGGTGGGCTTCAGACCATAGAGCTTGGCCCAACTGACCACATTAGCAGCACACTCAAAGGGGGATTCCAGCAGGCACCAGACCCTGCTGGGAACAACTCTGCCTCAAGGGTAGCTTCTGGACAGTGTCCCATACACAGTGATCAAGGTTTACACTTATTGTCAGCCAGCCTGAAGGGTTCACGCCACTCATGAAATGGCCAACAGCATTCAAGATTCAGCTACAGCAGGAGGATACACAAACACAAAAGAAACCTTCTTGGAGCACAGAGCTCATGTGGTCTGGAGGGTTGTGCCACTGAATGCAACAAGACACCTTACTGTAAAGCCATCATAACAAGTTTGGGAATCATAGAGGATCTACCAAATACACCAAGAGAAAATGGAGAGACAAAGAAATAGGCCCCAATAAAAGAACAAGAGAAATCCCCCAACAAATAGTTAAATGAAATGGAAGCAACCAAAATACCAAATGCAGACTTTAATACAATGGTTATAAGGATGCTCAAGGACCTTAGGAGAAGAATGGGTGATCTTAGTGAGAACTTAAACAAAAAGATATTATTTATTTAAAACTACATAGAAATCATAAAGATTAACCAGTCAGAAAAGAAGAATATAACATCTGAAGTGAAGAATAACTACAAGGAACCAGTAGCACATTAGATGAAGCAGAGGACTGAATCAGTGATTTAGAGGTCAAGATAACAGTAAGCACCCAAGCAAAAAGAAAAGAGAATTTTTAAAAATGGGAAAAGTCTAAGAGACCTCTGGGACAACATCAAGCATAACAATATCAGCACCATAGTTGTATCAGAAGAAGGTAGTAAGCAAGACATCAAGAACCTATTTGAAAAAATAATGACTGAAAACTTCCCTAACCTGGTAAAGGAAAAAGTTTTATACAAGTTCAGAAAGCACAAGGGTCCTGATCAAAGTGAACCCAAAGAGGCCCACACCAAGACACATCATAATTAAAATACTAGAGATTAAAGACAAAAAGAGAATTATAAAAGCAGCAAGAGAAAAGCAATTATTCTTTTACAAATAGACACTCATAAGGCTGTGAGCCATTTTCTCCATAGAAACACTTCAGGCCAGAAGGAATTGGCATGAAATATTCAAAGTGGTGAAAAGCAAAAAACCCAAAACTACTCTATCCAGCAAGGATATTATTTAAAATTGAAGGCAAAATAAAGAACTTCCAGACAAAAATAAAAATCCCTAATGGAGTCATTACAACCAAACCAGTATTATAAGAAAATGTTAAAGGGCCTGGTTTAAGAAGAAGAAAAAAAATCAAGAGAGAGAACAACATAGGTATAAAGTTTTAAAAAAGCAATAAATAAGTATACCCATTAATAATAGCCTTAAATGTAAATGAATTAAATATTCCAATCAAAAGACCTAGGGCACCTGGATAAGAAAATAAGAGACCCACCGAAGAACAAACTATAAGCACAGACTGAAAGTGAAAAGTTGGAAAAAATATGTCACACAAATGGAAACAAAAATAAAGCTGAGGTAGCTTATATCAGACAAAACAGACCTCAGAAAAAGGCCATAAAAACAGACAAAGAAGACCACTACATAATGCTAAAGGGATTGCTTCAACAAGAGGATATAACCTAATATGGAGTAGGGTGACTGACTATGGGAGAAAGAGATGGGCTAATTGGAGAGGGGCAAAAGGGGGAAAAAATTAGGACAACTAATAAAATAAATAATAACATACTTTAATGATTAAAAATGAGGATATAACCCTTGCAAATATATATGCACCCAACATTGGAGAACCTAAATATATAAAGAAAATTTTGTGTACATTAAGAGAGAGAGAGATCTACAGCAATACAATCACAGTAGGAGATTTTAATACCAACCAACATGTATGGGTAGGACTTCTAGACAAAAGCAGCAACAGGCAACAGCAACCTTAAATGACACACTGAATTTAATTGATATTTACAGAACATTCCATCCCAAAGTAACAGAATATACATTTTTTTAAGTGCACATGGAATATTCTCAAAGACCGCATGTTAGGACACAAAATAAGCATTCGAAAATTCAAAATGATTGCATGTATATCAAGCATCTTCTCTGACCACAATGGT
Source organism: Noctilio leporinus (assembly GCA_004026585.1). Taxonomy (NCBI): domain Eukaryota; kingdom Metazoa; phylum Chordata; class Mammalia; order Chiroptera; family Noctilionidae; genus Noctilio; species Noctilio leporinus. Next base: position 211,655 of record PVIW01001230.1, read on the forward strand.
ATAAAACTATAAATCAACTACAATAGAAAAACTGAAAAACATTCAAACGCATAGAGGATAAACAGCATGTTATTGAACAATGAATGAGTTAACAATGAGATCAAGGAAGAAATCAAAAGTTACCTGGAAACAAATGAAAATGAACACACAACAACCCAAAATCTGTGGGACACAGTGACAGCAGTTGAAGTTCATAGTATTACAGCCTACCTCAAGAAGCAAGAAACATCTCAAATAAACAATTTAACCTGACACTTAAAAGAAGTAGAAAAATAATAATGAACAAAGCCCAGTGTAAGCAGAAGAAAGGAAATAATAAAGACTAGAGCAGGAATAAATGATAGAAACTTAAAAAAAAAAACACACACACACACAAAGGATTGATGAAACCAAGAGCCGTTTCTTTGAAAAAATAAACAAGATTAGCAAGCCATTAATCAGATTCATCAAGAAAAAAAGAGAGCACCCAAAAAATAAAATCAGAAATCTAACAGGAGAAGGTACAACTGATACTACAGATATACTATGGATTGTAAGAAAATACTATGAACAACTATATGCCAACAAATTGGACAACCTGGATGAAATAGATGAATCCCTAGAAACATACAATGTTCCAACACTGAATCAGAAAGAATTAGAAAACTTGAATAAACTGATTACAACTAATGAACTGGAAAGAGTAATAAAAAGCTCCCAGCAAACAAAAGTCCTGGACTGGATGGCTTCACAAGCAAATTTGCCAAACATTTAAAGAACTAACATGTATCTGGTCTTCTCAAACTATTCCAAAAATGTCAAAAGAAGAGAAGACTTCTAAGCTCTTTTTTATGAGGCCAGCATTATAATAATTCCAAAAGCAAACATAGACACTACAAAGAAAGAAAATTATAGGTCAATATTCCTGATGAACATAGACACTAAAATCCTCAACAAAGTATTAGCAAACCACAACCAGCAATACATTAAACGTGTCATACACCATGCTCAAGTGGGATTTATTCTGTGGATGCAAGGGTAGTAAAATATTCACAAATCAACAAATATATCTCATAAACAAAATGGAAGATAAAATCACATGATCATGTTAATAGATGCAGGTAAAGCATTTGATAAAATCCAGCACTCATCTATGATAAAAACTCTCAACAAAATAGGAATAGAGGAAACATACCCCAATATAATGAAGGTCATATATGAAAACCCAGAGCCAGCACAATACTCTATGGGCAAAAACCAGAAGTGTTTCCCTTAAGCTCAGAAAACAAGACAGTGATATCTACTTCTACCACTCTTATTCAACATAGTGCTGGAAATCCTAGCCACAGCAATCAGACATAAAGAAGTAAAAAGCATTCAATTTGGAGAGGTGGAAGAAAACTGTCATTATTCAAAAATGACATAACATTGTACATAGATAAACCAAAAGATTCTAACAACAACAACAAAAAAAACACTAGAGCTAATAAATTAATGTGGCAAAGTATAAAAATACAAAATTAATATTCAGAAACAATTGCATCTTTATACACCAATAATGAACTATCAGAAAGAGAAACTAGAAAAACAATCCCATTTAATACTGCAATAACAAAAAAATATGGGACCTAGAAATAAGTTTAACCAAGGAAACAAAAGACATGTACTTGGAAAATTAGGGTATATTGAAGAAAGAAACTGAGGAAGATATAAATAAATGGAACCAAATACTGTGTTCATAGACTGAAAGAATTAACATCATTAAAATGACCATAGTACCCAAAGCAATCTATAGATTCATTGAAATTCTTATTAAAATACCAATGTCATATTTCATGGATCAAGAACAAATATTCCAAAAATTTATGAACCAAAAAAAAGACTCCACATAGCTTCAGCAATATTGAAAAGGAAGAACAAATTTGGAGGTATCACAATACCTTATATCAAACTAGACTACAAGGACACTGTAATCAAAACAGCATGAAATTGGCATAAGAACAGGCATATAATTCAATGTAATTGCACAAAGAGCCCAGAAATAAACCCACTCCTTTATGGTCAATTAGAATTTGACAAAGAGGGCAAGAGCATAGAGTGGAGTAAAGATAGTCTCTTCAATAAATAGTTTTGGGAAAATTGGACAAGTACATGCAAAAAAATAAAGTAAAATTAGACCACCAATTTACACCGTGCATAAGAAGGAACTCAAAATGGATAAAAGACTTAAATGTAAGTTGTAAACCATGAAAATCTCAGAAGAAAACATAGGCAGTAAAATCTCACATCTCTTGTAGCAGTATTTTTGTCTATATATCTTCCTTGGGAAAAAGAAACAAAGGACATAATAAACAACTGGGACTACATTAAACTAAAAAGCTTCTGCACAGCATAAGAAATCATCAACAAAATAAAAAGGGAACCCACTGAATGGGAGAACATATTTGCCAATGATATATCTGGTAATGGGTTAATTTCCAAAATATATAAAGAACATATACAACTCAACACCAGGAAGACAAACAGCCCAATTTTTCAAATGAGCAAAAGACCTGAAGTGTTGAGTTCTCCAAAGAGGACATACAAATGGCCAATAGAAATATGAAAACTCTCAACTAGTCATCAGAGAGATGCAAAATGAAACTGCAATGAATTATCACCTCACATCTGCCAGAATGGTCATCATCAAATTAACTAACAAGTGCTGAGGAGGATGTAAAGGAAAGGGAATCCTAGTACACTAGGTAGGAATGTAGACTGCTACAGCCACTGTGGAAAACAGCATGGAATTACCTTAAGAAATTAAATATAAAAATGCCCTTTGACCCAGCTATCACACTTTTGGAAATGTGAGTGTATCCTAAGAATCCCAAAACACTAATTCAAAAGAACATATTCAACCCCTATGTTTTTAGTAGTACTACTTATAATAGCCAAGATCTGGAGATAGCCCAAGTGTCCATCAGTAGATAACTGGATAAAAAACTGCGCTACATTTACTCAATGAAATACTACCCAGCTGTGAAAAAGAAAAAAGGAAAAGAAATCTTACCTTTCATGACAGTAGAGATGGAGTTGGAGATTATTATGCTAAGTAAAATAAGCAAGTCAACGGAAGAAAAATACCATATGATCTCATTTATATGTGGAGACTAATTAACAAAACAAAATGACAAACAAAATAAAAACCAAGGTTTGAATACATGGAACACACTGACAGCTATCCAAAGGGAGGGGAGGGGAGACTGGATGAAAAAGAGTGATGGAATTAACCAAAAAAACATGAACACCTAACACATAGACACAAACCACCATGTGCTGATGGCCAGAGGGAAGGGGGATGGGGAAAATAGAGGTGGGCAAAGGAGGGAAATGGGGATGGAAAAAGACTTTGCTTGCGGTGGTGGGTGCACAATGCAGTGTGCAGATGTTTTATTGAGTTGTACACTTGAAACTATATGGCTTTGTGAACCAATGTCACCTCAATAGATTCAATAAAAAATAAAATAAAAATTATTTAAATTTAAGTAATTAAATATTCTCATTGTTCTAAGGAAGATTGACTAACTTCTTCCCAGAAGGATGAATTACTAAAATGTTTCCACTGCTTTTGTATGTTAGATGACAGAGGCCAAGTGCTCTTTTCCACTCTGTGAACTGAATCAGGGCACCAGAGCCAAATTATCTGAGCTTCTTTTCACATAAGTTTATTATCTAGTTGTATGACCTTAATGTTGCTATGCCTCATTAATCTGTAGAGGAGGATGTAAGTGGTACATATTACATATGGTGATTTAAAAAATTGACAGAGGAGAAATAGCACTGCATGCAGTAGCATACAGTAAGTACTCAATAAATGTTAGCTGTTGATTCTGATTTTGGTAGTGATGATAACAGTAATCCATAACCTAATTTAACACATTGTTGACCAGCAATTTTATACAAAAGCTATCCCATGTCACCGATACATTTTGTAATTGAATGTGAAAATGAAACAATCTAAATAAACTTCAATATACTTTATTTATATATAATATATTGAAATGAGAATTTCTGAAGTTGACACTCCCTCTACATGATGTCGCTACTTTGTTTAGGGATAACTGCATTTAGATCTATACAAAGACTGAAATTTTGGAATAAAGTAATCCAAAGAGGCCTAATTTTGTAAAGTCTGTCTTCATTATATGTAGCTTGTGAATTATCACTAAGATGAAAAAAATGTTAAGGTTGCTCAAATCTCATTCTGGTCATAGTTTTAAGCAAAGGGTCCATTGACCAGTAATCTATCCAATATGATTTTTTTATTGTCTTATCAATATCAATAAACCAAGAAACATCTTCATATTACTAGCAGTAACTTCCACCCATGGTAAAGTTTTAGCAGATGTTTTATAAAGTTTTTCCATTAATGTGGCAGTGGTATAAATTGGTTTGATAAGCAATTAAATTTTTTAAATTATTATCAAAAATAAACTCCTCACTTCACTGATACTCCATGGGTTAGTAAGTTCAACCGTTACATCAGAAATATTTGTATAATCCTCCAAGGTTGCTGTAACATCATTTTCTGTCCACTCTTCTTCAAAATTACTTTCAATATCAGATTCAATCACATTTCTTTTTTGCCATTTTGGTGGCCTAGTATCAAATTCATAACTATCTTTTGACAGTCTATCATCTTCCATATCACCGCTATAATGTATACTTCAAAGTCTCTCGGGTGATCAGAAAAAGCATCTGCATATAAGTCATTTAAAAATTCTTCACTGTTGCAATGTACCATATTTGAAATTCCTACAATACTAAAATTGTGATAAAATCCAGAATATCTAGAAAAATCATTTTTATAATAAAGTTAACACAATTGAACATGATTAAGAAAACTTTTATAAAAGTTTCTATTACTCTCAGTTTTAAAAATTGTATAAACTCCTGCAAGCACAAACATGAGGTAACTTTATCAGTCAACAGTGTTTGGGCTTGAAAACACTAGATTTTTTTCTTTGACCTCTCAACAATGTGTTCAAAAGGACAAAAGCAGTTGTTTGCAGTCCAATGACAGCTATCCAGTTAGTCACAGATAAGGGCCTATTATTACTCTCTTTATCTGCCTGAATTTCATTGCTTTGGGGGATCTTGTTCAATCTGAAGAGGTTACAACCTAGTCAAGTGGATGCCCTCAGGCTTCTTTTCATTTAGCAAAATTGGAAATGTGTTGGTGAGTACTGAGGCTTGGGCAGTTAGAGGCCCTGGGACTCTAACTTTGGCTTAAGCACTCCATAGAAACTGTGGCAAGGAACTCACTGATGAATAGGGATAGAAATAATCCTACTTATCTCACTGATGAATAGGGATAGTAATACAAAGATAAGGACTGTTACCATCTTCAATAGAATGTTCCATTCCCACCATCATTTGCCTGCTTCCTCCCTGCGAATGATACCCAAAGCCTTGAGATAGTCCTCATTGCCAGCACCCCCTCCTAGAAATCCTACTAAATGATAGTGCAAATGATCACATGAGATCACTTTGACAAAGCAATTAACATACAATAGGACAGCTTCTTCAGATTATAGGTCCCTTCCCTAATTCACTTGTCTACCTATATTTGTATCCCTACATTAGAAGAAACAACAGAACAGAGTTTGGGGCATGATGATTGTGAGTAGACAGGGGCAATGACAAGGATTCAGTCATTGCAGCATGTCCTGTTGACTGGGTGCTCTTGGTGTAAAAAAAAAAGAGAAATCCAGAGATAATATGAGAGTTGGAGTACCATTTAAGTATGCCTTTCTAAATTGGGTTCCTGGATTTAATACCAAGGTGGGAAGTGAAAGGGTGGTTTTCCCACACAATTACAGACAATTCCCAGAGTAGAATTCAACTCTATTCTGACACTATCTGCTCTGAGGTAGACTCAATTTCCACAGGTTAAGAGTTCCGTATGACAAGCATGCCCCTCCACAATGCACCCACACATGCACACAGTTCAGACTTTGGTTGAAAGCCCAGGCTCTTACCTCTGCTTCTGTCTATAGATTTGGAGGTTCCCATGGCCCCCTGGTTGGGTTCAATTAACTTTTCAAAATGGCTCATATAACTCAGGAAATCTTATTTACTAACTAGATTACCATTTCTTACAAAGGAGATTAAAGGATTGGAATCAGAAGCCAGATAAAGAGATACATAAATACATAGGGCAAGCTCCATAACAAAGCTTGGGGCCCAAGACGGTAGCACATGGAAGTGTCCTGGTTCCCCAACAGGGACACCCCCCAAAACCTCTTCTTTTGAATTTTTTAAAAGATTTTATTTATTATTTTTGGAGAGAAGGGCAGGGAGGGAGGAAGAAAGGGAGAGAAACATCAATGTATGGTTGCTTTTCACCTGCCTCCAGCTATGGACCTGGCTGGAGACCTGGCTTGCAACCTGGTTATGTGCCCTGGCTGGGAATCGAACCAGCAACCTTTGGGTTCGCAGGCTGGCACCTATCCACTGAGCCACCAGCCAGGGCTTCTTTCAGATTTTTATGGAGTCTTCATTACATAGGCCTGATTAAAAACTCATTGGCCATTGATGATTGATTCAACCCCCAGCCTCTCATCCCTCCTCAGAGGAGGGGATGAATTGTAAGGTCAAACCCTCTAATTATATGGGGGCTGGCAGCCAGCCCCCAAAACTTAGGTGCTTTTCAAAATTCACCTCATTAACTTAATAAAAGACCTTGATCACTTTCAACACTTAGGAAATTCTAAGGTGTGAGCTGGGAATTATGGGCAAAGATCAAATATATATGACAAATATATTTTGACCATCTGAATGAAGAAATGATATGACACAATCTAAATCTCTTTACTCAAAGCAATCCTTGTTAATCAAGAGCCCAGTCATCATTTGATCTGAACTCAAATAATTTTTTTCTTACTAGTTACAATTTATTGAGCATCTACCATGAGCTAGGTGCCATGCAAAATTCTTTTGTAAAATGTTTCTCACCCTCACAACCCACTTGGGATTATATAGTGCACCTGGCCTATAGATGAGGAAACCAGTTTAGACAGGTTCAGTCACCCCCAATCTCACATGGGGATGAGTGGCAGAGCCTGGACTCAGACCTTGGGGACAGAAACCCAAGTTCTTTCCCTATACCACAGATTCTTCACTGTGGGACAGCAATTGTTTTCAAAGCACAATAAAAGAAGCAGCAATAAAATCTTAGGAAAGCCAGTTGGGGAAGAAAACAAATGCAAATCCTAAAATGGTCATTTAAAACCCCACTGGATACAAAACAAAATGTTCTACCTGGTAGCAGATTAATAAAATAATTAAGCCATGTTAGACAGGTAATGTTTTTGACAATTTAATGTGGGTAAATCACTCTCACACAGATTGCAATTCCTGCTCAGAGACTATAAACATTTGCCTTTTACGAGTTTCTAAAAGCATGTCTTGTTTTAAATTCAAAGCCTTAATGTCACATAGAGCTGCATTTGATGAAAAGTTATTCCTGTGCCATTTGGAAAGAGAACCCAAATAATTGGGTTGTGGTAGAGGTTTTGAAGTGGGGAGAGGTCAATCTGTTAAAGTAGCTAAGTAGATCTAGTTTGAAATATTAATCATTTATTTACCCCCTCCTTAATACATTTTACCCCTGTTAAACTACATACATTGAAATCTCACTTGGAATTTAACAGCAATCTATACCCAACCATCAAATATTTAGTGTCTGTTTAGGAAAAGTAATTGGTAGAACTCGAAGTTCCTATTTGTTCTGTTTGATTAATGTTTACCAAGGGAAAGTTGTGGAACAAAATAATATATCAGTCGTCCACACTCTCTGATGCTTCCTCTGCTTATCAGTACCTCATCTCCTGATCTTGCTTTGCATCATCCTTTGAAAATATAGCACAACGAATTTTTTTAATTTTTAATTTCTGGAAAGAATTTGCATTTCCCCTGGATGACAGATGTATCACCTCTAAAAATTTACTCTAGGTAACTAATAATATATCCACTTCTCATTACATGTTTGCCTTCTCAGAATCACTAATGACGGTCAGTTACAGTAGAGAGCAGCAATCCTCCCTTTCTGGTTCCTTTCTTATGGCATCACTTCAGGTGAATGCCCTAACCTCTGGGCACAGCCAAGTGCCTAGCATGTGTTGTTGGTTCGGGGTTTGATGAGTGAATTAATTAGCATATCCATATGTATGAATATATCCTGACCATTGTTACCAGTGCTTTCAATTATTAAACATAATTGAAAAATAAGGCATAATCTAGGCAAATATTTTTAAAATAGTAAAATGATGTATAAACGTGCAAGTCTTATTAAAATTGAAGGCCTTTGAATAGCACATAGTAAATATTTGAAAGAAATTGAAGGAAAGGAAGTACCTGTAGGCTCATAAAAATTTGCATAGTTTAAATAACCTTGATCCTTAAAATAAATTAAATAAATTAGTTCAGTTTTCTTAAAGCCTGCATTGAAAAATTGAAAATAAAGCAATGCCCTTTTCTTCCCCTCTCAACCCTGACTCACAGCCAAGCTCTCATGACAAAATTATTTTTGTAATAAAAATTATTTTCTCAAGAATAGAATTTTAGCCCTGGCTGATGGCTCAGTGGATAGGTGCTGGCCCAAAGGTCTCATTCGATTCCCCAGTCAGGTCACAAAACCAGGTTGCAAGCCAGGTCTCCAGTCAGGTCAGTGGCTGGAGACAGGTGAAAGGCAACCATACATTGATGTTTCTCACTCTTTCTTCCTCCCTCCTTTCCCCTCTCTCTAAAAAATAATAAATAAAATATTTTTTAAATAGAATTTTATAGTTCAATGCTTAAAAGGCATCAATATAAGAGTTTTAACAGGGAAAGATGCTGCTTTGTGAGAACCAAAAGCAGCACCTGATCTGCCATGACCAGCCATCCTATGATGACCAGAAAAATTAAGAATAACTTACGTGATTTCTGGTCAAGAGGGCAGCTTAGGTGAACATAGTTCACCTCCTTACATAACCATATCAAAATTACAGCTAAATTATAGAATAACCATCACTCAGAACTATTAGAAATTAACTTGAATGGAAGTCTGACAACTACAGAATTAAAGAAACAACATCTATCCAGACTGGTAAGAGGCAGAGATTCAGAATTGGCTGATCCCACATCTGCATGTGGTGGATAAAAATTCAGGAGGGATATTTCTGGACCAAGGAATCCCAGCCCCACACCAGGCCTGCCAGCCCAGGTCTCCAGTGCCAGGGAAGTAAAAGATAAGTCCCCATAACTTCTGGCTGCAAAAACCAGCAGGGACTGAGTCAGTGGAAGAAACTTCCGAAGTCCCAAGTAGTTCCTCTTAAGGAATCCATATATGGACTTACTTACACTCACTCCCTCTGAGCTCCAGCAGCTTGAAAGGTATCAGTGGTGTGCAGGGAGGAACTGAAGTGTGTCCAGCAAGAAGACAGAGCTAGGGAGAACTTCCTCTTAAACAGAAAGGTAGGAGAGGCCATTGTCCTTTTTATGAACCCTTCCCCACAGCGCCTCAGAACCAGCAGGTGGGTGCCATATCTGAGACTCCAGGAACCTGGCTGACACTGTTTGCCCTGCACTGGACATCCTCTGAGACTGTTCCACCTAACATAAGGGTCCAGCCAAGCTGTTAACAGAGACTTTTCCACATAAATAGCTGGTCTTGGCTCATGTTTTGCAACTTGCTAAATCCTTTCAAATAAGCAATAGCCAGCCTCAATGAGACCCTAGTCCTTATACCTCTGACTAAGTGACCCCAGGTCTGAATCTAAGCAGCAGCCAGCTTGGATTCACAGTATGGTTTTGCCTAAGAATCTCCAGCACAAGTAGCAGCATCTCAGATTGGTCTATAGCTCAAGCAGGGTGGCCTTGGGCAAAACATAGGTGGGGGCTGACCTTGGCCTGCACTACCCAAAAACCCCAGAGCTCATACACCCAGTGGACAGCTATAGACCATATCAGAACAACACTTCCCTATCCCTGAACAGCTGATCCTCCATATAGGGTGGAGGTTGGTGGTCAGTGGCCACAGCCAGTCCTTGAAGCTGACTGGCCTGGGTAAATCCTTCCTCTTGATGTACCAACAGTAACTAAGGATCAACTGCAAAATAAGGGTGCACTCAACCTACACAAAAGACACACCTCAAGTACCCAGTTTAGGTGATAGGGGAGGCTGTGCCATAGGAACCTACAGGACACCTACTGCATTAGGCCACACTACCAACACAGGGAGTCATAGAAGCTCTGCCTAATACATAAAAACAAGTACAGATAGGCTGCCAAAATAAGGAGACAAAGAAACATGGCCTAAATAAAAGAACAGATAAAAACTTCTGAAAAAAGAACTAATCAAAAGGAATATAAACAATCTATGAGGTACTGAGTTAAAACACTGGTTATAAGGATGTTCAAGGAACTTAGTGAGGACCTCAGCAGCAGAGAACAGTAGAGTAGATGATGCTAAGAATCAAATCATGATTTGGAACATAAGGAAGCTGAAACAACCAATTAGAACAACAAGTAGAAAAAAATCAAACGAGAGAAAAAAAAAAGCAAGAATAGTGTAAGCAGCCTCTGGGACAACTTCAAATAACCCAACATTCACATTTTAGGGGTGCCAGAAGGAGAAAAAAAAGAAATTAGAAATATATTTGAAAAAATAATGAAAGGAAACCTCTAATTTGGTGAAGAAGATATACATGCAAGTCCAGGAAGCACAGAGAGTCCCAAACAAGATGGGTGCAAAGAGGCCCACTCCAAAATGCTAAATTGCATAATTATGCAAAATGCATAATTAAAATGCTAAAGATTAAAGATAAGAGAGAATCTTAAAAGCAGCAAAAGAAAAGAAGTAAGTTACCTACAGGGGAATTCCCATGAGACTGTTAGCTGATTTCTCAAAAAACTTTTTAGGCTAGAAGGAATTGGTAAGAAATAGTCAAAATCAGGAACCTATAGCCAGAATTACTTTACCTAGTGAAAATATCATTTAGAATCAAAGGGCAGATAAACAGCTTCCCAGAAAGAAAAAACTAAAAGAGTTCATCATCACCAAACCATTATTAAATGAAATGTTAAGAGGACTTAAATAAGAAAAAGAAAAAGATTCAAACTATGACTAATAAAGTGGCAAAAATTCATATCTATTAACAATTGAATCTAAAAAACACACTAAGAAGACAAGAAAAGTAGAGGCAGAATCATGGATATGGAGAGTGTTTTAATGATTACCAGATTGAATGGGTAATGGGGGATAGGTGAAGAGGTGAAGGAAATAAGAAGCACAAATAGTAGTAACAAAATAGACATGGGGATATGAAGTACAGTACAGGAAATGTAGTAGTCAAAGAACTTACACACATGAACCATGGACATGAACAGTGGTGTGGAGACTGCCTGATGGAATGAGGGTTGCTGGGTGAAGGGGGGCAAAGAGGGAAAAATTGGGACAGGTGTAATAGCATAATTAAATAAATATAATTTAAAAGTAAAGAATAACTTGTGTGAGCAAATCAAATGTCCTTGCTGTATTCCCAGAAGCCAGTTTTAGCATTTTCTTTTATAATACCACCTGGACTATCCTGATGAGAGCAAGGTGATAGCAATGGTGAGATCTGGGAATTGGACAAACTAGGAGATAATAAAGCAAGACCCTACCTCTTCTGACAAGGAAATGATACTTCTCTTCCTCAATAGTGGACCTTGATATTAATCTTCTTGGTTCTTCTAAATGGATATGCTAAACTCTTAACTATACAACTGATTCCTTCCTCATAAATCTTTATGTACCATGATAGTTATGTATTTTGTCTTTTCTCTGCATTGTAATTCAGTGGTATTTTTTAGGAAATATAATTTTTTACCTAATTGGAGTCAACTGGAAATACCAAACCTCCCCAACTAGATCTTCTTTTCTTTTTTAATGTGACTATGTGCCTGGGTTCGTGCTTTCCTCATGACAACTGTTCTTATCACTGTTGTCTTAATGGGAAGCTTGGCATAATAGGTATATAAAAGTGAGTATACATTCTCTTAAAAAATGGTCTAATATTTTCTGACTTTTGATAATGTGAAACAAGGGCTACTGGTCCATAATGATCTTAGCCAGGGGTCCCCAACCATCCTCTTCCACCCACAGTCCATGGAAAAATTGTCTTCTACAAAACTTGTCCTTGGGGGAAAAAAAGGTTGGGGACCACTGGTCTAAACAATGTCCCCAGCACCCTGGAAGGGAATTCTCAATGGCATTCAAACATATCTGATAAAAGACTCTATGTTGGAGACTGGTAAACACTCCTCAGCATTTTGCAAATATGTTTTCAGTTTTTTGTTAATTATCATTTGATTAATGTTTGATTTGCTGGAAGTTGTTCCAGACATTCCAAACAGTTCACCAATTAGCATTTACCTTGAAATGTGAGTCGTTTTTTGAAGTGTGTTTAAGCCATCTAGAATACCCTACATCTTACATAGTCTTTGTTTTTAAAGCACAAAACCACACTACTTATGTAAGGGGGGAAAGGAGGGAGGGAGGGAGAGAGAGAGAGAGAGAGAGAAGAGAAGAGAATTGGTGATGTTAGGGAGGAACAGAAACAAAGCCCACAGAGCTCCTAAAAAGCACCTGTGTGTCATTTTAAGATAAAAGAAAGTGAAATGCAGAGGAGGTAAAAATCAAAGGAGTAGTATATAAATCAAGAACAGCCAAGTAGTATATGTTTGCAAATGATTCATTATATTTATTTTAAAACCACCTCTCATTAGAAGTATTCTTCAGTTCTTGATCAGATAGTTGCTGTAAATATCATTTTGAGGATAGTTAAAAGATAAGGTATTGTTTAAAGTATATATGGCACCTTATCTTTATTTTATTTTTTAAAGATCTTATTCATTATTTTTAGAGAGAGAGAGGGAGGGAGGGAGGAAGAAAGAGAGAGAAACATCAGTGTATGGTTGCCTTTCACCTGCCTCCAGCCACGGACCTGGCTGGAAACCTGGCTTGCAACCTCTTATGTGCCCTGACTAGAGAATTGAACTAGTAACCCTTGGGTTCACAGGCTTGTGCTCAATCCACTGAGCCAAACCAGCCAGGGCAACACCCTATCTTTAAAGAGTCAATAGCATTACATATCAAAACAGAACCAGCTACATGAATACAATGAATAGACCTTCAGTGGGCAGGGGGGAGGTGGGAGAAGGAGGCAAAGAAGGGGTGCAGTTTAGTCAAGAAACTAGTATGGAAGGACCATGGACATGGACAACATGTGGGATTGACTTTGGGGAGGAGTGGGTGTATAAAGGAGGGGACAGATGGGAGTATAAAGGGGATGGATGTAATACAACCATAAAATTAAAGTTTAAAAAATTAAAAAAATAAAAGATCAAAAAATATCATTACATATCAATCTATTAAAGCAAAGCAAACTAGAATTAATGTCCTGCTATTTCAGTAAATGAAAGTGTGAGCTCCTTTCACTCACTTGGATTCCACATCTAGCCCTAGGACAGCTGACTTTGAGTTGGAGAGAGATCAAAGCCCCACCATGGAACTTCAAAACTGTGGTAAATCACTTCACCCTTGTAATTTCAAAAAAAGTTCTATTCCTGTTATTTTGAGTGAAAACAAATCAAAAACAAAAATAAAAATACCTGGATAGTAAGCATGACACATTTTGACCCCAGGGCCATTTCTCTGGAATGTACAAATTTGGGGGAGTCCTTTCACCTCTCTTGGCCTTCGCTTTCTCAACTAAAAATGGAATTTATAGTTTAATCATGAATTGTTTGGCTCTGTTCACTTTAAAGGTGCAAGGTTACACTTCCAACTAATTACATGGATTTTAGCAGTTAGACTTTTCAGCAAAGCATTTATATTGAAAAGGTACCAGTTGTTCATAATATCTTTATTTCAAGTCCTTGCCTCCTGCAAATGTGTCTAGCCCATGAGTTTCTATATGAATGACTCAAAAGGGCCCTATGGAATTTACTTAACGATTATATCTGGGGATGTTTAGAAAAGGCATTAATTTTTATATAAATTTAGAAAGCTCTGAAGGGTATATGATTTTTAGCTAATCCTAAAATGTACAGCTTTACTTAAAATGTTTCATCCTGATTAACAGAACTACTCCTTAAACTCTGATTTGTCCTGCTTTGAAAACATGTTCACCATGTTTTCACCAACTTTTGTGAATTATTCTTGGCTGTCCTTTGGTTTTTCCCAGCAGTCTAATCCTTAGCTCAATTATCGGCTGTAATTTCCCTAAGGGTAGCTTGCTTTCTGTATTACTGAAAAATCAATTGTTTGTTTCTGGATAGGAATTGAAAAGTGACTAATTAGCTGCCACTAACAGGAATAATAATAATAACTGCATTGGTAAGCGCTTACATTTATATAGGATATTCTTTCAATCAGAGGAGGATAGAGCCTATCTCCTGTTTGACAGGGTGATAAACAAACTGAATCAAAGTGATGGAATCAATCTCCTAGGGTGAAATATCATAGCTATTAAATAGTCCACAGCAGTATAGGATTGAAAGGTAAGAACAAAAAGAGATTTCTTTATTTATTGCCTATGGAACATATTTCTGCTGCTGGTGGTCCTCCTTGGACTGCCAGAGAAAATCCCAACTTGCTTGTAACAAAATCCACCTCTCGTAACTTGTGTTTCCACCTCAAACACAGTGTTAGATGATGTGTTGAAAAGGGACAAGCATGGGCTTGGAGTCAGATAGACCCATTCTCTAACTCCAGTTCTACTTACGAGCTTGCCAGCTTGGGCCAATAATACATACAACCTCTGTGAACCGCATTGTTCCTGTGTGGTTAATGCAAGATGGGATGGTGACCCTTTTGGCGGGATGTCAGCTACTAAGTGATGCATCCATTTGGGTTGCCTGGTATATATTTCAATACTCCACGTGGGATAAGTCGTGAGGGAGTCAAGTGCAGAATTGGCATCCAGGGCTAAAAGTGGGGCTGTGACTCTTTTTCCATTGTATTTGGCTGGTTATCATCTACAGGGATTTTGTCTTGCCAATTTGCCCTTTTCCTGGTCTCCTGGCTAGAAAGCAGAACTTTTTTTTTCTGACACTTTTGAAGAAAAAAAATTTCTGAAGTATTTGACTTGATTTCTAGCTTTATAAGCATCTTATACAAAACATAAGGTCATTTCTTCATAATTAAGAATAATGCTATACCCCTGGCCAATGTGGCCCAGTTGGTTGGAGTGTGTTCTGCAAACTGAAAGATGGCAGGTTTGATTCCAGGACACAGGCCTGATCTGCAGGTTCAGTCCCTAGTCAGGGTGTGTACAATAGGCAACAGATCAACCAATGGACGTCTCTCTCCCTCTCATTCTCCCTTCCTTCCCCTCTCTCTAAAATCAATAAGCACATCCTTGGATGAGGATTTTTTAAAAATAATACTATAATGACTATCATAACTGCATTGTATAGTAGATACAATGGCTGAAAGGGGTTAGCCCCCACTGTAAGTTAAATACAAAAAGTCACTTTCAGGCAAAAATTTGGTCCTATAGCAATTAAATGCATTTGCTTCCATTACCTGTGCCCGTTTTTTGTTTTTGTTTTGTTTTGTTTTATTTTTTTATGCAGCCACCTATTCTAACACCATGAGAGGTTTTTGTCTCTCCTTCCCAATACTTCCCATAGCATTTCTAAACCACTGCACTGTGTATTGATATTGAACTAAACTCCTAGCTGGCTTTATAAATCCTCATCAACAAAAACACAGAGCACCTGCCTTGATGGCTTTATAAAGAAAAACAGGGTGCCATCCCAGAGATTCCTTTATGGTATACAATAACTTTGTCAAGTAGAAAATATTTTCTATTTAATCCAATTCATTTTTATTGAGCACTACAATAAGCCAGGCACCGAGCTGCTGGGAACACAAAGATGAATAGGATCCTCTCCCAAGTTGTTTATAGGGGACTGAGGAGGAAGTCACACACACATAAGGACAGGTAAAGATGACATGGCTGATGCTAACTTAGGTTGGGAGCAGGGAGTTGGGAGAGCCTCAGAGTAGAGGTGACCTTTAATCTGGATCTAGAAATATGAGAAGGATTTTTTGTTTTGTTTTTGTTTCAGAGAAGGAAAGGGCTAGAGAAAAAATACAAGCATGAGCACAGTGACATGAAAGAACCCAGAGGAGCCCAGGGCTTGGCACAACGCCCACTGCTCTGGAGAGTGTCAGCAGGTATCTGCAGTTATTAAGGTTGCATGGTAAACAGGAGAGGGTAGGAGACAGTTAAAGGAATTTCTGAAACATTTCTCCCTTGTCGTTTTCTATTTGATTAAGCACCTTTACCCTTTTCTTTCTTTGCACCTACCTCTGGAATGCAGTGATAAAATATGCATATCATGAACTGTACAAAGCGAGAATTCACTTTCTTAGGAAAGCAGACCAGAAGTAGGTTTCTCTTTCTGTATTTTTTAAAGCCCTGAGAATACGAACTGGTTAAATTATTTTGCTGCCTCTAAATGTGGAATATAGTTGAGTTCTGGAGGGGAAAAGAATTGATTGCCATAACAAGGTCTACTGCTAAACTGAACATATGTTGCTCATAATGTCACTTTCTAAATCAATGAAATTATCATTATAGAACATGTCGACAAATTAGACATGTAAAGTACCGGCTGTATGTGGGAGAGATGTAATTTGGCTCCATAAAAAGAAAATTAAACAATAAAATATCATTGACAGATGTAGTTAGCTAAAGGTTTTGAGGTTTAAATACCAATTTGTGGGAAAAAATTATGCAGACAAACTGAGGCTACCAGATAAAAATACCAGTCTTCACGGGAGAGGAAAATTCAGTCGTTTGACCAGATGTTCTAAAACGTTAACTGTGGCCTTTCTTTAATAGATGGGTAAGCTGATAGTTCCTGATCTTTTCAAATCCAAATAAAGTAGGCTAGTGATGCTAAAAGAAATAAAGCCAATTGAATCTTTAATTTATGTCTCTGATTTGAAAGAGTATAGTAGATTAGGTTAGACCAGTATTGCCAATTTCTTCCTCAACAGGACTTCTGGTGGAATTTGTCTGGTGTTTCTCATCTTAGAAAACAACATGTCAAAGAGCCACAGGTCCCAACATTTCTGTAGTCATGAATACTTATTCCTAATTAGAATAGCATCAGGGCATTCTGTAAGAGTCTTAAAGATAAGTATAAAAATAAGCAATGCAGCTATTGATAATAAACTGATTATTATTATATGTGTATTACTACCTAGATAGTAAAATAAGTAAAAATTGATCTTCTTTTATACCCCAACTAAAATGGTTATTTCTAGTGGGTTTCAGATTTATAACACTGTAGCGGGAAACATAGACAGCCTGACACTTTTCTTTACATAGAGGGCTGGGACAGAGTAGTGGAATACAAGCAATAGTAAGCACTTGACGATGATCTTTACAAAATATTCAGCATCACTTATAGATTAAGATAGTAAGCATGACATACACCAAGATTATAGAAATATTCAAAATTTTAACATCAGTAAGATATACTAAGGGACTTATCCAATCTCTTCTAAACCCTCTACTTTTATGGTTCTACACTGCTCCCACTAATCTTGGGAAATAATAGTGGGTTCATGAAGCTGTACTCTAGCACTTAGAACAGGAACTTGCACATTATAGTAACTAAATAAACACATGTCAAAGTAACTTACAGGTGGATACATGCAAAGATGAAAGAAAGGGGGTTGAAATATTTTCCACATGAAAACCATCTATCCTGTTTATAAACTAACTCAACCTTGCATATTCTGTATACTTGGGAGGGCTATATTCTTGGCCCCCATATAGTTGACTGTAGCTGCATGAGTAGAACTTCTACCAAACTGTTGTAAGGGGAAGTGACTCAAGTCACTTCAGAGCTGGACCCTCAGGGCTGTTGTGAGACCCAGCAGTGTTCTTTCTCTTTCTTGGTGCTCATGCCAGCTGTTCTGTCAACCTGCATCCCAGGTTCATTATAATGAGGACAGTCCCAAGCTAACCCATGGACATAATACATGAGTGAGAAATAATTCATCCCTGAGGAGAGTACGCTGGATGATACAACAAGCAAAGATAGAGAGGCCATGAATATTTCCCAAGAAACATTGCTTCTCCTTTTAAAATGCCACTCTGTGTGTGTGTGTGTGTGTGTGTGTGTGTGTGTGTTTGCAAATATCTTATCCTCACTCCCAAGCTCCATCCCATTTCTAAAGGGACAGGTTAAAGTGAACGTTAAATATTACAGTAGTCTATACCTGAAGATTTTTCTCCAGTGGAAAAACTCTTTCCAACGTGGGCTACATGCTAAGGAGACAAGGCAGATTCTGCAGAAAAGTACACATACACCCAGGCACCACTAAGTAACTTTATTCCATCTCTTTTTAGCCAAAATAGAAAAACATGACTTGATTGAAATAGAGGGTTATCATGGTTATTCAGGTAGATATTATTTTCTTTAATTTCCATGACTGATGTTATTAAATTGATGATTCCATTAAATCTCAAACAACATAATTAATAGAAAAAATAAAATTATATAAAGTGAGAGAAATAAGAATTTAACAAAAATGACATTCCCATCTGAAAGTTGTGGATAGAAAACTCCTTCAGCATCTGTTATGGAAATATGGAAACTGGTATTTTTAAATGCAGCGTGAAATGTAAAATAAAAAATAAAATGTGGTTAGTCCATATTTGAGGATCCTTGCTTGTCAAAATAGCACTTCCAAAAAGAAAACCCTTTAAAAAGGTTACCCCTCAGAATACTGCCACCCAACAGGGCTCCTTTCAATAAATGGTGTGGTTAATGTTTCTATACAACATTCAGCAGTATAAACCTACCACCCAAGACAACCCAAGAGGATCAGAAGAAGAATGTACCAGTGCAAATATGTAATCTCCAGACCGTATGAAAGGATCCATAGTTCAGCAGGCATGTTGGAAATGGAGAACCCACACCCAAACTTCCCATGAAGAGAAAGAACTTACAATGGGGATCCTGTCACTAGCAATGGAATTTGAGAAGGAAACACCAAGCAATAAGAAATGTGATGTCATATAAAATACAAATGATCCTTGAACAGCGCAGGGGTTAGGGTGTCAACTCCCCACATAGTCAAAAATTCATGTATAACTTTTGACTCCCCCAGAATTTAGTCATGAATAGCCTACTGATGAGTGGAAGCCTTGCCAATAACATAACTCATTGATTGACACATATTTTATGTTATGTTTATTACATACTATGTTCTTACAATAAAATATTCTAGAGAAAAGAAAATGTTAAGAAAATCATAAGGAAGAAAACTACATTTATAGTACTGTATGTATTTATTGGGAAAAAATCCTCATAGGAATGAGCCCACATAGTTCAAACCCATGTTGTTCAAGGGTCAATTGTAATTATCTCCTGGAAGTTAACTAGAAGACCTTTTTATTTTTAATTTCAAAAATAGCATCAGAGTACAATCCAGTAACAACCAAACAATGGAGACTGCACACCTCTAAGTGAAAGAGAGTCCCTAATGCATATTTTAGCACCTGTGTCCATTTGCCCAAAGGTGGAGTGTATGACTAGGAACCATTCTGCCTCTTAGTTCCTCTAAAATTTGCTATTCTTGTTTAGACATGCCTGTAGCAGATCCATAATCACATTCATATTTATATTTTTTCTTCAAACTTTTCCTCCTATTGGTCAGTAGAGGTAAATATTCAAACTTCAGTCATCAAAGAAACAAACTTTAAGCATGTGAAGAAATGGAAACCATGCCTAGGGATGGAGCAGAGACAAGATAGGTACTGTGGAAAACATCTCACCTACGACCTAGGTCATCCAGAGGCATCCATGGATGGTTCTAGGGTTGTGGGACCTAAAACAAAATTGATAGACCCTTTTTAAGAATAATACAAATTACAAAACAAAATAGCTTTTAAGTAGCTATTTATAAAGAGAAATTACAGGAAATTAAAAACACTGTAAGACATTTAAAATCCAGGAAAATAACACACATGTATTTATTAATAACTTTTTAACATATCTCAGTTATATCATTTCTCCTGTATGATTGTTTGGTTACATAGTCTTTGCTCACTTTTTGATATTCTAACAACCTTGTGTTCTTTTTCTGTGAAGAAACTGGAAAGGTATCCAATCTTCCAGAATGACTGATCAGAAACTGGTATTGATTTTTATTACTACTGTGAGCTCTTCCAACTTCACAATTTGCCATTGATCACAATATGTACATATTTAGGGTTGTTATTACATTTGGGAGAACCTCTTCAATTTTCTAATGGGATGAGATTTGGAAGAATTTTCTATAGCAGAACCTCTGTATCTGTACATTTTACATCCTATTATTCTTCTACCTCCCACATACGTCTGCTGCAGGGTACAATTAGGAAATATTTATGTCACTATTGGACCTCTATCCTTGTGTCCACATGTTGCAAGGGTGGTAGGTTGGCCAAGTGGGCATAGTTGCAATCCTGGGAGCTTTTCCTAATCCAGGATTGTTGGCAAACTGTCTACAGAAGCAGCTCAGTCTCACCTTCACTAGAATCCAAAAGTGTGTGGGGCTATTCCAATGACATAAGAGGAGGCAAGGCAAAAGAAAAGGAAATATGCATGGGAAAAGGCAGCTCTCTCAATCACTGTCACCATAATACTCTTTTAAAATTATTTTTACAAACATACAACCCTCTATAATAGGGTGGCCGGCCATCCCAGTTTGCTGGGACAGTCCCAGTTTTAGCACTGAAAGTCCTTCATCCCAATAAACCCCTTTGTCCCAGTAAAGGAGAATAGTTGGTCACCCTATATTACAAACATATATCCAGGGCATCTCCCAGGGCTGTGAGGATGAGGGGTGGGATGTATGAGTGAGGGGACCAGAAGCTCAGATGTTACTAGCCTCATAGTCAATCTAATCCTGTTTTCACATCCTGTTCTGCCAGCTATTAGGTATGACGTTGGGCAATGCACTTTATCCTCTGAATTTCCCTTTTTTTAACAAGTGTGATGTGGGGTTGTTTGAGAGGATTATAACAATTTATAAGTATAAAGTGTATTGAACAATGTGGAATTAATATTGGCAATTATTATTACAGCCTATTATGAACATCAGGACCCAAATGACTTCCATGAGTCATTTTTTAATGTGAAGTCACTTCACACTTCATTATGGCTTCAACATTTTAGTGTAAAGTCAGTAGTAAAATAAAAAAATTTTAAGTTAAATTCTGAATTTAACTTTACGGTAAACTTTTCAGAATCCCATCCATGTCATATGTCACGAACTATTTCTTTGTAGCAGTATCCTGTGGAAACAATGCCAATATAAATACAGAAGCATGGCAGCTGAATTGTTTTGGGGAAAGTTAGCTTCTCAGAGAGAACAACTATGATATGCTTTATACCAAAACAACTTTGTAACTAAAGCCCTTGCAATTAGTGATTTGAAAAGGAATCTCATGAGAAACAAAATGAATAATTTGCAAGAAAACTAGAGTTGAAAGCTGATGAGTATTTATTTTATACTACCAACAAATTCCCTTGATAATTTTGATGCTTAGTCACAATGACATCCAAGAAGTTGTTTCGAATTTTTAACTGAAATCTATTCTGCTGTAACATGAACCCATTTGACTTACTTTATCCCTACAGTGCTAATAAATGGTCAACATCTTCTTCAGGATATTTCATATCATTTGGACAATTACTGCCCCTTCGATTTTCCTAGTCCAAGTGTAACAGTATTGTGCCTTTCCATCATTTATGAAAAAAGCAAAGTGACAGTCTGAATATAAACTGCATGACAGCTTGCTTGCAATCTTTTCTGTGCCTTAAATTTGATAATACTCAATGCATGCCCAATGTATAGCCAATAAACACCTGCTAAGTGAATAAGCCTGCCAATAGCTCAATGTATGAATTTAGGTAAGTCACCAAACCAAAACAGACTTCATCATTCTCATCTTTAAAATAGGCAAATCAGACTAGAAAATCTTGAACACCCAATCCAATCCTGAAATTTTGCCATTTTGGAATCTGTGTTTTTTGTTTTTTGTTCTCCTGGGTTATTTATTTCCAGGTAGCCAAAGCAAATACAAAACCCTAAAAGAAAGAAAGAAAGAAAGAAAGAAAGAAAGAAAGAAAGAAAGAAAGAAAGAAAGAAAGGAAGGAAGGAAGGAAGGAGGGAGGGAGGGAGGGAGGGAGGGAGGGAAGGAAGGAAGGAAGGAAGGAAGGAAGGAAGGAAGGAAGGAAGGAAGGAAGGAAGGAAAAGAATAAAGGAATCCAGACTAATCTATGGGCAGGACTTTATCCCAGACTCTTGTGTTATTTTCCTATAAAATCTCATTGAAGCCTGTTTGCTTTTAAAATAAAAGTGCTGGGAATGTAGTTCATTATCTACTTCAGAATTTCTTGCTCTAAGATCATTTCTATTTTTTTTTTTTTTTTTTTTTTTTTTTTCCTTTATGGATCTCCTGTTTTGCACACCTGGTTACAGAGCTGTATCAAGTATGTCAAATTGGCAAAATTTAAATATCTGTAAATCAACAACTGATAAAATACTCCATAGTGACAAATAATAACAACTTAAGAGAAATATATTGGGTTTTCATGTTTGATTGCTTGCTTGATTGCTTGTTTTGGCTCACAAAGCCAAACCTGTATGGTGAGATGATTGAGTTAGAGAAGAAAGAAAAACTCTAATCCCAGCCATTTCAGTAGCCAAGATATGCTGACCATCAATTTTGTAGCACTTAGTTAATTCAAGATAATTTAATTGTTTAAGGGGAAAAAAAAGTAGAGGAAGATCACCAAGGTCAAAATGTTCAGTAGTATCACACAAGAATGGGCTAATAATTTTGATCATGATGGTGTAGTACCTGACCCTGAATACAAGTTTTTGATACTCAAGAAATTAAGAGTCTATGTGTAGAGAATTGAGGGCAAGCTGAACCGCCATGGGGCCCCTGGGGCTGGGCTAGAGGTCAAGGATGCATTCCAAGGAAGTTCTAAAAATATATCACCAGCTCCAACCTGGTGGTTGACCTGATAGCCATGGAAAATCTCATTGGAGCCTCTCTGGGTCAGACTGTAACTGAGTCTTAAAAACTCTTTTCTATCAAAAACTATCAGGAATGAAAACCTCAGGTTTATACCTACAACTTCAGAAAACTTCCTGCAGCCACAACAGTTTGGCTGGATTCTTTAATTATCACACTACCAACACAACTGGGGAATATGTCTATAGCAACATTTTTCATACTATGTATCATGAAACTAATTGTGAGTCACAATGAACATTTTAAAACAAAATAAAATAGCAAATAGCAAAAAAAAAAAAAAAAAAAAGTCAATGTGCCTTTCAAATGGCACAATTTAATCCCACAGAGAAAATTACTCAAGTAGGATGAGCTACCCCTATCTGTGTAATTATAAATTATAAATAAGTAATTAAAGATTAATTCTAAACCTCGGTAGGCCCTCTGACAGATTGGCCATCTGGTTGTTCCTGAGATTTTTTAAGAACCTTAGTTCTTATATGCCCCAATCAATGTCAAGACCTTTCAGAAAGAAAATGTGCAAGAAGTTTAAGTGTTTTGTTCTTTAATGTATTTCTTTGTCTCATCTAACTCCTCCCTAAATGTTCAAAGTTATCCCATTGTTCTGTTTAATGGCTCATATAATGTTCCTATAATTCCCTTTAATCCTCATTTTTAAAAATCTATGAAGATTTAGGAGATTCTAGTGCTTTGCATCAGCTCTTTGTCACCCTAAGTACGATAAACATCTTTGCATGAAGAATTACTTAGTCACACTAAAAGACAGATCTAGTATCTCACACAGAATTATCTCGGAACAGCTCCTTCCAACGTTTCCTTATGTTGTCCTTATCCTGGTTAATGTATTTCTGCCAGGATTCAAAACAAGCAGAAAACTGTCAGCTGTCTTGATGTTGTTACTTTTATCTTGCCATTGCTCTTCCTGTCAAGGCAGGACCCTGGGTACAGCAGGCAAGGTTAAATTCATTAGCAGACTCATTCAGACAGCCTTCAGCAGTGCAGGCGGTCTTCCATTCTTTGCCCTATCCCACCCTGTCACCCAGCCCCCTCCCTCAAAATAATTCACATCGGCACTCCCTCTTCTCTTTCCAGTCCTACCTTCTGCATTTCTCCACCTGATGGCAAGTCAGATTGACCTAAGAAAGAATGGCAGGTCATCTGCACATTGCCCTTTTATTTTAACGACCTTCAGCCCAGGTCAAAAGAGAAACAGCCATCATCTCACAGACCATCTTTAAGAAATAAGACATGGCATATATCACATTAAGCAGATTGGATCTCTTCCTTGCTAGCGAGTCTACAATGGCTTCCCATTACACTAAGAATAAAAGGCAAACTCTGCACACTCTTCACTCTGCCCATCCACCACTCCAACATCATTTTATGTCACATGTATCACACTCAATCTCTCCAGATGCACAACAGTGGCATAAAGACCTGGCATGCTCTCACTGATAAATGTTTTCTGGTAAGACTATAGGTTGCCATAGATACTCTGGAGATCCATTTTATACTATGTATCAAAAGCCTTGCTGTCCATGTACTTTGACCCAACAATTCATTCCTTGCTTTTTAATACTAAAGAAGTCATCAGTGACACATGAAGAGATAATGTTCTAAGTTAGGGTGTATTGCAATATTCTTTAAAGTAATTGAAAATGTACACCTCTCTATATCCACCAAAAAGAAAATATTTAAATAAATTGCAATAGTCAAATTCTGAAGCCATTAAAATTAAACTGTATCTTTAGATGTGGGATGTGTTTAGTGACTTCCTTCTGAAAAGGATGATGTGGAAAAAATGGGGGGTGGGGAGTGGAATAATTCTTACATTGGAGAAGCCCATTGAATATACCTCAACCAGATGATCATTGTCAGTATCAACAGGAG
The DNA here is from genome assembly GCA_004026585.1 of Noctilio leporinus. Taxonomy (NCBI): domain Eukaryota; kingdom Metazoa; phylum Chordata; class Mammalia; order Chiroptera; family Noctilionidae; genus Noctilio; species Noctilio leporinus. The sequence goes on from PVIW01001230.1 coordinate 236,656, forward strand.
TGATACAAACCATGTTGATAATATGTATTTTTAATATGATGTGATGAGAATGGCAATTACCTCTGTGGTCTTCCTCTAAGGTAAGGTTATTCTTATCTTGAAAAAACATCAAATCCCAATGGAGGGACTTCCTACAAAATGCCTGACTAGTAATTCTCAAAACTGTCAAGCTCATCAAAAATAAGCAAAGTCTGAGAAACTGTCACAGTCTAGAGGAGGCTAAGGAGACATGACAAGTAAGTGTAATGTGGTATCCTAAAGGGAATCTTGGAAAAGAAGAAGAAAACTGGATGAAAACTAATAATCTGAATAAGGTATGGACTTCAGTTAGTAATAATGTGTTGATATTGGTTCATTAATTGTGACAAATGTACCATACTAATGATGTTAATAATAGAAGACAATGGGTATAGAGTATATGGCAATTCTTTGTATTACATTTTCATGTTTTCCACAAACCTAAAACCCTTCTATAAATTAAGGTCAATTTTTGCAATTTATTTTTTCATTACATTTGACACACATACAATATTATACTTGTTTTAGGTGTACAGCATAGTGATTAGATATCTATAAACCTTATGAGGTGATCACCCCGATAAACCTAATACCCCTCTGACCCCATACATAGTTATTACAGTATTATTGACTATACTGCCCATGCTGTACTCTGCATCTCTGTAGCTGTATTTATAACTGGCAATTTGTACTTTTTAGGGGAAAGGTATTTCTTCTCCCCTATTTCTATATTTACATTGGTATGAACTTATGCTGTTCTTTGGGTTATTACCCAATACTATTCCTCAAATTCTTCCAGACTTTGCCATTAGGAACTTTTCTGGGTTGACTTCTTTGTCTTTTTGACATGCTCCCAGCTCCCAGCTGTTTTGGAGCAATTGCTTACTTATGGCACCGCAAGATATTCCAGGCTCCTCTTATGTTTCTCTGCTCCAACCCTGGTTCAACCAACTCTCCAAGGAGCTCCAGTTTCTTTTTTTACTTTTTTTTATTGCTGTTCTATTTTAGTAGTCCAAATTTTCCCCCATTGCTCTCCACTGTCTCCACTGCCCTGCCCACCACCCTGGCCCCATAGTCAGTCAGTCCCCACTGTTATCCATATCCATGGGTCAAAGCTCTGTTTTCTTTTATTGGGAAATGGTGTTTAGAAATCTAAATGAAGACCCAAGATATGCTATTAATATTGGAAAATTATTGCTTCTAGGGCCTCTGAACAAAGGAAATTATATAGATATAGATATTACATATATATGTAGATTTGTATTATATATGTGTAGATATCAGCCACATGTACATACAAACACCTATGCTTCTATAACCACCAACTTGCATAGATAGATACCAATATAACATCACAGGTATTTTGTCTTTCTTGCTTGTAACTTCTTTCTCCAACAGTGAAAAGCCTAGTCTTTATTATGTATAATTTATTTACTTTTTATTCGATGCTATTATATACATACAGTAGTCTCAGAACTGCTAACACATATCATTATAACAAATTTAATAATTAAATTTGTATGCAGTTTTTTGACCTTTACATTTACAGTATGCAATCAAAATATTGCTTTCCATCCTTTGTTATTTCTTTCCTTCTCCATCCCCTTTAAGTGCGATTCTGTCATCAATTTATAATACATTTTCAGGTTTGTTATTGTTAATATTTTTATTTTGGGCTTTCCACACATCTTGGTTTAATTTGGCTTTTTTTCCAGTTTTCTTGGGTGTGTGAAACAACACTGTGGTTCTAAGAGTCAGAGCTCTACGAGAGGTACACTCAGAAGCACTGGTCCCTCCTCACCAAACTGCCCATTTCATTCTCCTTCCTCCTGTCCCACCCAGCCCCTCCTGGGAAACCAATCTCTTTACTGTCTGGTTTATCTCTACTGTATTTCTTCTACATACATGAGCAGAAACTTATGTATTTACTTGTATCTTCTGCTTTTTTACATGAAGATAGCATAATATAGATTCTCTTTTGCACTTTGCTCTTTTCACTAACTGGTATATTGTAGCAATTTTCTATCAATTCAGAGAAATCCTCTCATTCTTTTTTTTTACCATTAGTATAGTATAGTTCTCTATTGTATGGCTACACAATACTCAATTCTCCTATGTATGGGTATTTAGGTTGTTTCCAATATTTCATAATTGCAAACAATTCTATAAGAAATAATTATATGGCTGTGTATTTTCATATCATTGCAGATGTACCTCCCAGAGTAAATTCCTAGAAAGTGGGATTGCCGGGTCAAAAGATAGTTATTGGCAAATTCCTGTCAATCAACTTTATACCACTTTACATAATTACCAGTAATGTATGACAACAGAATATGTCATTATTCCTGTTTGAATCTTTACTAATCTGATAGAACTATCTCAGACTATTTTAAAATTAAAATTTAATTTAAAATTCATGATTCAACTCTAAACATATTGTTTCTCCATATATTTAATAACCTTTTATATACTTTTCTTGATTTTTCTGTTCTGATTTTTGCCTTGTTTTTCATTGGTTTTTTGATCCTTTGTCTCTAAATTCTTAGGAGTTCTTTAGAGTTTAAGGATATTGCTCTTTGTGATATATGTTACAAATGTTGTCTCCCAGTTAACCAGCTGTCCTTTAACATTGTTTATGGGAGGTTTTTACCATGCAAAGTATTTTAACAGTTATGCAGTCAAATGTATCAATTTTTATTATATCTGGATTTTATGTAGTTAAAAAGCCTTTTCCTATCCCAATGTTAAAGGGGAATTCACCCATATTTCCTTCCAAAACTTACATGATTTTATTCCTACGTTTAGCTCCATAATCAAGTTAACATTTATTCCCATGTACAACCACACACCCCTTTCTCTACCATCTCTTTACAAGAACATTTTCACTAAGGTAAAATAAAATTGGAATAAATTAGGTCAGGAGAAACATGGAGCATTAGGTTAGCTATGGAGAAAAAGAACTCCAACTTGGAATGATTAGAAGCAAACCCAGTGCTCATTATGACTAAACAGCATGGCTGGGTCTCTAGCCTCCATTCTGTGCCCTAGCCAGGGTCTTGTACCTCACTGAAAATGTACATTTGGGCAGATTTTTGATCTCTGTTACAAAAAAGAAAAAGAAAAAGAAAAAGTGACATCTTCCTGCAAAGGAGTTTATATTGTTTGACCTGAGGTTGAAATCTTAACTATTACTCTGAACGTTTTGAAGTAGATATTTCCATCTTTGCTTTCATGGTTTCTACTGCTACATTCATTTATTCACTGACTTGAATACTCTTTGACCATCTACTATGGGCTCAAATCTCTTTCAACTTCTAGGTAAATAGTGAAGCAAACAGCCTTAGTGCCTGTGGAATTTACCTGCTAGTTTAGAAGATATTGCTACAGTTCCTAGATTTTTCTGATCTCTAAATAGTCTTAGTCTTTCTGCAAAAGGTCTCTCCAAATTTGGAAAGCACCCAGAGCTGCCTCCTGCAATAAGTGTGAATGCAGCTGACAGCCTCTCTTTGAATGAGAAATACTCTAGATGCAAAGCAAGTTTCTTTGGACTGTAAGAAATTGGAGTATTAGCCCTGGCTTGGTGGCACAATGGATAAGGTGCCGGCCTGCAAACCCAAAGGTCTCTGATTCAATTCCCAGTCAGGGCACATAACCAGGTTGCAAGCCAGGTCTCCAGCCAGGTCCGTAGCTGGAGGCAGGTGAAAGGCAACCATACATTGTTGCCCCTCTCCCTCCCTGCCTCCCTCCCTTCCCCTTTCTCTAAAGATAATAAATAAAATCTTTTTTTAAAAAAAAGAAAGAAATTGGAATATTTTAAAAATATATTTTATTGATTATGCTATTACAGTTGGGCCAAATTTTGTCCCCCTCTAGCACCGTCCCCTCTTCCTTCAAACAATCCACTAGCCCTTAACTCATGTCCCTGGGTCATTCATGTAAATTCTTTGGCTTCTCCATTCCTTTCACTATTCTTAACATCCCCATGTCTATTTTGTGCCTACCAATTATGCTTCTTAATCCCTGTACCTTTTCCTCCATTCTTCCCCTTCCCTCTCCCTGCTGATAACCCTGCATATAATCTCTATATCTATGGTTCTGCTCCTATTCTAGCTGTTTGCTTAGTTTGTTTTAGATCTAGTTGTTGATAGATGTGAGTTTGTTATTTTAAAGTTCATAGTTTTGATCTTCTTTTTCTTAAATAAGTCCCTTTAACATTTCATGTTATAATGGCTTGGTGATGATGAACTCCGTTAGCTTTACCTTGTCTAGGAAGCACTTTATCTCCCCTTGCATTCTAAATGATAGCTTTGCAGGATAGAGTAATCTAGGTTGTAGGTCCTTGCTTTTCATCATTTTGAATACTTCTTGCCAATCCCTTCTAGCCTGCAAAGTTTCTTTTGAGAAATCTTGTGATAATTTTATGGTAATTCCTTTACAAGTAATTCTCTTTTTTCTCTTGCTGCTTTTAGGATTCTCTTTCTCTTTACACTTTTAATTATTATATTTTAATAAAATATAGCTAATTAATTATATTTTAATTATGATGTGTCTTGGTGTGGTCCTCTTTGGGTTCAACTTGTTTGGGGCTCTCTGTGCTTGCTGGGCTTGTCTATCTCCTTCACCAAATTAGGGAAGCTTTCTGATATTTTTTCAAATAAGTTTTCAATTTCTTGTTTTTCCTTTTTTCCTTCTAGCATTCCTATTATTCAGATGTTGGGACTTTTGGAGATGTCCCAAAGTCCTCTTATTCTCTCATTTAAAAAAAAAAAAAATTCTGCTTTCTTCACTCTGTATTGATTGACTGTTTTTTACTTCCTTATGTTCCAGTTCATTAATTTGAATCCCAGCTTCCTTTCCTTCACTTTTGGCTCCCTGTGAATTTTTCTTTATTTCATTTAGCATAACCTTTATTTCATCCCTTGTGTGTTTGCCGTTCACAATGAGTTCTCAGAGCATTCTTTCCACCAGTGTTTTGAACTCTGCATCTAATAGGTTGGTTATCTCCATTTTGTTTAGTTCTTTTTCTGGAGTTTTGATCTGTTCTTTCATTTGGGCCATATGTCTTAGTCTCCCAAATTTGGCAGTCTCCCTGTGTTTGTTTCTGTGTATTAGGTAGAGCTGCTTTGACTCCATGTCTTGCTGCACCTGTTATGTTATAAGGGGTAGAGCCTTGGATATTTGTCGGTGCTTGGTGACCCATTTCACCCCATTGTGGTGCTGTATGTGGGGGAAGGGTCAAAGAGGAAACAATTCAGTTTACTCTGCACTTGCCCCTTTTCCAATCACTTTCCCCACTGCTTGTATGTGACTGGTGCCCCTCTAGCCATTGCCCAGGTGGTGGTTGTCAGGGCAGGCAGGTTTACAAACATTCTAGGATTGAGGGGACCCTCTAATCATATTTTGCTGAGAGATGGGCAGTTTCTTCCACCACCTCAGCCCCCACTGGTTTTCATAGCCAGAAGCTATGAGGCTGTATATTTCCAGAGTGGGAACCCTGGGCTACACAGTCTGGCCTGGGGTGGCTAGGACTGCTCCCCAAGTATCCCTCCCAGCTTTTCCCTGCCACATGTCAATGGGGACAGCCCATTCTGCCAGCCATTGTTTCTGGCTTGCCGCCACTTCACCTCCACCACACTGCATCCCCTCCACCCTAGGTCCCTGTCTCCACCACTCCTACCTGTCCGAATGAATATTTCTTCTCTAAATCCTTGGTTGTCCGAGTTCCATTCAGTTTGCTTTTCTGGCAGTCTTTTGTTTTGAAATGAGTTATGATCCTTCTTGTGGTTGTGCAAGAAGGTGAAGTGTGTCTATCTATGCCTGGAGTATTTTTGATGAAAAACAAAAATGACAAGTTACAGGTATCTACAACAATACAATTATTTTGTAAAGTGTTTCATGTTATGCAGCCAGATAGAGGACTGCCATTTGAGAAACTGAGAATAGCTCTAAACTCTAAATGACTACTTTTAGTTGGCCCATTATCACCCTTGATGAGATGACACCATCTGCCCCAACTCACTTTTGAGAATTCCCTCACTGACAAACAAGTGCAATGGATTTTTTAATTAGAAAGTACTACTGCTCCATTTGTCTATTTCCCACTCATTTATTTAATGTACAAGCAGCATCTTTATCTTCATGATGTTCCATTCCTGTTGTTTATTCCACACCTGAAATCTTTATCCTCTCTTTGACATTTTAACCCATAAGTGGTTGCTATGGAAATTATTAGAATGTCACACACAAAGGATTATTACCTTTGGTTTGGTACCATCCAGGCTGTACAAATCCTGAAAGACACTATTTAAGGCAAATGTTCCAATGAGAAATTAGAAAGACAATAGATTGTTGATGTAAGTAAAATACTCCAGACCAGCATCACTAGTCATCTCTAATCAGTCTATGATTGACACACAATTGTAGCATTTTTCTTAGTAACTCCTTTTCTTTCTTCACATTAATAATCTTATTATTAATATTAATAACCTATGCAGGTTTTAAAAATCTGTTTGTAAGTTGATTTTTTTCTAAATAATTCAGGTAAAATAGTTTAACAAATATCTGAAACAGTGAAAATGACCCAGCATTGTTCAGAGACATTCTAAAGTTTCAAGACCATATAAATATATCCAAATATTTTCATCAGCTCAAACCACCACATATATATATATATTGAGAATAGTATCAGAAGCCACACTATCTTCTGAACACATATTTTTCCTGTCTTTGAGTTTAAAAACTGTCAGTATTATTTTACATTCTGAGCCATTCAAGTGCATATAATTTCAATGCCTGGAAATGTTAGGTATAATTATTCTCATTTGCAAGAAACATGAAAAAAATCTTCTGGTCATTATTTGCAGTAATCATGAAATTTAGGACTTACTTGCATTAGTGCATTTCCAAAGTGTTTAAAGAACGCTTTTCAAAGAAATCCCTATGGTATATACTTATTCCCACATAAAGAAAAATTGGCACAGTGGTCATATTTTCCATAAGCCATACCCACCATCTCTAGCCATTGAACACCACTATGGGATTCATACCTCCTCCTACCCATCCTCACATGTCTTACCCTCCATGTCAATTCCCAAAGTCCTATGTAATGAAAAAACATTGCATTTTTATGACAAAATATGCATTTATATCTGTGCCTGTTGTGCTAGTAATAATAATTCCATTAATTGTTCAGAAACAATTCTCTGAGTACCTACTATGAGTTGGGCCCTTTATAGTCTGATATATTTAGCCAATACAACTGTTAAATTTTTCCCCTCATGCTCTGACTACAGAATTAATATTTGTTAAGTCAAAAAGGCTCTCTATGAAGAGAACGGATCTTTTCCTACTTAAATCCATTCTCTACCTATATTAAAAGCCAATTAGCAACCCTTCCTGTTTCCAGTCTACCAACCTTCCCTGGCACATAGGTTATATGTGGATCTGAAAACATCCCACTCACAGCCTGACAGAGCCGGAGCAACAGGGCTCAGGAAAGCCAGCTCAGACACATGAATATTAGTTTATTCCTGTGAGAGAAGCTTCTTCCATAAAAGATCTGTGAAATGTGCTTGCTGTCAAATCCATCAAAACTATGCCATGTAAAGCTATAGAGGAAAAAAAAACAAACCTCTGATAAAAACTGAAGAGACATTTGCAAAAAGGCCTGTTTTGCAGACATGGCCTACTTATAATTTTTTACCCATCATCACTGAGCAAGCGAGCAGAAAAGTTACAAAACTAGGGTTCAAACTCATGTGCAAAATAACACTGCATTGGTCAAAACGGCTGCTCCATCACCTTGATTTCCTGCTAAATTGTTTTCCCTTTTTCACTTGTATCATTTTTTTATAGTTTTCAAGGCAATTTTCTAGTCCATTTGAATTTGTTCACTCTCTACTCCTAGTTGCATATAAACATTTTCACATGTTCATCCAAATTCTTCTTTGTCTACATCCCTACTAAGCTCTCTTTGAAGTGAAGAACTTGGCAGATCCTTCCCAGCAAAGCAGGCTGCTTCCTCCTGGGGGTTGAGTTGTGTGTGTGTGTGTGTGTTTAACCTCCTCCTAACTGTCCTGCTTGCCAATATTTAGTATGATTTTAAACCAGTTTTATTTCCCTCCAGTGGATATATCTATCCTCAAAAAGCCAACTGTCTTGGTTCTGCTTCATTATTTATAATTTTTTTTTCTTGCTGGCCTCTATCAAATGGAAGGAAAGCCATTTCAAATGATTATGGAATTGCCCGATCATCAATACTCCCTATGTTTGAGCTTGATGTAGGTATCTTTGGGTAAGTCACATAACTTGGAATTTCCCAACTTGTATGCTTGAACAAGGATGACATTCTGGCCATCCTGCGTACCTTGCACTAAAGGTGGGAAAACAGTTTTTAGTGTTGCCTGCACCTTGTTGATATTATTTCCTGCCTGCCATTTGGATTAGATGACACAGAGATGGAAATGAAAATTCTCAAATATAGTGTCCTTATTTTGCATTTATGCCTGATTATTAATTCCCCAAACTTCTTAGCTTCTTCCCATGTCGTTTCTCATTTTAATTAGAGGGCCAGCCCAGGGCATGAATCCTTGTGTCCTCTAAATTTTAACCATTCATTTAAAGCAAATGAGGTACCTTGCCTTTCACTGCTTCCTTTCTCTGTCTTATTTTTCATTCTTGTAGCAGAATTGGTTATTAGGAAAATTGAGTAATCTGTGCTCTTGGAGGGTAACAAGGAAATCTTCAGAAAACCAGAATAACAGAGAACATGGTCAATATTGACACAGACTTTAAAAATCAGACATTTCGTATTCAATTATGCATTTATTTGGCAAAAAATATACTATAATCATTCTGTTTGCATATGAAGAGTATAAGAATGTGAAGAGTGCCTCTTGGAATGATGCTGCATCAAAAAGCTCAGCCAGAAGAGACCTAGACTTGAGACTGATAAGCGATCCTATGAGGATTTCTAATTCAACCATTTTAGAAGTTTAAGTGAATTATTTTAACTTGAACTTTTGAATGAGGCCTAACCCACAAAACCAGTTCCAGTGCACATTGTAGGAGACTTCTCATTATCCTTCTGCTATCTCTCTGCTTAGAACTGAACAGAAAGTAACAATCGCTGTGAAGCAGTTTTTTAAAATGTTTTAACCCTGTTGCTAAGTCTCTTGGACTTCAAAATTGGAGATGTGGATGACACTGGTTTTAGAGTTGCTACTCTTAATAACAATAATAAAATAATTATATAATTAAAGTATTAGAATCCTAGTTTAAATATCTTAAACACACCCAAGATAGTTCCATTTCACCCCTGAGTCATGTTCCTTAATAGTTTTACAAGCCAGGCCTTTGTGGTTTCGTGTCACCAAGCATGCCCCAGAGAAGCACAGGAGGAATAAGTGATATGTGCGTTTCCAAGTGAGAGCTGGATGACATCAGAGCGCAGAGCCTCCCTAAGCTATGGTTAGCTTGAGGTAAGTGTTTAGAAATGATTTGAATTTGTGGAACAGTAAGTAAGATTATTTTTCAGGGAAAGAACTCTTTTAGAGAATTTGGAAAAAAAAGTACTGAAACAGTTCCTAGTACTGTTTCATCTTTTGGGAGCCTGTCAGCTGGTGGGCCTCTAGGTGGGTTGTTCTAAGTTATCACTTCAGCCCTCTGGGGAGATGGAAGCTTAAGGTCATGTCTCTTCCAACAAATATTCGTGAAGGATCACCTATGTACTGTGCTAGGCATTGAGTAAAACACTATAAATAAAATAGATAGCATGGCTTTTGCAGTTTTCAGTCAAGTGAGGGAGACAAAGAATAAACAAGCAAGCCAATAAATAAATGTATTTCCAAAGTATGGTAAGTGCAATGAAGCAAATGAAAAAGGCACTTTCATAGAGAGTGATGGGTGTTGTAAAAGGTGGCACATGCTCAGACCTGAAATATGAGAAGGATCAGCTTTGTGAAGCATAAAAGGGAAGGGGGAGATACCGAACAAAAGACCGCTTAGGTGGATGCTCTGAGAAGGATACTAAAGGGCCTGTGTACAAATCAGGTCGTGCCTTATAAGTCATGGTAAGGAGTCTGAGTGTGTATTTTATTTAAAATACTAAGTGCAAAGGTCACTGTTGTGTTGTCTGCAAAAGAGAAGGAGCATGATTACTGAACCAAAATTGTTTAAAATGAAATAATAATCTCTGTGGAAGAGGGCAAGAGTGGAGGTGTGGAGGCCCGAAAGAAAGACTCACCAGTGAACTGACAGCGGCTCGACTCGGGGAGTGGGCAGGGAGGGCTCTGATGATGGAGAATAGATGGATTGAAAGTGGTGCTGCACAGGAAGCAACAAAACTTGTAAGTATGGAAGATAAGAGTGTCAGGGATGATTCCCAGTTTTCTGGTTTGACACAATGTGTGACCTGTGGCCCAATTTGCCAAGATGAAAAGAAGGGAGAGAGACAGGTGATTTTTTGTTTGTTTGTTTCATGGGAGATTCGTGGCAGATCTTAAGAGTTCAGTGTGTGGGTGTGCTAAGTTCGAACTGCCTGTAAAGTAATCAAGAACATGTCAAATAGACACTTGTATGTTCAATTTACAAATAGGTATTTAATGGCTACTTATATGTCATACACCATTCTATTATGATAAAGATAAGTGATTCTGCATCGTGGAGGAGTTGGGGCTTTATAAAAAATCAACTTAATGCTGAGTACTGGCTTCATTACAGAGCGCACATTGCCTTCTGCATCCCCTCTAATAGGCGGCATCAAGGGACATGTCATGCCTGGCTGAGAGTTACTAAGTACTTTTAAAGAAGGAACTAAATTATAGCTTTTTATATTATCCATCCGATTGTGGATTAAATGGCATCCAAGTAACAAGTCAGTTAACAATGTTTACTAATACTCAACGTGCAAAGAACGTTACCCTTCATTTATAATAGCAAAATACTGATGCAATCTAAATGTCTAACCATGGACATGGACAACAGGTGGGATTGACTTTGGGGGGAATGGGTGGGTGGGGAGGGGGACAGAGGGGAGCAAAAAGGGGATGGATGTAATACAACAACAATAAAATTTTTTTAAATAAATAAATAAATGTCTAACACAGAAGGAAAGGTTAACTAGAATATAGTCATAAAATAACGTAAAGTGGTCATTATAAAGTGGAAAATATTTAATGACATGAGATAAAATAGTGGCATGAGGTAATATTGTAAATGCATAAATTAAAATTAAGCTGGTCTAAGTAATATATGCATAGTACAAAAGATGGAGGAAATGAGTAAAAATGTCAATTATAGTTATCCATAGGTGATGAAACTCTAAAATGATTTTCACATTTTCTCTATACTTTTCATTATTTTCAAAATGTTTTATAATGGACCTAGTCCAGATTTCTAAATTGAAGGTGGTGGTGATTATTTGAGAGAAAAGGGCACCATGATAGGAATGTCAAGAAAATAGGAGGAACAAGCCTGTACCTTAAGATAAATGTAGAGAATAGAGCTATGCAAAACAGGGCTATTACTTCCTTTTAAGTCACTGAAAGAAACAGCACTTCTGTGAATTATAGCTAAGATATCCTATGGAGAGGACTAGTAGGGAAAGCCTGCAAAAGATTGGAGAGAAACTCTCCACAAGGGAGGGAAAATAAAGTAACATGTGAATTTGTTATTGTTAATTAATATTTACTATGCAGTTACTATATGTCAAGCATCCTTTTAAGTATTTTACATTTAAGAAAGACAATTGGAGAATGCTGAATGTACACTAAATTAATTTGTATTAAATACCGTTCCTTTCTCTTTAATTGCTCTGATGTAAAACAAGAAATTGGAAAAGTTTAATTATTAAACAAATGCATACACACAAATGTAAGTTTTCCTCTACATATAAAGTTAATTAAGACAAAGTTAAGATTTAATTAAAATTTTTGCCACTAATTCTAGCCACAGTAATAAGATGGAAGACTATAATGGTTGTCACCTGCCTGTCTGTTGATTTATTGTTAATTAAAACCCAGCTGGTGAGGGTGTCCTTGAAACTGAAGTGGAGAGAGAAGTCTCCATCCAATGTGGTTGTCATGGGTGCAGAGAGTGAGTCCCAAGAGTCACTAAATTTGTTCTGTTCTTTTTCCAGCCTAGATAGCTAGGCCTATAAAATTCAAATCCCTTTGTTAAAACATGTATAAATACCTACAGTATAAAGACCTACAGAAATAACAAACATCACTTTCCAAAATAATTGTTTCAAGATTTCAGAACATCTAGAAACCCCTGAATATTTCTTGCGCTCTGTACAGAATGTAGCAGGCTGATGAGCTCACCGTGCTAACAAAGTCTCCTCTAAATCATATCGGTGTGTCGAGCTTCTGGGAAACTAGTCTATAATCTTGTAATATTGGGTTGGGGGGGGGGTTGTCTATAAATCAGATTTTCTGATACTTCTCCCCCTGTCTTTTTGTTTAAAAGTATCACAGTCCTACAAACAATTGCCCCATGTGGGAGACGGTCCACTCTGCTGTAGGAAGGGGCTTGCTTTAAAGCAAGGTCAGCTTCTTATAGCCTGGAAGTAGAATGCATGTCCAGAAAAGTAAAAGAATGTAATTCCAGGGTGGGTGGGTGGGGGGACAGAGGGGAGCAAAAAGGGGATGGATGTAAAAAAAAAAAAAAAAAAGAAAGAAAGAATGTAATTCCAATTCAGGTATAAATCCCCATTTGAGACCGAATCAAGTTTGCATCTGAGAGAAACAAAATAATCGTACACCTCTTTAAGAGATAAAGCAAGTTCCTTCTTTCTTTCTGCTATATAGAATTCCATTGTGTAAATGTACCAAAGTTTTTTGATCCAATCATCCACTTGTACCCTTTGCAACAACATGGATGGAACTGGAGAGTATTATGCTTAGTGAAATAAGCCAGTCAGTGAAGGACAAATATCATATGATCTCACCCATTACAGGACAATAATGAACAAAACTAACAACAAGCAAAACAGAACCAAATATATGAATACAGTGAATAGGCCTTCAGTGGTCAGGGGAAAAGGGGTTGGGGGAAGGGGGGAGGCAGAGGCAAGGAAGGGGAGCAGCTTAGACAAGAACCTAGTATAAAGGAACCATGGACATGGACAACAGGTGGGATTGACTTTGGGGAGAATGGGCAGGTGGGGAGGGGGACAGAGGGGAGCAAAAAGGGGATGGATGTAATACAACAACAATAAAAAAATAAAATAAAAAAATAAGAAAAGAGATAAAGCAGAAGGCGCAGCAGAGCCATTGCATGTGTTGGCCACTTTGGAACTCCTGCCCTAGGGCACCGGTGCAGTTTTCTGCCTTGCTTCCTTGAATAGAGAGAGCATCCTGCCCATGAGGCGCAGTGTTGCATCTCAGTCTGGATCAGCCCAGTTTTCTCCTGGGCTATGTATTTCCTGATTAAGCTTTATTCATTGTTACCCTTGCTCAGAGGGGAGTATGTTGAAAATAGAGATCAGTACAAATTTTGCGCTGATTTTGGGAAAATAAGCTTAATATTACACTTTAATGAGTCCAAATTAGGTGTGTTGATAAAATATACAGCATGTGACATTTCCAATCTGTGAGAGGAAAGTTTTTCAAAGACTGAGTGAGAAATGACTCAAGTGCAGTTTCCAGGGCTGAGGTATCCTTGTGTTGCCAAGCTGTCCTGACCTCATTTTCTTTGATTGAAGTTTGAAATACATCCCTACATCAAATAGACCAATATCACTCCTGAGAAATGATGTGCTCCTAACAACAAATTATGACCTCCTTCAGTCATTGAATTATTGAATTAACAAAAGTAAGGTTTTTATCTAACCCACTGGTGCTCTCACTGAAAACACTGAGGTGGATGCAGGGAAGTGATGATTTACAGCATTTACAACAACAGGGCGTGTACCAAATCCAGACTCTGATTCCATTTGCCTGTGCTCCTCCGAGGGGAGTCTCTGGCCTGTAGTCCAGCCCAAGAATGCTCCTAGATGTTATCTGTTACTCTCAACCACTGCTAGTCTCTCCATCACACTGGGGAATGCTCCTGGTGCTCTAAAATACCTCTGGGGACAATTTGACAGCTGGAGCTTTTACATAAAGGTGGCCCTAGAAATGGGGCCTGGCAGGAATGAGCTACTCCGGTGTTTCTTTACATTTTAAAATGTTTCTGGAGATCTAAATAAATTCAGGCTAAATAATTTAGTGGGGGGAGGGGGCAGGTAGGGCTAGTAGTAAAAGGGTTTCCGCCACGATAGGCATTAAAAATGAAATACTGAGTCTCAAAATTTTCCTATTGGCAATCCTTGGTTCAGAAAACTCTTAGTTCATATATTAACAAACCAATATTCCTTGTTTACATGTTACAGTTGTTCACAAACATAACTTAAATGTACCTGAAGACAGGATTTTTCAATCAATGTGATCCATTAGCCACTTATAAAATCAATGTTGTGAGCTGCAACTTTTCCACTTTTTATTTTTAAATATAGGGTTTACAGAATTAAATTTATGAGAGTGCTTCCTATATTTAAAAAGCAAGCATGGCTTAGTAAAGCATTTGTTTCGGTTTGCAGGTATTTTAGGTTTGTACATTATATCGCAATGTGAAATAAAATGTAAAACCAATCACAGGAAGTTTACGTTTCTTTGATAAAAATGTTACACTTTTAAAAGTTTTTCTCTAAAAATGAATTCTAATTTCCAAAGCTCTGTGTGCCTGTATGTGTGAGAAATTCTACAAGAGAGTGAGTCGTATACAAACGGAAATAACAAGCAAAATAGAGACAGGCTCTTAGATAGCAGGATAACAGCTCAAGCGGGTAGGGGCTAGATGGGGAACTGAGCAAAAATGGGGGATAAAAGAGAAAGAACTCATGGGGACAGACAATAGTGTGGTGATTGGGGATCCTTGGGTTGGAGGTGAAAGAAGGCATGGGAGGATAAATAGTAAAAAACAAAAATAACATAAACTATAAAAATGTAAATGTAAATTTTTATAAAAGTGAGTCAGAAAAGATAAATAACTAAATATTACCACAAAGTTACAAGTCTCCCTATGACTTCTGTTGACTTAAAAGTATTATAATATCCTCTTTTCTTGCTCACTGGTAACATTATGGAAATTTGCTAATGAACAGTGTCTTATGAAAAGGGACCCCACTCCCCAAAAAAGAAATGTCATCAAAAATTGGGAAACACAACCCAACCCCATGTTAATTGATTGATTTTAACTTCTATTCCCAGACAACTAAACAAGAGTAGTGTTTTTGTTTCTTGTATGGAGAAATTCAGAAGTCCTTTATTTAAAAATTATTTTTTTAATTTTTATTGTTATTCAACTACAGTTGTCCAAATTTTGCCGTGTTGCTCTCTCCTGCCCTACCCACCCTCCTGCTCCCATAGTCAATCCCTACCCTGTTGTCCATGTCCATGGGTTCTCTCTACATGTTCCTTGACTAGACCTTTCTTCTTCTTTCCCGTTATTCCCCTTCCTTCTCCCCTCTGGTCACTGTCAGTTTACTTCTTATTTCCATGTCCTTTTTTAAAGTTTTTTTTATGTATTGATTTTAGAAGGAGAAAGGAAGGAAGGAAAGGGGAGAGAGAGAGAGATGATTCATTGTTCTACTTACTTATGTGTTCATTGATTTGATTCATTGGTTGATTCTTTTACGTGCCCTGAATGTAGATTGAACAGGCCAGTTAGGGTGGTGCTCTAACCAACAGAGCTACCCCTCCAGGGCTCACAAGTCTTTTGAAAGAACTCCTGAGATGAATAGTTGACTCACAAAAATTTTTTGTGAGTTTCCTGTCTTGGAGAGGAAGTCATGTGCCCCTGACTTCTCAAATTAAAACTAAAGTTATACAATGGACTATGCAAAGAGCATAGGGCCTTCCTCAAGTTACACACATAATTCCAAAGCAAAATTTATGACATCTAGAAAACAGCCCACATTGCTTAACATGGATGCTTAATTTGAAAGTTTGATATATACTTATAGGTGAGGATTTACTATGAGCAGGATGTTCATCAAATCAAATTCGTGGATGTAATTACATTGCTGGTTGTGGAGACATGTTTTATAGCTCTTATTATAAGTGAATATAAATAAAGGTCATTTGGAGAATCGTACCTTTTTAACATTTGACTTGAAAAGCATCTTAAATTAACCATTTAAATGATAAAGCAGGAGCATTCTTCTTCATGTTCTTTAAGATACTAGAAGATGGGGGGAATGGGTGGGTGGGAAGGGGGACAGAGGGGAGCAAAAAGGGGATGGATGTAATACAACAACAATAAAATTTAAAAAAAAGATACTAGACAAAAAGAGGATGGATGTAATACAACAACAATAAAATTTTTAAAAATTTAAAAAAAAAAAAGATACTAGAAGAAAAATGAAGACCCTAGACCTGCTTCAAGTGGTGGACATGAGTATGCAGAATCATAAAGAAATAGCTTTGGAGTGAATTCTGCTCTCTTAGAATTTGATGCTATAAGGAGTGTTTAGTCTATTTTTGTCTTTCACAGAGTTAGGTCCAGATTTTTCAGAACCTTTTCTAGGCTTCAAACCATTTTTGCCAAACTTAGTCTTCCTACCTGGCAGCCCAAGTCCTCCTTGCAAATCTGAACTCTACTTATTCTTTGAAGCCCCCAAAAGTCTCCCTGCCGCTCCCAAGCCTCTCCTGGTTACCACAGCCTTAAATGATAAACCCTCTTAAATTCCTGAACCACAAATTATCTGCTTTAGTTGATAATAAGAATACACTTTGTGTATTGTGCTAGTTATTACTGTTCTTTAAAACTTACTTTGTTTCCCTAAATAAATTGCCTGCTTTCTTTGAGTAGTGACTGACCATCAATGAGTTCAGAGATAATACTGATTAATCAGTATCACTAAAATTATTCCAAGGATATATCTACAAAAGACTAACACTGGAATGAAAGCTGAAGAAAAGGTAAAAATAAGAAATGATAAAATATGGGTCTATGATCTCAAAATTTCGTAACAATATTTATATTAGGATATATGAAGACTAAATAAGTAATTAGCAGATAATTAATAAAACCTTTTATCATTTTACACCAGATGCTAGAGTGAGAGTATGTATTTCTTCCATTCTCATATTTATCTTCTATTGCCTCTTCTTCATAACATACTAATGTTCTAATTATTTAGGATGACTGGTTGTAAATAATAGGAAACCCAGCTCAGCCCTGGCTGGTTTGACTCAGTGGATTGAGCACTGGCCTGCAAACCAAAGAGTTGCTGGTTTGATTTTCAGTCAGGTTACAGGTCTGGGTTGTGGGCCAGGTCCCCAGTCGGGGCACACCAGAGGCAATCACACACTGATGTTTCTCTCTCTCTTTTTCTTCCTCCCTTTCCCTCCCTCTAAAACTAAATTTAAATATCTTTAAAAAGATAGAAAGAAAGAAAATTCAGCTCAAATTGATGCCAACAATAGACATGTATTGGCTTAAAGCAATAGCAATCCAGAGGTAGAACAGGTTTCAGTTTGCCTCAGTCTTCTGGATCTGCTCCATCTTCCTGTAGTTTATTTGGCTCTGCCCTCTGATATCTGCTGCCTTTCTCGTCAGATTGGTCTTGAGATGGTGACAATAGTTTCATGGCCAATGTTTGCACAAGACAAATTGTCCAAAGGGAAAAAAAAGGGACTCTTTTGTCATCTTTCCTGAAATGGCAGAAAAGAACATTCCAAGGTGACCCTGCACATAACGTCCCTGCGCCATCATGCCTCTAGCAGCTGTGGGTGAGCTCTGATTCACCTAAGACCCCTGAGCTGAGTGGAAAATAAAAAGATACATTAACAAAATTAGGGTTCTCCTAGAAAAAAAAAAAAAGAAGTGAGAGAAATGATGCTAGAAAGGCAACCAAAAAACGACCCCTACTCCAACTTCTCAAAAATCTTCTCTTCCCAAGTAGAATCAAAGTAGACCATTCTAGTGACCATCTCACTACTCCTCAGTACATGCGTTGGCTTTGTTAAATAGAAATTCTTCCTGGGCAAAGAGTTTGCACAATATTTCCCACAATAATTTCACAGATATATTCTTGGGAGAAACTAATAAATATTTAATTATTTTCAAGGAATCCATTTTGTATAGCATCAAGAATAACATTTCCTCTGTGTCCTGCATGCTTTAAATAGTGCCAGGAACATGGTAATAATTCACCAAGATTGCTAATGCTGTTTCTTTCCACTCCTATGTATTTTCTTTCAGATGAATACTACACTTTGTAGGTCATTTCATATTTTGATGCAGCAGACCTATCAAAGTTGCTATCTATATTTAAAAGTATTTAAGAAAATTAGTTCACTGATTAGTAATGATGAAGTAATCTCTCACTATGTCAATCATAGCATTTCATAGTAAGGAAATATAATTTTCATCTCTTAATTTACAGGGAAACAAGAAAATACCTATTAGCCCATATCTAAGAGCTTCATTATTAGATATTTAAGGTAGAGTTGTTATGTTTGAAATACAACTTTTTCTCCTGAATATATGTATATGTCTGTATGTATGATGTGTATATGAAAGACTATAAAACCAAATAAGCAAATAAAAAAAGGAATGATTAAGAAATATATGAAAAGATATTCAACAGCCTACAAAAAGAAATACCAATGAAATCAAATATGAACTATTTTCTAAAAATACAAGAATAAGCTACTTGTATGTATATTACTTGTCTTTACTTATATATGTATATACATATATGATTGAATATACACTGGTGATATAAAATAATAATGCAAAATGGCAAAATACTTCTTTTTTTAGAATAAACTGAAGACAATGTAGAGAGAAATAGAAAGTACAGTTCTTGACCTTGTTTATCCTGCCATTGAATCTGTTATAAGACCACTTCATTTTATATAGTTTAAAATGTGTAAAGAATTCTTCAGTAATGAGGAAGCAAATTTTGTTAATTAGGCCCCTAGTAGACCCAAATTATTTGAACCCAAGACTTTTCATTTTTTTGATGAGTTCAGATGCCTACACTCTTCCTGTAGGCACCACAAATAAAATGTTGTTAGCAGTTGAATGATATTGACAGAGCTATCAGCAATCTGTGGATTTTCATTTTGAACTGTGGCATCCCGAAATAAGTTGAAGCAGAAATAATACCTCTGCATTGAAACATTTCACATTCTTTTTATTGATAGGTGAAGTACTGGGCCAGAAATAAGTGACTGAAGAATGCTTTGAGAGGGCAGAATAACAACTGGATAGCTGACTAAAATTGTGGAAGGGAAAAAACAAGAGGAAGGAAAAAGCAAACAGCCATGTACTGGTGCATTAAGTTTCAATTCACCCTAGCCTCTTTATCTACCTTTCAGCAGGTTTGCCTCTCTGCTTCATTCTCTTCTGAGCTCTAGAAGGAGTTATCAGCACCTCAAACCCTCTGGCAACACTTAGTGAGAAACCCTGAGAGGTCAGTGATATGAGCCAGTATAATGACATCTTCCTGCCTGGAACAAAGATAGCATTCATCATAGTTTAAGTAGACATATCTTTAAGTAGAGAAAGCCTCAGCCATGGATGGTGTTGATTTCCCATGTGGAGTCAGCCCTTGTTTCAATGGTTACATAGAGTAGGAATCTCAAGGCTGGATAGTAAAACCCTTACTAAAACTTCAGCAAAAAACTAATTGTCTAAATCAGTTGGTTAATCATCTGTGTCATTGATCACAGTGCCTTAATGGAAAAAGATACAATAGTTCAAACATGGCATAGATGTAAACAAGGAATCATAATGTGGCATCCATACCATAAATGACAGACTTGAGTGTATTTAAATAATATGGAATTAAATAAGCCACCCAGTCAAAAATAAGTATCTCTGTTTTCTTTATTTCATACATTTCTTGTTCTGACACACGCCTCAGTCAGTTTCCCTAAGATCAATACAGTGTGCCTTCTAACTTCATTTGTCTTTTGATTAAACTGCCTTTGTTGAATAAAACTACTCAGAAAGCTTTCTCTCCCCTGTCAGACAGTCCTCTGAATGTTTGTAACCTTGCCAAAAGCTGAAGTTCTCCTTGGTTGGCACAGGTCTTTGTTTCATCACAATATGATATATCTAATCAATGATTGCTTCGTAACATGGCTCTTGCCCTCCATTCTCTGATCCCGAGCATAACATACAAATTCATCATTGAAGCCAAATCCCAAAGGCATAGTGCTCCATGAAACCAAGATGAAACAAGAACATAGATATAAAGATGCCACACGTGCTGCACACATCCCTACAATAAAGCAGGTATCAGCAAGTATTGGCTGAACTCAGTGACCTAATTCTGCAGCCACCATGGCTAACAAAGGGACATACCCCCAACTAGAGCCACATGGCCTTAACAACAAATAGGAAAATTGCATTGTCATAGGTTTTTGCAGGAGTTTTATAAGTGTAACTATTTTTCATTCCCTCTTCATGAAAAGTAAGAGTATCAATATGAGATGCCATGTTTTTCCTAAATACATGCCTCTTAGAAAACCATACAGAGCAGAAAATTACATTTTTGGAATGAGGTGCTATTTCTCATAGAAATAATAGCTAAAATTGCCAAGTTTTTAATCATCTTTACTGTTCTCCTGACTCTTACCCTTTCTGTCCCTGGCACATCCAGACCTCCTCTTTGTCCCTGAGGATTCCCAGTGTTATCTGCTATTGCCATTTGGATCCTCCACATGATCCAAACTGACGCTTAGATGGGAAAGAGATTCTATTCTACTACTGTGACTTGGTTTGGTACCTGATTATGCAGGGATAGCCAGCCATTTCATCAGTTCATTCATTGAATTTATTTGTTTACTAAATTATTTTTCATTTATTTACTAAATGACGTATACCTTATATTGAGTCCTGCTCAACTTAAAAGATGCAAATAATTTAGATGGGTAAAACTTCCCACCTGGTATGGGAGATTGGCATTAAATATGATTACAAAAGCAGTCAATTACAGATGCCTATGATTAGAGCTGTAATGAAGAAGCAGGGGGTGCTGTGAGCCTCTGAGTGTACATTCACCTTGTCACAAACTCAGGAACATTTCCCATGGGGAATTAACATATCAGCGGAGTCCTAAAGGCTGTATAGAACTTGTCCAGGCAAAGGTGGTAAAAGGCCAAGAGTGTTTTTAGCAGAAAGAACAGTGTCTGTAACAGTGTGGAGGAGAGAAAGAGCTCTATGTGAGAGAGGAACTGAGAAAAAAACTCCCAGCCAGCATTATGAATGAGAAAGATCGACAAGATAAGGCTAATGATGTTGGCAAAGGTCACATCATGCAAGGCTTCCTCTGGCTCATTAAGGAGTTTGGATCTATCTTAAGAGCAATGAGCAGCCATAGAAGAATTTTAGGTTGAGTAGTAATATGCTATAATGAGCAGTTTAAAAGATCACTCAGTGCCTTATGCAATACAGACTTGGATGGTGGGAATTAAAAGCCTGCAGATCAGTTAGTTGGTAAAGAGCATTAATGTTATGATGACCTGAAGTAAGTGACAGTAGACATGGAAAGAAGTAGAAAGCTGATTTAAATACCTATGAATTAAAATTGGGTTAAATTGATGATTTGAGGAATGCGGGGAAAAGGAGTGTAAAAGATGGCTCTCAAATTCTAACATTAGCAGTTGAATGGGCAATGATGTCATTTTACAGTTTTGGGCCATACTTGACAAGGAATAAATTTGAAAGAGATGATATGTTGGTTTTCTCGACAGGTTGAATTTGAGAGGCCTCCATGAAATCAAAGCAGACATGGCAAATAGGTCACTAGATGTACGAGTTTCACAGTTGCAATGGTTAATTTTATGTGTCAAGTTACGTGAGCCATGAGACACCCAGATATTTGTTCAAATATTATTCTGAGTTTATCTGTGAGAATGTTTGTGGGTGAAATTAACATTTGACTAAGTAGACCAAATAAAGCAGATTGCCCTCCAAAATATGAATGGGACACATCCAACCAGATGAAAGTCAGAATAGAACAAAAAGGCTGACAGTTCCACAAGAAAGAGGGAACTCCTTCTGTCTGAATGCTTGACCTAGGACATCTGGCTTTTCCTGTCTTTGCACTTGAACTAAAACATCAGACCTTCCTGAGTCTCCACTGTTGGCTCTCCTGGCTTTCAGGCCTTCAGACTTGGGCTGAAATTACACCATTGACTTTCAGGAATCTCCAGGTTCCCAATGCAGATTGTGGAACTTCTCAGACTCGACATTCACATTAGCCAATTCCTTATAATAAATCTCTTCATATATGTGATTTTGAACTTGAAAATTCTGAGCATATAGATGGTAAATGGAGCCATGAGAACTTGTGAGGTAGCCTAAAACTGGGAGAGAAAGAAGAGACCTTAAAATGATCTCTGAGGCATTTCAACATTAGAGGTTGGGTAGACAAGGGCAATTCGATAAAGGAGACAGAGAAAGAATGACTGAAGAGGCAGGAAGCAAAGTAGAAGACTGAGCCATGGAATGTAGGAGGAGAATGCTGCATGAAGGGAAGGAAGGGAGGGAATTCACTACCATGAATTTAAGGAGGTAACCAGGCAGTATTCATGAAGTTGAGTAATATGACAGTCAATGCTTGTAACATTATCTAATTATGAACTGTTCTATGAGATGTCAAATGAAAGTAATTTGAGGCATAGAAATGAGGAAATAGAGATATTGGGTAGGAAATTTATCTGAGAAGTTGGTGTAAGAGGTAAGAAAGACTACATTGCAGTCAAAGCATATCTCCATGTTTGTTTGTTTATTATAAGAAATGGGCTCATGAGCCATGGCTGCTGTGGCTCAGTGGGTTATGTATCATTTGCAAACCGAAGGGTTGCTGGTTCAATTCCTAGTCAGGGCACATGCCTGGGCTACAGGCCGGGTCCCTGATTGGAAATGTGCAAGAGACAATTGATCCACGTTTCTCTCCTTCTCTTTCTCTCTCCATTCCCTTTCTCTCTGAAAATAAATAAATAAAATCTTTAAAAAAAAGAAAAAGAAAAAGAGAGAGAGAGAGAGAAAAAAAATGTGCTCATGAGATTATGAATCCCAGAAGAGGAAACACATGATATATTTTTACATGTCAATATAGCTCAAACTAGTGTCAGGAAATGAGACAACATGGTGGAATATCTAGGAAAGCTTAACCTCTAGTCTTTTAGGGAAAGTTCTCAGGACTCAAGAATATTGGATTCACACATAATATCTATACCAATTCCAGAAGGATAAAGCAAATAAAGATTTATTTGTAAACATGTTTGGAGAGCTATATTTTCTAGTTAGTACTAGAACTTTATCTTAGTTCTAATACAAGTTGCAGCTTGTATTAGAAGTCCTAGATTTTAATCCAAGATTTTTCATATACAATCTCTTCACCTGTCTAAGCTTCAGTTTGCTCATTAAAAAAATACATTTGATGATACTTGCTTTGTGAACCTCAGAGAGTAGTTGTGGACTTTTGATGGAATGTATATGGGAAGGTGTATTGGTAAGTACAAAATGCTTATGAACCTATGCCTTTCTCCTGTGCACAAGTAATTGGAGCAGTTCCAACAGTTTTCAAAAGGTTTTAAACCCCCTATTTAGTGTACAAAAGTGCAACCATTTCCCATACAGTGAACTCCATGAAGTTGCTAATGAAAGACATTTATTTGATAACGAACTTAGAAATTGAGATTCCTGAAAAGTCCAAGAATCTATAATTATGAGAAGGAGGCCCCAGCTCACATACCCCAGGCAGGCTCTTTAGGTCTGGAAAGCCCTATCCAAATGACCTAGGACTGAATAGCCCTTTTATAAGGAATCTTGTACCCTCTGTAGAATTGCCCTGAATATGAAAGAAAAGAAAGAGGAAGAGGATGTAGAAAGGCAGATAATGGCAAGTGAAACTGAAACGTATAGAATTTCTATCTTGAATAGTTGGCAATTGTGTGGTTATTCAAACCACAGAGCTGTTTTAAATAGAATGAGGTGTGAACATGGGAACAGAGTGTCAATGTATCCTCACCAGGCAAACACATAAAATCCCACTGGAAAAAGACTGCTGGAACATGGAGAAAAAAAGGAGGATAATTAAAAATGCAAAACAGAAGAAGACTGTCTCCTCTAATATTTATTTGTGACAGGTGAGCCAGTCCATCATAGCACTTGAACCGTGGAGAATTGTGCTATTGTATTAATTACTCTCTTTAGTGACTCTCTGAGCTTTGGACTATTTAAACCCCAGGATGAGGAAGCTCTGATGGATATGGCATTATAGATGTAATGAATTAGTATTTTATGCTGTGCTGTTGTCTGAGACTTTTAAATGGTAAGCCACAGACTAGCAGCTCCCCATGCTTTTAGTGTTCATTCAGCCATTTGTGCCTATTAGTAACAGAGCAAATCTGGGGTCATGTAAAAATTCAAAAGAAGGAAAAGAAAGAAAGAAAAGAAAAGAAAAAGAAAGCAAGAAAGGAAGGAAGAGAGAGAAAAGGAAAGGAAATGTCAGTGGGACACTTCAGGAGGAGTAACATGTTTTGCTATGAGGTTGTTTATGATGCACTCTATTTGTACATTGACAAGAAAGCCCCAATAGTTCATATTTGAAAGGTAAATCATATGTCATTTGAAAACTCCAAACCAAAGCTATTTTGAGTTGTTTTAAAAGGTGTACTTTCCACAGGAATTTCATTTGACAAATTGGCGCCAGTTGCACACTTTGCCTTCATGTTCAGTAATTTCCACTTGCCTACCCTGGACTACCACATATGTCCCAGGTACAAACAAACCTACTACAGCAGAACAGTGCAGAGCTCCACTACAACTGCTCATGGAAGCCCAGTTAAACAATAGAGAGGTGCTGTATGCTGTACAAAGTGACTTCTGAGAAGAGGCAAGGCCAAAGCTTCCAGGAAGAGGAGGGAGGCTGGAGATCAATGTCTCAACAGGAAAAGGCACCAGGCTTAGGTGTTAGTGTCAGACAAGGCACATGTAAAAATATGGCCACCTTCTCTACATGTCTTATAACCTGACTCTTCCCTTCCTTCGAATGTCTTTTACAATATTATAAATTATTATGCCAATACTTCTTTAAAGTTTCTTGAATTCAGAAACACAATCAAGAAGAAAAAGCTATCTCCCACTTTTTGATCATGCCTATCTTACCCTCACCCCCACCTGTTAAACATATGCTTCCAGATCTTCGGCACAAACCAAATATCTCTGTTTCCGATCTCTGCATTCTTATTTCCATGCTGGTTATTTTATTAGGAAGTGCATAGCCAGGAAAGCAGGATTCAGAGAAAAGAGAAGTGACAAGGGAAGGTGAGAACCAATCCAAGGGCAGGTGCTCATCACCCAGCTGGCCACCTTTAGGGACCGAGTGTGACTGAGTGCTTGATCTTCTCGGGCTGGTATCCTAAGAGTTGTGAACAACAGTAACTTCAGACCCTGTGTCTGGGGGAGAAGGGAAGAAAAGTTTATCTGCCAGCCCTCGATTGCTGTTGGTCAATGGTCACTTCATGGGATAACCACGCCAATCTTCTGATTTGGACAGGTGCGGCACTAAGTAGGTCTCAAAGCCTCTCTTGCTTCTTTTACACAAATAGAAGGCCCAGGGGAGGAGGCAGGAGAGCTTGGTGCAATGATAAAAGGGGCTATTTGTTCAGTTGTGCCTGCATGAAGCTAGCCAAAATCCAAGCAGGGCTGATTACGCAGCAGTGGGTGAGCCGGAGCCAGTGGCCTCAGCCCAGTGACAGGGAGTCTGTCAGACTTATCCAGCCCTTGCCTTTTATTGACTCCCCTATAACAGTTTGGGCTAGTTCGGGCTTCACTGCTATAAGGACAAGATGCCCTGAGAGTACATACGAGACCAATCAGTCTCAGTATCCCTTTAATGGAGCAGCCAGCCTCCATTTTCAAGACCTACAGTTAAAAGGTGGGTGAAGCAAACTCCAGTCCACACTCCTGGCACGTGGTCTAGAAGCCATGGCTGATCACTTCCCACCGCCCTTTCTATGGATCGTTTCCCTCTGCTTGGCCAGCACCACGGCTTGCCTGCGATGCTTACCCGGAGGACTGACCCACGGCTGGTCGTCTTTTCCTTGTCAGGCTGTGGTTGCGGCCGTTGCCTTTTCTCATCATCATCACACAACATCAAAGCTCCGAGAGAACCAAGTGAATGTTGGATTCCAGACGTGCTTGCCCTGCCCCATTGTGCAGCATCTCTCCTAGCACCTAGTATAAGATCAGGCTACCAGTTTGTAATGATGCTGTCTTGGCCTCTGGCACACTGACCCGAGAAACCAAGTGCTCTGTGGGAGTGTCCCAACCACCATTCCTGGTAGAAGCTAAAACTGCAGGGACAGGGAAAATAAATTCCCTAATTTGGTCACTGGGTGATGACAAGAGGGGCCAATCCTATTTCTTTTCTTTTGGTTCCAAGAATCATATATTCTAACTACTGACAACATAATATATATACCATTGGTTAGGATGAATGCACAAATGCTAATATATGTAAGATCCCACACTGACCTCTAGGATGTTTCCCTAAACTGGTTAATCCTTTAGTTAAGCCTTAACTTAGTTAAGCCTTTAACAGGTCAGTTGGATAAGGCCAGCCCTTTGGGGTGAGGAGTCACAGAGGAGAAGGAGAGGATTCTCTTGCTGTGTGGCCATTGTTATACTTCCTTTGTCATACATTTGTCTTAGATGATCTTGTGTGGGATAGATCCATAGCCTGAGGTCTTGAGAAGAGAGAAGATGGACCCAATATACACAGTAGAGAATATCTGGGTTCTGTGAAGGGCAAGCTCCCATCTCCATCGAGATGGAAGTGTCTGGGGTAAGTGTCTGCACAGTGCCTGGCAGGCTTCCTTGAGGAATGATGCATGTCAGGGCTCAGCATCTGTCTCTGCTGCCAGAAGGCTGAGTGCTCAGCAGTGGCAGTTGCTAGATCATCATCAGTGAGAGGGAGCCTATGACACCAGACACATGTTTAATCTCCATCCCTGTCACCAGGGCCCCTCTGTTCATGGATCCATTACAGCTTCACTGGGGTTGCCAAGGATGCAGACGCTGGTGATAGCACAGAAGGACTAATCCTGCAGCCTTGTTTTTGAGACACCAAGATCTGCATGGTTTGTGCCCACACACATATGCCCATCACATGTCTTTCCCAGAACTCCATGTCCCTGATTCTCCGGTCTTTTTCCTTCTAAGCCCTTGGCCAACCAACCAATTTATCTACATGACGCAAAGTTCTAGTGAGTTAAAACTCTATGAATTTGATTGGTGCTCATGAAAAGTTTGCTGAAGCAACTCCTGAGCAGGAACAAGTGGCCAAAGGCCCTGAAAACCAGTAAGGTCAAGAGAATCTGGAGGAGATGCCTGCCTGATACAGGACCTTTATATCTGTCATTTCCCTTCCCCACATCCTACTTTTTGCCCTGATTTTTGTTTTCTTATAGGGTTTATATACCTACAAAGCACTGTTATCTAGATTGTAGGAGTATTTCATGAAAAGTATTATTACATTCAAGAACAGAAACAACTTCAACTAGCATAAGAGTTTCCTGAGGACCCATTTTTAATGAATAAATAGGAAGATAATGTGATGTAGCAATGAGTTTAGAAATTTTCTTTCTAATCTTGGTTTTGCTATAGTCCATACTAATAAATCTTGGGTAAATTTTTTGAGCTTTCTAAGTCCAGTTTCAACTATAAAAGATAAATGATGTGAGTCTAGACTTTTAATCAGCTTTAATTATTTATTATTTAAATTACATAATTTAAACATAAATTATATAAATATAAATATTAAATACTTATGTGTTTAAAGTTGCATACAATTAGTTGGGTTTCCATTAAAATGCCATCTCTTATATATTTTTGTATTTCATTATTTTGCTAAGCAAACTTCTGTGATACTCACTATTGTGCATGTCAGCCTGGTCCCAAACTGAACGTGAACAAATCAGTGTCTTAGTCAATGAGCTTGAGATGCACCCAAGTGAACAGGTGGAATTAGCACTATCACAGGGGGGACTGTGAGAAATCTCTAGCAATGGCCAAAAGCTATACATTTCCATTGCTTCTTATTCCTCCTGAAGTCAGAGCTAGCTATAGAGGAGCAGCTCTGGATTTCCCTTTAAATTGTCCCCATGAGATAATTAAACACAGATCCTTTATTTCCTAGGAAACCTCCCATATGGGTAAAAGATGTGAAAGATCAAGGCAACATATGTGAAAATGTGTCAAGTAAAAAGAAAACTCACTTATTTGAACATCTTAAAAAATGAAGATAGAAAAGAGAGTGCCCAGGGAATCTTGAACATTTAGCTCTAGGCTAGAGAAATGTTGCTTTTAATTTCTATACAGCAGAAGAAAATTTAGTACATGAATATCATTTCATTAAAAGGTATACCTTTAAAATTTTATGTTTTCAAATTTGAATGAAGGAGACAGCATAAAGTAAACTGCCTGCCATATGCTGATTTAGCATGTATTTAGTAAACATAATCTACTACTTCCTATAAAAATACATAGAATGCCATGTTAAACATAAGTATGGTGTAGATTTCAAAAGAATATGAAACAATGAAGGGAAAAGTATCTCCCACACATATTATTTTGCCCACTTCTTAAGACTCTTCTTGATTAGGTGGCTCATTGTGTCCCATATGCCAACACAAGTTTCTCTGAGGACATCAGGGCAGACATTATTACATATGTAAATGGAGGTGCCAGAATTAAAAATGAGAAGCTCTCATACAGCTTTTCAACTGAAATGCATTAGCTGAAAGCCTTTTGCTTCCTTGTGTAGTCCAGCTTTACTTTTGCCAGTTTGCTTTAGTTACGACATTGAAAATTCCTGTAGGCATTTATCCATAGCTGGGCTCATGCCTTGATTTAAAGCTCAACATGTTGTGTCTATAAAAATAAGCCATTAAACCTAGCTGGTGGCACAGTGGATAAGGCGCTAGCCTGCTAACCCAAAGGTCACTGGTTCAATTCCCAGCCAAGGCACATAACCAGGTTGCAGGCTAGGTCTCTAGCCAGGTCCTTAACTGGAGGCAGATAAAAGGCAACCATACATTGATCTCTCTCCCTCCCTCCCCCTCTCCCTCTCCCTCTCCCTCTCTCCCTTCCCTTCTTTTTGAAAATAATAAATAAAATATTTTTTTAATTAATAAAAATAACCCATCAGACTAATTTAAGGCTAACTGTTAGAGTAGCATGCTGGGTTTCCACTTGGTCAATCTGATCTAGTTATTCCCTGACCCCAGTGCTTTTTCAAACCTGGCTGTGCATTAGAATTGAGTGGGGTACAGATACCCATGTTTTTTAAAGCCCATCCTATGATCTTTATCCTTGATGGAGAGCCTGTGATTCTTCATCCTTGACTTTGACCTTTCCCCCATCAATAATGCTCTCCTCTCTTCACTTCCTCACCCACATGGCCCAGCCCCTGCTGCTCATCTTCTCCATCATTTTCCTACCAAGATTTACAACAAAATTACACCCCCAATTCAGTACCGCGCTTACCATTTTCTACTCTCATGGAGAGAATTAGCCAAGGTTTGTAATACTAGCAATTCATGGTCCCATAAACTGGACCTTCAATACTGTCTGCTAGCTTTTTAAAAGTTGTCTTTATATGTTGCTCCCACTTTTCAATTGACCAAGAAATAATTGTTGAATGTACACTGGGCATTGCTTTAGATGCTGGAAATTTAATTGCAGCAAGACAGAGGAGCTTATATTTTATGGAGGGAAAGAATAAACATAGACAAATAAGCAAATTGTTGATCTGGAGATCTGATATACACTGTGAGCTATCTAAAATAGCATCATGTGGTGAGAGGGTGACAGTGGATGGTAGACTGGTGGTGTGTCTCTACATTGCTCAGGCAAGGACTTTCAACTGAGGTGACTTTTGAAGGTAAGACCTGAAATATGAGGAGACAGGCCTAAAAATATCTGGAGAAGAGTGTTCCAGGGCAAAGAGTGGCAAATGTAAAAGCCCTGGAATAGCTCTGAGCTTGTTGTGTTTGAAGGACAGAAAAGGGGCCCCTATGGCTACAGGGTGGTAAAGTGAGAAAGCTGGGAAAATGGCATCACAGAGATAGACAGGGGACAGATCACAGAGACTTTTGAGGTCATGAGGAGGATATCTGATTTTATTCCAAGTGTACAGGGAGACCCCTGAAGGCTTTTCAGCAGGGGTCGATAATGGTTTCTTGATCGATGATGGTTTCTTTCTGTCCCATTCCCTCTTGGCCTCCTGCTCTTTTTTGACCATTTTTCTCACAATAATTTGGTAAAGGTCACTGCATCCTCCTTGAGGCTAAGTCTACCATATTCTCTTCACTTCTACTCCCTGGCATTTGACCCAGTCACCAATCCCTTCCTGAAATCTCCTTCCTGAGAGTTCCACAACACCCCTCTGTCTAGAATTTAGTTCATCCATTCTATCAACTCCTCTACCCCTTTTGTGAAATTCTCCTTTCTAGACACCCTTAATGGTTAGCATTCCTCAGTATTGCATCCTGGGTTCGAATTTCTTCTTAATTACAAAATCTCTTCTATTCTCAGGCTTTAAATACATGCATGTGCTAATAATACCAAGACATAGTTTCAACCCAGATCTCTTTCCCTAGCTCCAGGCCAGTGGGTCCAATTGGCCCTTCTGCATTCTCACATGGATGTTCCCAGTACTACAGGTCCTCCTTGTCCCAAACTGAATTTGTAAGTAATTCTCCAAATCAAAGCCTCTGACATTTCCTTAAAGAATGCTACCCCATCTAACATATTGCTCAGGCTAGAGCTGAACATGTCACACCTGACTCCTTTCTCTTCCCCCACCCTCAACATCCAATCATTGGCTCAGTTCAGTCTGATCTTACCTCCATAGCAACTTTGTCTTTAACCTGTTTTCCTCCCCCCTACAACTGCCTCAGTTCTGATCCTCTCATTTCTTGCCTGCATCAACCCCACACTCTCTGGATGGTCTTCCTGCCACAGGTCTTGCTCCCTTTTAGTCCTGTTCTCAAATGCAGTCAGGATGGTATTTCTAAAGTCCATTCATTCACCTCCTTAAAATCTCTAAGTGGTCACCCACCTAGCTCCCTTTGTCTTGAGAAGAAACCAAAAATCCCAAACATGACTTCATAGCCCATTATGATCTGGCCCCTGCCTACCCATCTCTCCCAAATTTAGTTCTTATCACTTCTGCCTTGAACTCCACACTTCAGGTATAATTAACCATTGGCAGTCCTTTGCCTTCTTCCTTCTCACTTCCCCAGAGCTCTTCTCTCTGCCTGCACAGCCATCTTCGGATCACACCTCTTATATCTTGGCAACCTTAGGTCTCAGCCTAGAGTTACTTCCTGCAAGAATTCTCCAAATTCATCCTATTGCCAGCCTTAGTTTCCCAGCCCCCATATGCTTGGTGATAGTACCATGGACTAGATATTTGCAAAAGAGAGCATTACCCAGCTTCTCATAGACACCATCAGCCCCCCAAACTGCCTCCAGAGGACAGTAGATGTTGGCACAATCAGACTAGCACAGCTGGGTCCAGAGAGAGAAACCTTGTACCCTATGTTTTAGAAAGAGCCCAGCGTAGCAGCAGCAAAACTATTGAGTTATTGAGACTAAAGAGGAAGCATGGGCCCTGGCTGGTAGCACAATGGATAAGGCACCAGTCTTCAAACTCAAAGGTCACTGGTTCAATTCCCTAGCCAGATCACATAACCAGGTTGTAAGCCAGGTCTCCAGCCAGGTCCGTGGCTGGAGACAGGTGAAAGGCAACCATACATTGATGTCTCTCTCCCTCTCTGTCTCTCTCCCTTTCCCTCTCTCTAAAAATAATAAATAAAATATTTAATTAAAAAAAAGTGGAAGCGTGGGGGTTGGCAGCATGGAGAATGTATCATACTGTCTTGGGCATAGTGATAGTAGGGGTCAAGTTCCCAAGGATGATTCAACAAGAATATTAGGCAAGTCAGGTAACCTGAGAGACAAAACTATCCCTGGAGGGGCTAGGTAGGCAAGGAGGTGGAGTGTGTGCCTTCCTGCATGGAAATCAAAGCACACACATGTGTAGACAGAGCTCAAGCGGAAGGCAACTCTCCTGTTTCTAAAACCTTGATAAATTGTAAGTTCCCAGAACTTAGACCAAGCCTAGGAAAAGGGGGAGAGATCATGAGTCAACTGATATTTAAATAAAGGGTAACTGACTTGTCCTGGTAGGATAGGAGCTCAAAAAATAAAAGCAAGTTAAACAAAGACACTTTTTTTGTACACCTGAGTTTTGCACTGAGATTTGTGTCACCCCCACTTAGCACTCTGATCAGTAATCATCTATCTGTCCATCTCTTTACCCCATAAGTGCTTTATGGTGTTATAACCCCTACCTTACTTAGAGTATATTATCTGGTTAATAATGACTGATCAATAAATCGACACAAAAGGAAAAAGCAAATTAATAGATGTTTTAGAATAAAAAATGAGCCATAATTAAAACTCAGAATCACAGTCAGAGGGTGGGGGGAAATAAGGATACAAGTAGCTCTGGAGCAGTGGGTTCTGGTGGAGATGCATAAATGGGACAATGGGAAAATGGGAGAACAAAACTAAAATTATTGATAGGAATCTAGGAAGGCTTCATGGAAGCAGTGGCATTTGAGTTTGGATGTGAATGTAGACAACAGGTCTTGGTAACAGATTGGATCCCTTATAAGGCCTAGGTAATGAAATCACCTGTTCATAATTTAGATGTACACCTTCTCCTCTGAGGGTCAGTGCAAAAAGAACAAAGATGTGCCTTTCACGGAAGGCACAGAGTACAGACCGCAGGAAGAAGCATTTGGAAGGAATCTAGCAGAATAGTGTGCATTTGACAAGTGTGAGTCATTCTCTCTTTGTTCATCTGTTTTTTTCACCTACTTCCACCATGTCATCTCTCCATAACTTATATTTGTATCATGGGCTACAGTTCACAAACAGTGCTCCTTTTACCCTTCCATGTTGTAGAATATTGCTAAGGTTTAAGGAACAGATCCAATTTTCTGGAGCCAGAAGTTTTTTAGGCTAGCTTTCTCCTATTTTCTCTGCCATAATCTTTTCCTGTTAGTGTAAAGAATAAAAATGGGCCAAGCACTCTGCAAATGTAAAATCCTTAATCAAATCAATGTCTGACTTGAGAAACAGCAGGCTCCTCTATTCTTTGGCTCCTTCCATTCCTTCTCTTTTGTTTTGCTCTCTTCTTCCTCTTCCTCTTGTCCTTACTTCAGCCTCTGCACCCCTTGCTTCCTGGGGCAGCATGAAGCTTTCTGTTTTCAAGAATTGGTCTCAGCTCTGTTGGTCACAAACTGAATGACCAGGATCATCTAGCCCAGTGGCTCTCACACTTAATCTTCATCAGATTCATCTGAGGATATTTTCAGGGGGGGACGGGCAGATGTTCATGTCCTCAGGAGCTTTAAGTTCAAATATCCTGGATTGAAACACAGACATACGTATTTTACATGCTTCCCCAAGAGATTAAGGATTTCTATTTGATTAAGGATTTTACATTTGCAGTCAGGTATAAGAACCACTGATCTGAACTCTCCCTCCAAACCTTAATTTATTTTCTCTATAAAATGAAATCATTGACCTGAATGACACGATGTCCCTCCCAAAGACCCACATTGATGGGTCCCTGAGGATAAGTTTGGTCAGAGCTTGGCTTTAGGTGAAATGAGAAGAGGAGAGAAGGTAGATTCTGACAACTTTTCTATTTACCTTTAGTCCTGATATTTTTTATAGTAGAGGGTTTTGTGATTTTGTTTTGCTTTGCTTTGTTTTGTTTTTCGCAAGAGGAGTAACCCATGCTTCCTTTGAAGAAAGCCTTTTAAGTCATGTATTTGGACATCTGATAGGAATTAAATACTCTGGCCCTTTTGTTTTCTGTGTGCTTTGTTTTCATAGAGTCTAAAGCCAAATAGCCATTTTGTGGAACTTCCTAATCTCATCCAAATTCTGTGCATGTGAATATTTGGCAAGAATCAAAAATTCTTGGAGGCACTTACCCCAGGCCTTTTTACTAAGAGGGTAGACAGCCAATGCTTCTCGGTGTTGCCATGTCAGCAAAGCAGCCCAGTTACTCTAGGGATCTCATCCCTTCTGACCTAAGGAAGTAGTTGGATAAAGGAGGGAAACTTAGGAGCTCAAACGTCTGTGGCTATATTTGCCAGGATTTCTATGCATGACACCGTTATCTAGAACCCTACACGTCATTGCAACCCTAATTAGTTTAATTTGTCAATGGGTTTATTACAGACTCTGAATGGCTGTCCCACTTGGAGCCCAGCAGGTTTCAAGAAGCTGTGTACCTTGTTGATATAACATTGTATGCCTCTTGAATCATCACAGAAACACTAAGGAATCAAATAATTCTGTCAACGAAAGCATTTTGAGGAAATGAATCCACTTACCAAAAGAGCTAGTCTTCAGCGTTCTCCCGCTTGCCAATGAACAGTCCCCACAGGAAGCACATAAAATGGTAGCCTTTTGTTTTTTTGTTTTCCTCTGGGCCTCATCTTGAAATCTGCACTTTGTGAGGGAGAATATATCCTCCTTCCTGTGCCCTCTTGCGACCAGATGACCATTCAGGTTCTTTGCGACATTAGCTCAGTAAGTCTGAAGTTTCACAGCCATGTTGCCTTCAAGGACTGCAATGAGTCAGAATCAGACTGAACCCTTAATTTATTTGGGGAGAACAGCAGATGGGTGGAATTGGACGACTGAACTTTAACAAAGGATACCCCCTTATTAGTTGTGTGGCCCCGGGTGTTTAATTAAACTCCGATTTTAAAATTTTTTAGTAAATCTAAAGGGCCGCAGTGAAGATCAGGAGTTAAGAGAGAGGAAGAATATGTTATGACCTTCAAACTCTATACACATTTAAGGTGTAGTTCTTACCTTTTTTCAGAAAAATAAGGAATTTCTTCTCATTAGGGATTTTTGCAATTTGTGATCAGTGATAACTTCTTTCAGTTAGCATGAAGTATTTTGTTTGTCATGGGTTGAATTGTGTCCCCCTAAAAAATATTGAAGTCCTAGCACCCAGGACCTGTGCACCTCCGATCTTTGTAGGTGATCCCATTAAGGTAAGGTCATTAAGATGAGCCTAATCCAATATGCCTGTGTGCTAATAAAAAGGGGAAATTGGAACCTAGAGATGGATACATATAGAAAGAGAAGACAGTCATCTACAAGCCAAGAAATCCCCAGGCTCCCAGAGGCTGAGAGAGAGACCCCAAACAAATTTCCCCTCTCAGCCCTCAGAAGGGACCAACCTTGCTAGTACTTGGATCCTAAACTTCTAGTCCCCAGATATGAGACAATACATTGCTGTTGTTAAACCCACTCAATTTGTGGTATTTAGTTATGGCAGCCCCAGCAAGTGAATTTGTGATTTTTGGAAGATTGAACAGCCCTGCCGTATAAGTTTTGGTGGCAGTCTTTTCAGTCCTCAGCGAGGGTATCCCAAAGCAAAACAGAACTGGAGGTCATGATCCCACACCAGCTGCCTTGGGGCCATGATCCTGGGGTTTAGAGGGCTTGAAATGTTTAGTTTAACATGCTTGGACCCATTTCACCTGCCTTCCAAGTACCCTCACTGCTACCACCCGATGTCATAGTGGCAGGCTGGGGTCTATGAAGCTGAACAAGAAAACTCAAAGTGCTTAATTACAAAATTATCAGTTTTTCAAGTAGAATTCCAGCATATCCGCATGCTGAAACCATTACAAATTATTACTGTCAAATATAATATTTAGATTCATGAAATTTTCGGGTGCGCTTGATGTTTGAATTTTAGCCTACCCTTGTCTCAATTCCTCATGGTGGTCAATGAGGTGCATGTGGTACAGTTATTGACCCACCTACACATTATTATCCTAAAATACTGATGTTTGGGTGGTGCCACGCCCAGAGATTGTATTCCAGTTTCATATGGAGAGTGTCTTGATGTTGGATTTTAAAGCTCCCTGCCAAGGTTGAGAACCACTGGTAAAGGGTGGAATCCTGTAGTAGCCACAGGTGAGCTTGAACATCTGCTCGAGCGTCTAATGCTGCCACTTTGTGCTTGCGTCCATTCCCTGATTTGTGGAACAAGGGCAATGATAATACATACCTCCTAGTGCTTATGTGAGCATTGAAAGAGATAGTGCATATAAAATTCTTGGCCCATATTAAGTGTTACCAAGAATAAAAATTTCCTTTATACTGGCTAGGTGTATATTTCTGGTCATGTTGAACATTTAAAGGAGGCGACCAAAATGATCCTAAGGTTCCACATCACCAAGGCACCCGGTTGGTAGCAAAACTTGGATCTAGATAATAAATATTCAATCATACCTTGTGAGTCATCTGAAAAAAAAAATTCCTGTAAAGGGTTAATTCTTTTAAAAGGAAATTATAGGAATCGTTTTTATATTTCTCAGTCAGCTATGGCAAGTTTTCTATACTTTGTGATTCAACTCAGAGAACAAATCAAGTTAACAAAAAACACTTGTTTTCTAACCTTATTTTGCAGTATGTCACAGGGAAGTAAGGTGGGGATTGGGAAAAACATTCCCTACCGATTGGAGGGGCCCTCTCACTGGAAAGGTGAATAGAAGTGGGAAGTTGCCTATAGTTAAGCAAAGTGACAATGATAAACATAGCGAATTCAACCTCTCTGCACCTTCTACCCCTCAGGAAATATTTACCTCCTACGCCTTCCAATCTTTATTTGCTTATAAGGATTATATTATTAAACTACATTCAAGCACAGGCTCTTGAGTAATCGCCACACCCCCATCCCCCATCTTTTTACAGCAAACTCATCATCTCAGAAAACTATTCTCAAGTTTTAAAATGAGTAATTTTAATATGTCTACTTTGCCGTAAGAAAACATTGACAAAATGGGGCAAAAATTACTGTGTGGTTTATGTTACAATTTCAATATGTGTTAAATATTCAGTTATAAAAAGTTCCTCCTTGCATTTGTAATTATAAACTGACATACTCATTTAAACGTTGTCAACAAGATATCATAATTCTCACTTCTCAGTGCTTCAGTGGGAAGAAAGCCCTCGAGGTTTGATATCGCACATTAAAAAAACATTTCTCATTTTAAAGATTCTATCAAACCTTTCTCTGAAGATGAATCACACCATGTCCTGGTCCAATAACATCAGCTAAACAGCTAGGATACATTTGTTTGGATGCTGTAATAACTTGGACAATTTTTTTTCCTTTTACTTAATAGTTTAACAACACAATAGGCTTCCAGTAAAATAAGGGAATAAAAAAAACATGGCTGGTTAAAAACAAAAGCCAGATTTTTTTTTTTTCTGTTTCCCAATTTCTATAACATACAAGCATTATAAACAATAGAAATGGCCCAACACCAGGGGACTTATCTAAAATTACATAACTCTGTACATTTGAAGAGTGGTGAAAAGGAGTGAAGAGCTGAAGCTGAAAAGTAAAAACTAGATTAACTTAGGAAAAAGAAAGAAAGAAAGAAATGACCCAACAATCTTGTTTCCAAGAAGCCTCACCCCTAAAATACAAGATAGCAGAGGGGGAGGTGTATACTGATTATTGTAAGTGTGAGTAGTGATTCTGCAATTAATTCAATGTGAGCTTTGTGCAAAGCATTCTTTGTCCCTATGTAAAGAAAGGGCTTTGTAGTTTTCACCAGTGATTTTTTCATAACCCTCAGTCACCTGAGCCTATTACATTCTTTCTTTTCTAGATTGAGTACTATACTTGTTCCCTACATTCCTTTTTTTTTAATCCACTTTTGTGAGGGGACAATCCAGTGAAACCTGTGTCTAAAAGATGGCATGACAGTGCTAATTAAACCTTTTTGTTTCAAAAGCCACACCTGTCCAAACAGTTATTGGATGTCCTACTAGTTTAAATGATGAAAGACACTTGGGCCAGTGAACTGCCACAATTATACTATCAGAGAACTCTACCATTGGATTAAAAAGTTGCTTAATATCACCTAGCTGTAACTGAGAAAAATAGGAAGGATTTAAAGGGAGAAAAGGAAAATTGCAACTGAAGGTAGGTCCAAAATGTTTAGGTTATGCCACAAGGGAGAAAAATATAAGACAAAATTTTAGGCCCTTGTTTTTCAAAGAAGCTACTGGCAGCTTAGAAATAAAGATTATATAAATAATAACATTATCTATAACCATGTAGATGTGTGGAGATATTTAGAAATAGAAGATCAGAGAAACACTACAGAATAGAACCCTTCATTTAAAAAAAATAACATTTCCTAAAAGGATTAGTAAATAGATAAAATAATAGGACAGGAAGTCATAGTTTTCTCATTATGAAAAGGAATACATGGAGAAAACTTAGAACATAGAAAAGGTGTAAAGAAAATAATAGTAAAATGATTGAAATTATGTAGTAATGGATCACTTTTGTAGTTTAATTTCCAGGCATTTTTGCAGTTTTATTCTCAGGCATTTTTGCATTCATACACATGAGCGTGAATGTTGGAAGTCACAAACTTGAAGCCCCTTAATATGCTTTGCTTGGTCTTCACAGTGAGAGTGTGTGTGCATGTGTGTCATGATAGGTGATAGGTGATAGAAGATAAATCGATACATAGATATATAGGAAGAAAATGTTGAGTCCAAAAATATTAAAAATTCAAATTCACATAAAACA
This sequence comes from Noctilio leporinus, assembly GCA_004026585.1. Lineage (NCBI taxonomy): Eukaryota > Metazoa > Chordata > Mammalia > Chiroptera > Noctilionidae > Noctilio > Noctilio leporinus. Next base: position 275,423 of record PVIW01001230.1, read on the forward strand.
TAAGGTTTATGCCACCTCTGAATCAAGTGCACGATTTGGCCACATGTGGACTCCACTCCGCCACAACAAGAACAGAGTAGGACTAGGGCTCCTGTCCTCAGAGGGCTCCTTTCTCCCCCTCCAGCTCTGCGTCCTCCTCCTTAACACGATGCTGAACTTGCATGGCCAGTCATTATATCTTCTTACAGTAGAGATAAAAGCTGGGTGTTGGGGGAGGAAAGATAAATGTAAAATGTTAGAAAGTTAGACCAAGAAGGCTGCATGTTCTTGAACAGTGGGAGAAAGGGAGGTTATTGAATTTTAAAAAGCATCTGCCCTGCCAGCATCATTCACTGTGCTATCTCTGTGCACTCGTGGCAATTGAGCTCACCACCCTAGTGGCAATACAAAATATTGATAATACATCACATCCAACATGTACAATCTGCTTTTTAACTTAATTTATTTTGAAAATCTTTCAAATTCTTCCACCAAAGCAACGTTTTAACGGCTTCATAATATCCCATTTTATATTAGTCACATTGTGTGTAGACAGATTTTAATGACCTTTAACTGTTGGATATATATGTTGCTTCTAATAGCTCATTAATAGAATTAGCAGTGTGATGAATATCCTTCTCTATTAATCTGAAACACCAACTTTAGAAGTAAAATTTCAGGGTCAAATGGTAGAAATAATAAAAAATCTTTTGCAACAGCATGGATGGAACTAGAGGGTATTTTGCTAAGTGAAACAAGCCAGGCCGTGAAAGACAAATACCATATGATCTCACCTACTATGGGAACCAATGAACAAAACAAACAAATGGGCAAAATAGAACCAGAGGCATGGAAACAAGGGACAGACTGACAGTGTGCAGAGGGGACGAGGAGAGGGGAAGAGTTTAGTCATGGAACAAGTATAAATGGCCCATGGACATGGACAACAAGGTGGGGATTGACTAGGCAAGCGGGCCAGGGAAGAACAATGGGGGAGTCAGAATGGGACAACTATAATAGAACAGTGATTAAAAAATAAAAATTGTAAAGTATTTTAATAAATACCATCAAATTGTTTTCCAGATAATAAAACATACATGAGTAGGTACATGTAATTGTAACTCATTCTGACATGATATATAATCATTTAAAGGTGTTTATCAATTCAATGAGTAAAATACTATATCTCGTGTTAAACTTTTATTTCTGTAATTCTTATAGAGATTTTAACCACATGTTTTTATTTGAATTCTTTCTTCTGTACATTTTTGTTGTTGGCATTTGCCCACATTTTTTTCTACTATTGTATTCACAGGGTTTTGCTACATTATAGATGCATATGTTTCTTAATTAGTTACTCATATTTTATTAGGTATGATGTTTTTGATAAGTGCAATTTTATGGACTAAAATCTGTAAAACTTTTCTTCATATTTTTAGTAATTGCTTTGATTAAAATTTTCTTTTATAGTTTTGATTTTACTTAAAAGAAGAGAAATTTATTAAGACAAAGCTTGGCTCCTCTGATTATTGCCCAATTTTCTGTAGTTTCCTGTTTTACATTTAGATTTTCAATTTGTCTGGTATCTTTGTTTCTAATATCAATTGAAGGTTTCATATTTTTACCTCCATGGAATGACCAGTTTTTCTAATATTAGTTAACTCATTATTCTAGTTCTTCTATTGTTTTCTTCCATCTATTATTTTTCTGTTCAAGGAAACGTATAAAAACTGTGTTTAGTTTTGCACCAATAGAATCCTATGATAATTATTGTCTAGATATGTCTTCTTTCCTCTCCCCACTTCCCCCTTGGAAATATCTCCTTCATAATTGTACTTACATGCATGTCGGTTGCCCCCTGAGCACCTGAGGAATTGGACACCCTTTGTTTCCAACACACTCAAAGACTTTGATCCTTTGTAACCTCTCATAGAATGTGTGTAAATGATACATATATGAGGATTAGAGCAGATAATTGTTTCCTCCTTTAAACGACCAGTTAGAGACAGATGCTTCTGAAGGAAAGTATGAAGGCAAGTGAGTGGGTATCATATATCATATTACTATAGTTACCATACTCAGAAAGGATACTTTTAAAGGGAGATGAATGAATGATCAATACATCTTCAGTGATCTACTAAAGAATAAACCTGTGATTTTTGCCTCCTGCCTTGGTCTATGAATTACATATGTTCATGGGCAAGTTTCATTTAGATCATATTGCTCATTCATGTAATTGTCCAATGGAATTGCATTTATGATTTTTAAGATGCTTTACTTCTTTCTCTGATTGTCCTTGAGCAGAGAGAGGCCCCTTGTGCATGCACCACAGTGTGACTCTAAAGCCAGGCTGTGGTTTCAGGTCCTGCCTTGGCCACCTACTCACTACGAAAATTATTTTTCCCCTTTGTACTTTAGTTTCTTCATCTCTAAAATAAAAATAGAGTTTGAAAAAAAAAAATAGAGTTTGCCTCATAGGCTGTTATGAGGGTTATGTGAGTTAATTTTTGAAAAGCCTTTAAAACATTTCCTGACTCGTGGTAAGTGCTATGTGCTTGTTAATGAAACCAATGAAATTTTCTCTTATTTTCACATCTGGGCCTTTCTACTTACAACACTGTCTCAGTTGTTTAGTGGTCAAAAAAAAAGAAGAAGAAAGGGAAAAACCTTAAGTACATTAAAGGAAGTTAAACAAACTAGGAAGACCCCAAACAATTTTGTAATCTAAGTGATTATTTTTGGAAATACATTTAAATTTTTACATATTGTTATCTTAAATTATGGCCAACTGCAGCTTTATTTCCCCCTTTCAAATGTAGAATAGAAGTAATAAATAAAGTCAGAATTAGAGGAATAGGTTGGAGCCATGTCATAGTTACTAAAATTACCAACTTCACCAGTCAACAAAGAGGTATTTTCAATAAACTTGAGTCCCAATTAAATAATGAATGATTTTTAAATTTCTCACTAAATGCAGATCTTGGGAATGTTGGGCATCAGATGGCTTTTAAGCTCATTGATTTTTTTTTAAATTTTTACTAGAATAGTAAAAATCAACAGTATAAATGGATATAGTTCCTGTTCACCTTAGCTCAGATAGGGCTTAGTTTAATACGGATCATAATATTATTCTTTACACATCTCAATAAATTGTTTTCTTATTGTTGGATACTTTTTAGCAGTACTCCTTAGAGTGTGTAAAGCAGACCAATGCTGGTCTTGTGAACTGTTTATAGCAAATTATAAACTAGGGCATAGCATTAGGAATAAGAGTTTAGACACATATAGCAATTTTATGGAGTAATTTTATGTCTATTAATCCCATAACTTAAAAAATTGGGGTTACTCATATGACTTTTCTGTTTTTCCAGTAATTCAATTTTATTATATTTTACAAAAGTATTGGTCAGTAACATAATGGAAATTTAAAAGAAAGAAAGAAAGAAAGAAAGAAAGAAAGAAAGAAAGAAAAAGAAACATGGTCCTTTAGCCATGGTGAGAAATACTCTCTTAATTATTGGGCAAATAGAAAATGCTATGGCATGCTAATGGAGCATCTGATTGCCCAATAAACACTTTATACAGTCAATCAATAATCAATACTTTTGTTTGTTGTGGTTACCACTTCAAATTAAATTAAGTCATTAATTATTTAAATCAGAGTCTTCAATGAATTTGTTGGACCCTTTGATTGACTTAAGTCTGCTAGTTTATTCTTTGAGGGTAATGACAGAAGGCTTATTTAGCTTTTTCTCTTAGTGATTCAACATGGTATTTGTGCTTAGGAAGCCCTTCCCCATGAGCAGATGTTGACATTGTTGCATTGACTGGAAACTTGGCAATGATATCTGACTTTGCTTTAAAACTCAGATTTCCCTCTTAAAACCCTGTGAGGAGTTTTGTCTTTAGGCACACAAACACCCGAGTAATCTGAAACAGCCCTTTAAAGAAAAACAAAACAAAAACAAAGATTATAAAATCAATGTTGCAAGTTTTATTCCCTGGCCTGGAATATAGGGACTGCCTGAACACTACATCTTCCTTCTGGACATTCCTTTGTCCCTTTTGGTGTAAACCCTGTGTGTTAATAAAAGCAGGCTTGATATTTAAAAAAGGATATTACACAGTTTTGAAAAATCTTATCTTCCTCGGCAGTACAGGAGTTAAATCTCCCCACCCACCATGTGCCACATTTGGCCTGTGATTCCTTTGACTGGCATGAAAAGCAGCAGGCTGGTGTGAATCTCCTCCCCTCTCTTCCTTTCTCACTTTTAAAATATGCCTGGCAAAACCCCAGCACTCCCCCTCCCCCAGCTTCAGTCCATTTTGCCCTCCTGCTCAGCTGACTAAGACTCCAAAGAAAGACTGAATTCCTTCCCAATTGTCAGGAGGGCTTCACCTAGTACTAAATAAATAAATAAATATTATATATTTATAATATATTTATATATTTATAATATATAAAATGTATTTTATATAGTATATTAAAATAAAAATATATAATATGTTTATATATTTATTATATATATATATATATATATTCCATACGTATGTAGGCTCTGAATAACATATTTGGTCTTTTCCCATTCTTAGCAGGTTTTGTACCTGTCTCTTTAGAGACTAAGTAGGTTTTCTGAAATTCCCATAATAGCAATTTTTTAGTGTCCCATAATAGCTATTCTCAACTCATTGACAAAGCACCGAAACACAGATCTTTGTTCATAGAGTGTTCATTGTATCAGGTGTTGTGAGCCAAACATGCAAGCACTTAAAATCCCATTAAAGTTCTAAATGAATGCATTTATTTAAAAAGGGGAAGGGCAGAGAAACACCATCTTTAGAAGTTTGTCTCTATAGACATCCTTACAGTGAGAATATGTACAATACACATTCTATGTAACTGAAGATGAATGGTTAACTATTCAGGTGCAGATTTCTTATAGTAGGAGCTGATGATTGGTGCAAAAACAAGAAAGCAGCAGCTGAATTAGCTGTCAAGTCACTGTATAAAATAAATATAATATAGGGATGCTCTCAAACTTTATAAAACAACAACTGCAGTGCTTTTGGACGTATTAATCCTATCAACCACTTAAAATGTAATCAACTAGTCAGTCTAAAGACAAGGTTGCATGTCATTTCCCAATTTCCAGTATTGGAAGATATACACAACTTTAATTATATCATTGCTTTGTTGAAAAAGCAACCTGAAAGGGGGCTTTTTACATTATAACAGCTAATAAAAATTATTTTAAAAGCTTCAAGAACTGCTAAATAAATGCATTTTGATGCCTAGTCAATGACATCGAGATGCCTTTACGGAACTCCATAAAAGAAAAATAATCACAGTGAAGTTGCTATTTTTATTTAAAGTCAATCTAGCATAGGGGTGCCAGATTTGGCAAATAAAAACACGGGACATGGAGTTAAAGTTGAAGTTCAAATTATAAGCAAATGGTTGTTGGTTTTTTTTTTAGTGTATGTCCTATGCGCTATTTGGAGGTATACATAAACTAAAAATTTACGCCTGGTTGTTCTGAAATCCCACTTTAACAGGGTGTGCTGTATTTTATCTGGCAACCCTCGTCTCACATCCTTGCCACACTGTGGTTTGCTATGAAAAGCACGCATAGCTGGATCTTATTTCCAGGGTCAAGAACAAGTGCTGGAGTTTCAGTGCTTACTCCATCTGCCAACTTAAAAACTCTGGCATATCAGCAGGACCAGGAATGCCTCTTTAACAGAAATAGAATGCATTTCTAATTAGTCACTTCAGTTTCTCAAAGGAAGAGAGAAAGACCTCATCCACTTGAGAAGAAGGGAAGAGATGGAAAGTAAGAAAAAGAAAAATCTGGAGCAAGCATGAGGGGAAAGAATTTTTATCAGGAAATAACAGACTTGGATAGGAGTTTGAGGCAGGAAAACAAAATACTTAGCATAATCAGATTCTTAGGAATCAGAAATTGGAGAGAAAAAGAGAGGACAAAAACAAATGGGCATAAAGATAAAACTTGTATTTTTTTCCCTAGGAAGACTGATTTTTTAAAAATTTTCTGACGATCAGAAAGTAGACATTTTGTGGGAATGAAATTTCCAGACACATCATACCTGTCTTTCTGAAGCTCTATTTAATAGTTGATCCAACTCCCAGCTGATAGAGATCGATTTTCTTCTCCTTCCTTCTCTGAACACACCCTTCAGGTGTTTCCTCCTCCTCGATATTCTATCATATGAGCTCCCACAGATCTGCACCTCTGGCTTCAATGACATTGCCCCAACCATATGAAAACCCGCCGGGGATACTATGTGACCAGGGCAGATACTCTGCTTGCTGAGTCTATCTTAGCATTTCACAGAATGTCTGTGAGCACCTGGGTCTGCCATGAAATGCAGATGCCTCGGCTCCTGCTGGTGTCTCCTCACTGAGAATCTGCATTTCAATTTGCTTCCTGGTGACCATAATCCCAATACATGTGGAATGCACAGGCTTACAGGGCTGTGGCATGCTGTTTGCTCCCATGATAGAGGTTAGTGTGGCAGCTTTTGGTTGGGATTTGGATTTGGGTTTTGGTTTCTGTACTTGAAGAGAGGGAAGCATATCACAGAAATTTTTTCTTACGTGAAAAAGTAGAATTATGAATCTTCTTGCTGGTAGCAGTAGGACAATCATAAATGTTGCTTTAAATGGATTGATGTGTTTTAACCACATAGGGACCATTTAGAAAAGCCAACTATTAAATAGACATTATAAGAAACAACAAAATATTTTATTTGTATTTATTGACTTGAGAAAGAGGGAGGGGTAGAAAGAGAAAGAAACATTGATTTATTCCACTTATTTATTTGTTTATTTGTTGCTTCTTGCTGCCACCTTGGTGTACTGGGATGACACTGTAACCAACTAGGTACCCAGTCACAGCTATTATTTTATTTTTATTTTTTTGCAAAGTAGGAATATTTTAAATTTATTTTGATTGAATTAATGGGGTTACATTAATAAAATTATATAGGCTTCAAGTATACAATTCTATAATGCAGTATATCATCTCTATATTGTATTATATGTATGCAATATATCATCTATATATTGTAAGTTCACCATCCCAAGTCAGAACAACGCTCTAGCCAAATGAGCTACCTGACCATGGCTATCTTCTGATTTTCAGAGGGGGAAATTTATCAAAGTACGAAAAAAAGAAGACAAGTGAAATTAGATCTTGTGATTCATGATATAGAGGAAAATTATATTTTTTAGCCCAAGTTTCTTTCTCAAGGTTGAACTTAACCTTTGAGTTTTATGTATAGAAAGTTTATTGTTTTTCCTGAGTTAAGATGAACAGCTGGCCCATTTTGAAAAGGGCAGGATTTTTACTTTGTTTTTTTTGGGAGCAACCTCAGATTTGAAGGTGAGTGAATCATTTTGATTGACTTTTCTTAGTAGGAAATGGACCCATTTGATGTGAAGTTGTTCAGAATCAGTGAATGCTTAGGGGAAACAGGGAAGAGGAAATCTGCAATATAAAAAATTTGGAACTAATCTGCAGTATTAAGAAACACTTGATCCTCAAACTTAAGAAAGAGAAGAGCAAAGCATTCAGCCCATTTTGAACTCGATACAACCTTTAAAAGATCATTTAACTCCCTCATCACCGAATACTTTAGGAAGTGGATTTCCAAGTGTAAATTAAATACAAAGGTGTCTCTTTTAGGGCACCTTAGGAGTGAAAGCATGAGACTCATGCCATCCCTCTTACCCTTTCCCTGATCCCAGCCTCAGTCCTACCCCCAAACAGATCCTCCAATATTTCTCTCTCCGGTGGGGTCCCATAGACACACCTTCTAGGTCCCACACGTACCCCTGTGAGCTCAGACCAGCTGCTTTCTTCTGCTTGCCCAAAGGCCCTCATGGGCACGAACAAAATGGAGATGCTACTGGTAATTCAGCTCATTAAGCAATTTAGTTATGAGGACTGAACCAGCTAACACACCCAAATAAATGAGAACAGTGCCTAGGACCTGATAATAAACTTTCGCTATTATCTGTTTCTGTTCTTGGGGAGCACAAGATTTTATTCGAAGGAAAGTTTCTATTGCTTTAAAAAGCTTTTGAAAGAACTACTGCTTCAAAATAGTACTTCATGATTTATGACCATGCTTTTGTCCTTTTGTCCTTTGGCTGAAAGCCAAGTCCCTCCCCCTGAACTCTAAGGATTAAAGGCATCCTTTCCTTTCCCAGATCACAATTCAGGGGTGTGGTGGTTAATGGCATAAGAATAATGATGACATCCCAGAAATGGTTTCATTATAATCTTTTTGTTTTTGTCTTGCTAACTTTTTAAAGGGAGAAAGATTTTACTCATTATCTAAACCGTCCGAACTCTTTGGAGGTACACTCTACACAAACGCTGTTATTATCACCCACATTTGGTGAAGTACTTAGGGATTACAAGTGTTATGTAAATATTTACACATTATTACTCTGTGGCCCAAGATCCACAGTGGGACAGCAAAAGACATCGAGGGAAGAAGCATGAAGCCCCAGAGAGGCAATGGTTTTTGTAAAAGGTATGAAATTCTCTTTAATTTTAGCATAATGATAGTTGCATTTCTGAAGAGAGTCATTTACAGCCATTAAGGAAAGTATATATGGCTGTACAAGAAAAACACATCTAAACTAAGGGTTGGCTGAATATTTTAAGCATGGGGTTCTTGGAGAAAAGGGTAATGGGGAAGGGATTTAAAATGCTGTGAGGGGCATTGACTAGAAGAACTTCCTAACAGTAAAAGCAGCATGCTTCCCAAAGCTGTCACATCTTTCCCCATGGAAGCAACCCATCTTTTTCTTGGTAGATTCTGCCTAAAGGCAAATACTTGGAACCCTTCCTCCCAGCTGACGATTTTAGGTAGGAAAGTCATTACAGAATGTTGAAGCATACGCTCTTGCAATCTTTACTCTCCCTTGTAGAGAATGCCTCTGATTCATGCAAGAACGTCCTTAATACCCCTCACACTCACTAAATGCTTTTTAACCAAGAGAAAAAAAAAAAGACCCAAATCAGCGTCTTTAGCAGATCCATGCGTCTAGGTACAATAGTCATTTTGTTCACCCAGTGGAGCTGCTTCTCCATTTATGGTAATGATCTTAAAAACTTGTTGAAAAATAGGTGTAAGAAAAAGAGGAATTTGATATAGAGAAGCTACCAAGTAGAGCTCCCCTGGCACGCAGATACAATGAAAATCTTGATGATCCGAGAGAGACAACATGGTCCGGAAGCCCCTGGACTAGGCGATTCCAGGGTCTTGTAACTCCGGGGTCCGTGGGCGCAGGACAACGAGCTTCAGCGGCAGCCTTAGGGGACCCGGGAAAACTTAAGAGGCAGCGCCTATGAAAAGAAGAAAACTGTCCACTCACAAAGCAGCTACATCAGCACAGGCAAAAGAACTGTGGACAAGAACGACAAAACAGCTCGGCTCTTGATATTTTAAAAATACCTGCTAGGCACCGTTTCAGATAATCATTGACAGGATGTTCAGTTTTAAATAAAGGACAAAAGATATCCAAGTTGAAGACGAAAAGCCCACACCCCTTTTTTCTTAATGCTTAGAAAGATTCCTCCCCTCTCCTCATGTTTTTTTAAAAACACAAGAAAGAAAGGAGGGGGTGGGGGGAGCAGTGTAGCCAAATCTCTGCCAGAAAACACAGTCAATTCTAGCTTGTTAGCAGCCCCGTTCCAAATTATTTTGAAAAAACAAACCCTAACAGTCATGTAGTTACAGCCTCTGAGGGAAGCTCTAAACCCAAGGCTGGTGTCCCAGAACCCGAACCACAAAAAAGGAAAGAAAAGGAATTGGAAAGCCAAGCCTGGGAGGCGCGGGAAAGCCCCGAGGAGCAGAGCGCGGCCGCCCGCCGTAATCTGTAAATGATTGCGGGGAAGTCTGGCGGCTTCAGGCTTGATCTGTGTTTGTTCCCAAAGAAAGCCAGGGAGGACGGTGTTAATAAAGAGAGATTTAACGGGGAGCTGTGCTTGGAATAAAGTGGGCTACACAAAGGTCAAATTTGATCAGTTGGAGCAGATTACTAGGGCTTTAAAAGGTGGTGTGGAGAAACGAGCCGGGGCCGGGAAGGAATTGAGCGCCAGATTGAACCGGGGGTGGAGAAAAGCCAGGACAAGTGCTTATCAATCCTAGAAGTAAGAAGAGCTGTGCTGGGCGCCCCATCGCGCTGGCCTGAGCCAAGAAGCCGTCTGGCCCGTTCCTTCCCCTGCACCCACCCTCTTCCCCCTCCTCTTGGATTGGATTCGCCTTCAGCTGCCTCTTAGACAATGGATTCTTTAATCTCTGACTTGGATCCACTCAAAGACTGGAAAGTTTTAAGGTAGGCCTGCTTTCTTTCTCTCCAATCACTGTTTCAGTCCATGGCCAAGTTCCTCCCCACCCCCACCCCACCCCAATTAAGGAGCGCTGGATGCGAAGTGCAGTGCCTGTGGTGGCTTTCAGCGACAGCTAGATCTGCGTGGAGAAGCACTCCATTTCGATAGGGAAACGACTCCAACACTTGTGCGAATCGAGGCGTGAGAAGTCTTGTTTCACTCCAAGAGGGGAACGCGTTGCATTTTAATGAGCGTGTGCAGTGTTACTGAAATGATTCCTGACATCAGCTCATTCACAGGAACCCGTTCTCGCATTTATTATTGTCTTTCATGGGGCCCTGAAGAAAGGAGAGGGGACGTAGCAAACTTTCGGGGGCTTCACATGTAAAAAGCGGTCTCTTTACAGACATTATGCCTGCTCTTCCTTTAACAACCCGTAGAAAAGTGTTCCTCTTCTGACCGCTCCTTCTCCCCTGGTCAAATGTGGGAAAGCTAGAAAAACTCAGCTGACTTTAAAACTGAAGGAGTAGAATGTATGAAACAAGGCCTTTCTCTGAATGCTCCTGAAAAGCTGAACCCTGACCTTGGCATCTCTCAGCGACAGGGGAAAATTAGAACCAAGGAGCTCAAAGTGGCAAATTCCCTCCACCTGAGTCTCAGCTGACTCTTGGTAGAGTTCACAGTGAATTCCTAGGTTTAATGTAACACCAAATGGCATTTCCCAGAGAGAAAAGAAGCACTTTTGGCCAGTTTTAAAATATAAAAAAGTGACATTGAGGGGTTTTTATAAAGGGATTCTATGGAATGTCCAATTGGCCTAGATCTCCACCCCCAAACATGATTCCATTAGAACTAAATGTAGAAGTGTGCATGTCACTGGACCTCTTTTTCCTGACATTTATCTTGTATTAATTAACTATTATTTATTTCCCTCTTGTGAGTTCTGCCCTTGTGTTCATCTACTTTTATGTTTCAAAGCAACAGTATTATAGAAAAGAGCAAATAGAAGAAAAAATAGCCAATATCCATCTTAATGATTTTCTTTTTATAAATTCTTGCATCCTGCTTTGTAGAACTTTACACGTATATGTGTTATACATCATATCATATGTGCCATTTTTATAAGCTGCTTGTTTTTTCAGGTAAAAATCAAACATATTTTCATGTTGTTGCCTACCATTCATAGCCATGATTTTAATGGGTTAATCACCAAAATGTTGCTGTATATTGTTTACTAAGTTATCATTCGTTGAAAAATTAGATTGTTTCCAGGCCTTGATTGTATTAACAATACAAGGAACATCTTTGTGCACATAGATTTTTGCTTTCATTAAATAATTCTAAGGATTTCTAGATAAAAAAGGCACAAATAGTCTTATGGGTCTATCAGTGGCGTTTTCTTCCGTTTGTAGGTTCCATTTTATTTGTAATTGAGAAATGGTGAAGTACTTCTGAAAATGTTCTTATGATGCCGCTCTTAGAATGAATTTAATTCTTCAACTGGATTAGTCGTCTATTTCTAAAATTGAAATATTTCTTAAAACTGCTTTGAAATTTTTGCTTTTGGTGATTAACTTATCAATATTATGGCACAAATGGATAGTGTGGGCCATAGCTCTAAGAATATGTGTGCCAATGACAAATTTTGAAGATGTAGCCCTCCAAAGGCCTTTTTTAAAAATGATGATCCCAAGTCTTAATCCATTTAAAAATCAGTGATAATGTATCTTTCCCCCTCAATGTGTCCCCAAAGTAAGTGAAGTTTACTCTATGGCTAGAGCAAGTAAAGTTTCCCAAAGTTGGAGTGGCAAGACCTGACCAAGAGACACATTTTTCCATCAACTACTTTGGGCATTCTGTCCTCACCTCCTCTTGGCAAGCATAATTTCATCAGCTTTTTAACCATGTGTAATCATTTCCTGAAATAGGGACTTATAAAGGGGATAGTGTTTACAAATTGAATTTTATATTCCTCAATTTAAGTTTACAAAAAGGCTTTTTTTTTTTTTTTTTTTTGCTAATTCTCATTCATTGACTCATCAACAATAAATTTCTGTCCATTGTATGTGGGAGAAACAAGGATATAAAATGATCTTTTAAGTGGGATAACTAGTAGAATGAAGAGGTATATGCTAATGCCATACAGAGTTGTATGTGATATGAGTTTCATCAATAAAATGTTTTAGAAATTCAGAGGTGAGAGCCCCTCTTTGGTAAGGAAAAGGAACACTGTTACTGCCCTTGTCTGATTAACAGATGAGCAAAATGCTTAATTTATAACAGAGGAAAAGCATTCAAACCTGTGTAACCTGGAATGTTTTCAGATATTTGCTCCAGGTATGCATCCTGGAGTTCTGCCAAACCTGTTGCTCATGAAAAGTGATCGCATGGAACAATTTTTAAATCTGCTGACACCATAATTTAGTGTTTTGAGATATGATCTGCTGCTGAGATACAAGTTCAGGTCATAAACCTTCTCAACTATATATCTGACATCATCCTAGGTATATTTTGTCGAGTGGAAAATCAAGGCAGTGAATGGTGCCGTTGGCTGTTTTAATTTAATATCTTATGTTAAGGGACGTAAAAGAAGTCTAACTTCCACTCAAAGACACCAACAATTTTCAACAGTGAGACTGTTGACTATTGGGAAAGGACAAATGCAAAAGTTTCATTCAAAGAAAATATTCAAAAAGAAAATAAAAAAAAACATTCAAAATCACCTAAACCAAGAAAAATATTTTTAGTGTACAGAAAAAAAAAAAAAGAAATGACAATTTAGTAAACCTTTGGTAAAAGAATTAAAAATAATTAAAGACAAACCTAGTAATCTGTTTAATACAAGATTTAATGTTCATGGGTATTACTTGAGGGAGAAAAATGTTGACAGTGAAGGAGGGTTACCAGACCTTGAATACCTGGCCTTTGTTATACCCTTTCCCAAACCCCTGCATCATCTCCTTGGAAGAGCCTAGAAAACCCCAAATCTAGTGTAACCATTTTAATCATAACATTTAGAGATGAAGGGATGGAGCACACAAGATGAGTTGACTACAGGAGGTCACTGAATTCATTAATGGGACAAGAGGCCACTGTGCCCTTCTCTTGAACTCCATCTTGTCTGCTGAGAGGTTTTAGTCCTCCTTTCACGATTTAAGACAGCTCAGCCCGGACCTCTCTTCTCAGAGTTCCCAGACTTCTCAGCAGAGCCAATGATTCGTCTTAACAATGACTCAAGCTAAACAGGTTATAAACCATTTCTATAACACACACACACACACACACACACACACACACGACCTGGTTCCTTTCTGTGCTCAAAAGCTTATGAGTCACACTGCTGTCTCGCCAGGTACTGAAACTGGAAAACTCACATCCTCCCTAATCCCTCATTTTCCCTCCAGTTACATCCACACAGTCACCATCTCCTGTTGATTTCAACTCCTAAACATCCACAGATTCTCTGCTTTTCTCTGCCTTTCCTTGTATTCATCTCGTTTTGTTCAGAAGTCTGTACAACTTCCTAATACATCCCCTTGCTTCAGTTCTTGCTCTCACAGTCTAATATTTTCCGCACAAGGGGAATGAAAACCCTTCAAAAGCCATTAATCATATCATGTGACTTTTCGGTTGAAGAGCCTCCCATTACTGTTCAAATTAAAATCTGTTTTTTTATTCTTACCTACAAGACCTTACTTCACCTGGCTCTGACTACCTCTCCAGCCATATCTTCTCCCTCTCTCCTCACAGACCATGTTGCTTCTGCTACTCTGGTCATCTGTCTCTTCCTCAAACTAGCCAAGCTTATTTTGGCCTTAGGATATTTGCACAAGGCACTCCTCTTCCTACCCAGAAATCTTTGTTATTTTCAGGGCTGGGTGCTGCTTGTCCTACAAGTCTTAGCTCAAAATGTTACCTCCTCAGTGAAGTCCCAGACCCCATAATTTAAAGTCATTCAAAAGTCTCCTTGATAGGTTGGACCATTTAAAATTGCCAATATTCAACCATTTTTGACCTATCAAAAACATCTCAATTCACAGTTTAATTAGTATTCTCATTATAGCACTTACCAGTACCTGGTATTTTACATATATTTATTTATTATCTCTCTCATTAGAGTATTTAGTTTGTGTGGTTAACTGATATATACCCAGTACCCAAAATATTTCCTGGTACATAACAGATAATGAATGAATTGAACGAATAAAGTGGTTACTGTTTTTCTTCCTCATCAACTTTACACTCCCTGAGGCCAGAGGCTTCACCTATTTTATTCACACTCTAATGCCCATAGTTACCACAGTAGTGGTGGTATATTATGTGGAATGAATGAATACCTAACTCACTCCTAACTCCCAGTTCACTAATTCACTCTCCATATCCTCATTTCTGTTCCAATCAGCAAAGTATCTGAATTTGATACCATGGAAAATTTTTACATTCTCTGAACATCTGATAGGCACCTATTATTCCTTCTATGCAAGAGAATGATCTAGATCAGGAATTGACAAACTTGTTCTATAAAAAGCTAAAGAGCAAATAGTTTTTGATGGCTACACAATCTCCTTTGCAATGATTCAACTCTGCCATGGAAAGTGAAAGTAACCACAGTATGTAAACCTAAGCTTAGGTGCAATCCAATAAAACTTTATTTACAAAAACAGGCAGTGGACAGGATTTAGCCTATAGGCCATTGTCTACCTCTCATCTATTATCTAATGATTTGACCAATACAGAAATAGAAATGTTTTTGGTGTATAGTTGGAGAGATGTTTCCAATCTTATCTGACAACAAGCATTTCATAAAATTGCCTTATTATTGGGAAAAAAGTTTTTTGTTTTCTTTTTAATGTAATATTTTTAGAAGGTTTTATTATTTTTAGAGAGATGGGAAGGGAGAGAGAGAGAGAGAGGAAGAGAGACATTAATG
This sequence comes from Noctilio leporinus, assembly GCA_004026585.1. NCBI lineage: Eukaryota > Metazoa > Chordata > Mammalia > Chiroptera > Noctilionidae > Noctilio > Noctilio leporinus. The sequence continues at coordinate 290,702 of PVIW01001230.1, forward strand.
TATGGTTGCCTTTCACCTGCCTCCAGCTAGGGACCTGGCTGGAGACCTGGCTATGTTGCCCTGGTTGGGAATCGAACCAGCGACCTTTGGGTTCGCAGGCTGGCGCCTTATACACTGTGCCACCAGCCAGGGCCAAAAAAAGTTTTTAAGAGAGCTTGGTAATATTTCAGAGGTCAAAGATGTTTCAGATCATGAGCACTTTATCTCACAAAGATGATTGTAATCTGGAGAAAATTTACAGTTTACTACATCCCTGAAATGTTTGGGTGATGGGCCTTAATGCTATATAAGAAAACACACTCTGACCTGATCCCTTTCTGAGTGTATGAGAAACTCCCGTTAATGAGAACAGCACATGTTGATGGAAAAAATAGACCAGCCCCTGACATGTTGGGCCTCCTTTCTTTCTTTTTCGTTGCTTTCTCTCGCTCATTTAGGAGACATTTCCCTTTCAAATGCCTGATACGTCTCCCAAGATGAATTCCAAATTCACAGAGGAAAGCTTGCTATGTAATTTTGAATGAATGCCATGTAAATACCCTTTGGCTCACATTATGTGACATCTTGGAGATACTTGGAGGAAGGACAGATTACGTGGAAGCTCTTTTGGTGTCCCCTCTGGGACACCAACTTCAGAGGCCATCTGAAGTTTAGGGTTAGTTTTAGAGGATGAGATAAGAATTATGAACACTTTCTATATGCCAGGAATTAGACTGAGTGCTTCCTATTTCACATCTCATTTAATCTTTGCAGCAACACTATGAAGTAGGTGCTCCCACATGCCACAACGTGGACTTGGTTTTACTAACTAAGCCAGTACTTAATAGCAGTGCCATATACTGTCCTGATATAGCACCTTTCCTTAGTTCATTGGTAACTTGACGAAGCATGCTGCCTCAACTGTGCCTCAGATGGGAAGAATTTGCACCACATTATTCTTCCTTTTCCCACAGGAAAGTCTGAAGAATTGTGACCTACTTACTATAAGGCACTTTTAAAAAACCTCTGCAAGAACAGGGGGCAAGTAGGCTATGAGAATATAGAGAAGATCATGTGATAATTCTCTAGGTAGAATGAATTACTGTATATGTTTATAAAACTGAATACGAGATCTGGGCCTCTTAAATAATTTATTATATTGGAGAATAATCTACTTTTCACAAAGCATGACTAATGTAGCACATGATATAACTAATAATGACAAAGGTTATTATAAGATCACATAAAAAATGCAGTTGAATTTTCACCTCATCCAGCATTCACAAGAAATAAAAATACCCTCATGAGTTGTTTCCATTCCATTGATACAAATGATCAGTACAAAAATATTCATTAACAATTATTTTCCCCCTCATGAATGGGTCTGCTTCCCTAGTGGGCTGAACCAGCAACATATCAAGGACAAAATCAACAAACACAGATCATTTGAAATTTCCGTTAAGAGAAACACAAGAAGAAATTTCTCAGGTAATTTCCCAAAGGTCAGAGACCACAGTGAAGCTATTTTCCCAAAATAGAAAACCACCTGCTACTTTTATCCCACCATTTAGGAATAGAAAGCAAGAAAGTGCCACTTGCCTCCCTACACTCCCCAAATATTAAATATTCAGCCTCAAAGGCCCAGAGTACCAGAATCAAATGCTACATAGGATGTGCTGAGGGAGAGGAGAACAGGTTTCCTGTCTGTTCTTATGCAGAGCCCCATGCTGCGCTCCTTTCTGCATTTTAATACAATATGACTAGGTCCCTCAAGAGATCAACCACTCACCCTCCTTTCTTCAATTCTATGTTTAAAATATCTCCACTCCTCACCCCCTATATTTTTCATGAGGACCTGGACTACTTCTTCTTTTTTTTTTAACCACTGTGTCCCTACCAGTACCTAGCCCTGACCCAGGTTTTCTACTTCTGATATTCAGCTGAGAACTTTTCACAAAACCCTCCTTGCTGCCAACCCAGTTCCCAAAGAAAGGAAAATATCCTTCCCCTGACTGTTCACAGCACTGAATCTAAACCTGAAATCTCCAGATGCAAGTGCATATTTTCTCCTTTGTCATATTTCTATACATCTTTGTTTCATCGGTAGGCTTTAAACTCTGTGAAGATAGATAAGATCCATGTCTGATTCATCATTGTGTCCACTTGCATCCTATCCCCAGACACTGCATTTTGCTCAGCCAGTATTTGAATGGACATCAGCACATTTCTCATCATAAAATGAGAAATTGAACCAGATTATATATCTAAGGATTCCCATTCATAAAATTATATGATCTATGTGAGATAGAACAAAGAAGCACTGTCCCACAGATCTTAAGTCACACCTCTAAGCCATACCATACATCCTTTGCCCACACCATAGTTTTTTTTTTTTTTTTGGAAGCAAAGCACTTCTCTTTATATTGATTCTCCTTTTCCTTCACAGATCTTTTATTCACAACCCTTCTGTAGAGTAGGTAGGCTGAACTACAAACCTGTTTTCAGATGTTCTGTCTCTGAACTCAAGCTATATTATAAATCAGCTGTTGCAGGGATGCATTCTTCAGACATGCACTCACATTAGCAGTCATGTGACCATTCCTGCAGGGCTGAATATTGCATCTAACCAGGTTGCAGGTGTTCCCTTAACCATGGCTTTGGAACTCCATTTTCTTTTTCATTGCACAAGTTTTTCATTTTTTACGGAGACACAAATGCCTAAGCCAGAAAAATAGTTAGAGACCCATGGAATGGCAGTTTTGTGTATTTTCTTATGTTTCCTGGAGGATAAGTGAATGATTTTGTAAACTGGAAAAATGCTGTCCTTATTTAAGTTTGGCATTTACAAATGGAACTTAATGCTTCTTCTGAGCCTTGGCATATAGCCTTCTACCATCATTATCTTCATTATTGATCGTAACAACCATTAGTGCCCAAAGGCTGAAATGCTCTTCTCTTCTTCTCCATGAAAACACGTGTATTTAAAAGGTTCATTCTAACCTGAGCTCCTCAGCGTAACTTTGCCTGACAACCCTCTTCAAATTGGCTGCTTGCCTCATTGCAACCTCCTCAACACTTAGTTATCACTCTACAGAGTGATAGCTAAATCCAAATAGCTTAAATAACTATTTGGAATGTGGATTTTTTTCAGAGCATGATTGACACCTATCATTTTAGTTTCAGTTATACAACACAATGATTTGATACTTGTATATGTTGAGAAATGATCACCACAGTAAGTCCAGTTAACATGTTACCATACATACTTACACATTTATTTTTCTTAAGAACTTTTAAGATTTCCTTTCTTTACAACTTTCCAATACACCATATGGTATCATTAAGTATAGTCAACATGCTTTACACATCTCCAGGATTTATTTCATAACTGAAAATTTGTACCTTTTGACCTCCTTCATTCATTTAGTCCATCTCTCCCACCTCCGTCAGCCACCAGTCTGTTCTCTATATCCATGGGCCTATGAGCCCAATTTATTGTTGATTTGTTTTAGGTTCCATGTATTAATGAGATCATATAGTATGTGTCTTTCTCTGACTTATTTCCCTTGGCATAATGCCTTCAACGTCCATCCATGTTATTGCAAATGGGAAGAGTTCTTTCTTTTTATGACTGAATAATATTCCACTGTGTATTTATACCACATCTTCTTTATCCATTTATCTGCCAATGGGTACTTAGGTTGTTCCCCTGTCTTGGCTATTGAATAATGCTGCAATGAACATAGGGGTGCATCTATCTTTTTGAGTTAGTGTTGTCATTTTTTTTTTTTTTTTGATAAATACTCAGAGCATAATTGCTGGGTCATATATATGTTAGGACTATTTTTAATTTTTTGAGTAACCTCCATACTGTTGAGCATCTTTTCATGTACCTATTAGTCATCTATAGTATGTCTTCTTTGAAGAAATATCTATTCAGATTATCTGCCCATTTTAAAACTGGATTATTTGTTTCGGTTTGGTTTGGTTTTTCCTTCTTTCTTTTTTCTTTTTTTGCTATTGAGTTCTTTATACATTTTGAATATCATATATTATCAGATATATGATTTACAAATACTCCCATTTGGTCGGTTGCCTTTTCATCTTATTGATAGTTTCCTTTGCTGTACAAAATGGAATGTGTTTTTGACTTAATTATCTATTTCTTTGGGTTATAGAATAACTACCATGAAAGCAGAAACCACATCCCCATTAGAAGGCCCAGCATGAAATGTGCACATTTAAAAGACATAAAAATATATAATTCTTTTACTTATATATGGAAAGTAGGATTGGGTACTCTTCAATAGCATTATGTTCAGGGAAACAAGAATATTTGGGTCCTGATGTCAACCCAAAGTTTCCAAAGGGACTAAGGATGGGTGGGCCAAGATGGGACCCATTAGTTTCTTAGCTGAGGATTCTAAAAACCATTTTAGAATGGTTTGGGAATCCCTGGAGGGGCTGAGACATTCTATAATATTTGGCTGGCCTTCTCCACTGACATTTCTGCCATACCTAGACCCTCATGGCCTGAGAGAAACACTGACAGACTGAAACACAGTAATAGTGTATAATTAAATGTTCATTGGTACAAAGGCCCAATATACATAAATCTAGTGAGCTGGACTGGACTGTTAGAACACCCATTTTTTCCCTAATCTAATCCAGATTGACCCAGATAACTTCTGCTCTGTTTTATGTTGAAACCTCAGTCTATTTAGTTAGGAATGTTTCAGATATAGATAACCAAATATTGAATGTTTCAGCACCATTTTACAATGGTCTAAACCAAGAGTTGGCATTTTTTTAATAAAGGGCCAGTTATTAAATATTTATAGCTTTGTTGACAAACTATATGGTGTCTGCCACAACTACTTAACTATGGCCTTGCAGCACAAAAGTAGCCAGAGACAATATATAAGTGAATGGACATGGTGGGATTCCCATACAACTATTTACAAAAACAGGCAATTGTCTGGATTTAATTCATAGGCTATATAGTCTGCTGACTTCTAGGTGAGCCAAGGGTCCGTGTATGCACCACTGAGACTTAGACCTTTGAGAGCCAAACAACCAGGATAACAATAGGAAAATTGAAAGCAACAAAAGAAAGTGTTCCCCACTTTCAGTTAGGCACTGAGCTGGCCTCAGCTGTACTGGGCTTTAGCTCCTGGGAAGAAGGGAGTGTACAAAGAGTGAAGGAGGGATAGTTAAACTTTCTCTGACCAACCCAGGACCACCTTTCATTTGGCTATGTGGAGGCAAGCACAGAGCACACTACCTTTTAAGGAAGACTCAACGCTTTTAACCCACCTGACCTTGACAATGACCTGGTCATAGCAGAAACTCATCCCATTGGGGTAGGGGGACAGATTATAAAATGTGACTAAGGGATTCCTGAAAAACATACCCTACAAGGATCATAGGAGTTGTGGAAGGAAGGCAGCTGGAATAATTTACTGCCCATTGCCCAAGAGAGCCAGAAAATGACTTCTTGAAGAAATAAAAGTTGACTTTCAGAGCCTTTGGTGTGTATCCACAATTGCTGTCTCATTACCACAAAATCAACCGCTTCTTTAAGATGTGGTCAAGCATTTTATTATTAAACAGAAATAAAGGTCATTTCTTGATTGATGCTAGATTGAAAACATGCATGATCATAAGCAAAGAGATTTAGCATCTCATCGAAGCCCCCATTTCCTGCTTATATCATGTACCTCAACAGAACCAAAATAGTATTTTTGAAGGGATTTAGGATTATGAACTGGCCCCAGGCCAAATAAAGTAACATTGCTTTTCCAGCTTTCTCATACATTATAAGGCTCTTCGGAGAAATCAATCAGTTACAGCTTCCTAGGAATTTAAACCAACATAATTTGACATCAGGGAATTTACATTTTCAAACTTACTTGCAGCAATGCAGCAGAAAATGGGGAAGGAGTGGGGAGCAGAAGGCTTCAGATAGTACAAGGAGTGTGCTGCGGCTTCCTGTGTCACTGCCCCATGGATGCTGCCTGGAAGACCCGAGTCAGGAACGCTCCAGTGGGAGCTGAGTTCTTCCTGAGAATGAGAGCTTTCTCTACTCTTGCATCTTAATAAATCACCACTTTACAATAAATTGTCCTTCGGTTACTAGATCAAAAAGGTCAATTTCCTTTGACAAAGAACTAGAATTATACCAGAATAGGACTTCAACAAAATCACTGGATAGGAAAGTGATTTGAGGCAGGATTTCTTTCTGAAAGACTTTAATTTCATTCTTTTTCCTGAAGAGTTAAAAAACCTCCTTAAGCACATGCCCTCACCCAGATTCCAGTCAGGCCCTTCCTACCTGATGCCTTAGTCCTCCTCCTTCCTAGCTGCCCCCTCTCCCCTCACAGAGCAGGAGGCGGATTTCACCTCTGGGCACCTGGCATTGGCAAAGAGGGACAGGGAGTGGTAGGAAGGAGCAGCCTGCGTAAAGCAGGACTTTTTCCATTAATATTTCTGTAAGAAAGGAAGGAAATGGTCCTTATTGTCATCTTTGAAAGCAGGCTAAGTGTATTTGAGGAAAATAGCTCCTGAGGGCATAGATTTTGTTTTATTAAAATCCAATAACTGGGTTGGAGAGTAAAACCTGTGTCCCTAGTCCCTGGATGAGTATTTGCCTCTCGTCTTCTCATTACGGAAGGCGGGCAGGAAAGTGTTTGCCGTTTATTGGGCATATCTTCGGCAGAGCTCTGTCGACGGAACTGGTGTGCTGTGCTTTTGAAACCTGATGTTAAACTCTGTCTGCAATCAGGCAGAGCTCTCTAGAGGAGAAAGCTATATTAAGCTTTAATTCTCCAGTTAATTTTTTGTTTGTTTGCCGCTATAAAATTGATTTACTTGTTTTTTGCTTATTCTCTGCAGGTCACCATTCACAAGTCAGCAGTCCCCGAGGCACTCTCAGCCAGCCCATTAGTTAGATGGGGATCAGAGAGAAATATTTTGCATATCAACTTCCACCATGATAAAGTAGAGAGAAAGAGATCTTGAAGTCCTGGACTCTTCATTCATAGCTTGGGTGTTTCACCCTGGTAATTGGCTTTAAATCCCTTTTGATCATCATTTCTTTCTTCTTTGTTTCTTTCTTTTTCTTTTCTTTTTCTTTTTTTTTTTTTTTTTGGACAATGTTTTGTCTATATAAAAATAGTGATTTTTTTTTTTAACTTGTGGTAACAGCTTTCTCCCACGTAGATATTTTGCTTTCATTAACCGCTGCAACTGTATTTGCTGGGAAACTTTCATTTCCAAACCATCAAATGAAAGTTGAAACCGCATCTTGAGGCAGAAAAGCTTCTGCCTTTGCCATTGGGCCACTCAGAGGCTTTGGTTAATGAGAGATTCAAGTAAGGGAAAACAAACCTGCTCTAGAAGGTCACAAAAGATGCCCCAATGTTTCACAAATCTATTGATTTAAATATGTTGGACTTCTTGTTGTATGTGATTTAAAAACTAATCTGGGGAAATGATTCAGGGATTAGGAAACATAATTGGTGGGCACAAGACAGACGGGGGAAGTTCAGAATAGTGAAGGAAAGGGTGAAATCAAAAGGACTCGTATGTAGGACCCATGGACATGAATTAAGGGGTGTGGGACTGCAGGAGGGAAAAGGGTGCTGGGAGGAGGAGAGCAAAGGGAAAGGAAATTGGGACAACTGTAATAGCATAATCAATAAAATATACTTAAAAAAACTGATCAAAGGCAAATTTGGTTAATTTTGTGTTATAAGGTGTTCTGGGAGCTGCCTCTCTACTTCTGACTTTAGAGAAACCTCTTTTTAAAAAGATATTTGCTGAAAACCTAAGCTACCTGATTATAGCAATCAACATGTTTTGAGTATATTGAGTGTATTTTGCAAATGCATGGCTTAATTATGACATTCTCTGTGTCCCTTTTCCTGTCATTATTTTTCTCTGCATTATGCACATACTGAATAGCCAATGAGCTTTCTGTAAGGGGGGAAATCAATAAGTGGAAAATTAAATGTCCAGTTAAGTAGCAACAAGTCTCTGGATAGATATTGAAATCAAGTCATATCTTAAAAATACAGTCCATTCTTCTGAGGGGCCTTGGATAAACAAACTTAGTATTACTCAGACTAATCATATGGTACTAATTTGCTGCCTTGCTTTTCCATTAAACTCTCCCCAGGTGATTCCATATAACAATTGTGTCTGGTATATTCCAGATTTAAGTAATGGATTAGAGTTTAGCAGAGAGTCTTTTAAAAAGACAGCGTGTAACCAGAGGCTCTCCTAGAATTTTCAACATGAAAACCTCTAGTATGGGAAAGATAAAATATGTTAATATACACTCTTCTGCCCTTTCCTGAAGAAAGAAAATTGGGAGTTGGAAAAGGAAATGGAACATCTATCTGTAGGTCAGAGTTATGTGGTGTCAGCAGTTTAGACAGGTTACTTGGAAACTAGTTCTGGAAGTTTCTGGATTGTACAAAACAAACCGGGCAGCAGTGGAGGGGGAGCAAGTGCATGAAGAAAATGGATGCTTCACATGAAGCAAAGGGAAATGGACACATCTGTTTATGTTAGGCTGCCTTTGTCCTGAATTGGGGGCATTAACACTATTATGTAGTACAATAATGTTGGTGAACCTGCTCCCATCCTCAGCATTTTGTATTGTAATTTGTTCCTGAGGCCTAACCTGTGCCAGAAAAGCATACTTCTGAGCAAGACAGACCTGAATTCAGATCCAGTTTCCACTGGATAGCTCTGTGGCAAGTCATGATCTGAGGTAGCCTGCCTTGAGGGGTTGCTGTTAACTCATCGGTGATCTTTGTAAAACGTGTAGCACGTATTTCTCACACACACAGAAAGCAAGCTAGCGGTGCTATCAATATCACTTATACATAAAATCAAACACTTCTGATCCTCTTGGGGTTTATTTTGTGGTAAATAAAATTGTTTAGGCAGCACCTATATGGAAACAGCCTTTTGAAGCTACCAAGCACAATTTTAAGAGGTAATCATATGCCATTCATTTTGTGTTAATAAGAATATGTTCAGGCCCTGGCTGATGGCACAGTGGATAAGGCACCAGCCTGCGAACCCAAAGGTCGCTGGTTCGGTTCCCCAGCCAGGGCACATAACCAGGTTGCAAGCCAGGTCTCCAGCCAGGTCCATAGCTGGAGGCAGGTGAAAGACAACCATACATTGATGTCTCTCTCCCTTCCCCTCTCTCTAAGAATAATAAATAAAATCTTTTTTAAAAAAAGAATATGTTCAGTGACCCTCACATCTGATCTGTCAGAGCAAGGTCACCCTGTCCAGGTATGTGCACACAGATTAGTGCCAGGTGACCAGAGCAGAGGACTCAAGCAGACCCGCTACCCCACCACTCAAATTGAACATCCAGAAAATGGGTTTTTACACTAGAAGATGAGGTTCAGTTTCCATTAAAGACAGATCATACAAACTACTTATTTGCAGGGGCAGATTAGAACCTTAAAAAGCAGTCAGCCTGTTTCGTAGGGCCTGAAGGAGGTCCCAACGTGCAGAGCTCCAACAAGCAGCGTGCCTTTTCCACATGAAAAGCTGACCTTCTGCACCGTGGCCAGCCTGGCTTACTGTATGTGTGGGGGTGGGGTGGAGTGGGAGGTGGGGAAGTGTTTCTTTTCCTAGAGGGATATTTGGTAGATATTGTTCATAGCATATGATATGAACTGGATAACTGGAAGGATTCCAGATCAGCCATATGGGACGAGCCCAAATTCGGGTTAATTGTGGTTGGAGCAGTTAACTGATTGTGTGTTCCCTGATAAGTCCATGCCCTGCACTTTTGTATTCTTATCTATTAAATGGAGATGATAGGTATTCTATATACTGTTCCAGGTTTTTGGATATTCAGACTACAATAATATGAAGCATATTCAAAATTATAGTTGCTTTTATTTCATTTTAGTTGTATTTTAAATTTTATTTTTATTTTTAAAATAACATTAAAGGAGAATGTGAAATAATTACGATCAGAAACAGTGCTCTGTGGTAGTAACACAATTTGTAGAAAAAGTGCCCAAATCAACCCAGCTCAAGAGCTGGAAACCATGAATTTCAGCATGACTTTAGCATGAAACTATTTTTTGCTAAACCCTAGTGGTCAATCCAGTGGCCTAATTTTAATCTTCATTGTACTTCAATTCTCAGAATTATTAACACTGCTGATTAACACTTTCTCCTTAAGAAGTTCCCTATCTTAGCTTCCAAGAGACTGTCCTAGTCTGGCCTCTCTTTTATGATCATTATTTCTTCCTCTCCTTCATTGGCTGCTCCTCTGCATGCATAGACTTTATCTTTGACCTGCCTTCCCTTCATTCTCCATGATGTCAAGCAGGCCTGCAAGAGGACTGAATGGAATTTGTGGAAGTGTTTTGTTTTGCTGCTAGGTTGTTATGTTTTAATCTGATTTTGCATGCCACACAACAGAGCACACATCCTCTAGTTCACACCCACTACCACTTGTTCCCCACCTCATCATTTCACAGGCACCTTTTTTGGGTGATTCCTGGAGGCATTTGAACTTGTAATTCTTCTCTGTACCTGCCCCTGAGCAAGCCAAGTTTTGAGTACATATGCACAATGACTCCCAGTTTCAACTTCTATCTGGAAAGTAATATGTACATTCTACCACCTATTTGGGTATTTTGTGGAGACCTAAAAATAGAGTCTAAATGGATACCAAACTGGATTCATCTGCTGAACTCTCCACATTATCCAACTCTCTCCTCAACTTGATCAATGACTTTATCCTCATCCCTGTTCTCCCTCATTAGAAACCATGGACTTACTCATTTAGTGTTTTTATTCAAACATGTGCTGAGCATCTTACATGTACCAGATGGTACGCTAGAGAATCCAGTGGTGATCATAAAGAGACCTGGTCCCTGCCTCATGGCATTTACCATCTAATTAGAGGGAAAACATTTGTAAAATAAAGCCAAAATGAAGACAAAATTGCACCTATGCTGAGGAGTAGAGAGTCTGTAGTGCTATGAGAATTATATATGGGTCTCTGATCTAGTTAGGGTCTAGGAAAGGAGCTCCTGTGGAAAGCTGGGATCAGAACAGTGTGGGATGTTAGCAAAAAGGGCAGGAAAAGGTGTTTAGACATATTCCAGTCCACATTAAGGATTTTGTTTTCTCAAAGCCTAAGAGCACTAGAAAGCACTCACATTTTTCAGTGGAAAGAGTGCTGTAAAGAGATTTACATTTCCAAAAGTTCATTCCCAAAGTAGTAGGGAAAGTGAGTATGGGTGTGGGAAGGGTGTAGAGGCAACTGCAGATGTCCAGGCCAGAGATGACAGTAATTTGGGGTGGAACAATAGCAGGGGACTGGAGATAAGTTGGCAGCTTCAAATGATGTTTATGAAGTAAAATCTAAGGATTTGGAGCAATATTAAATATGGGAGTAAGGAAAAAGAAAATGCCAAGGACAGGGGTTTCTGACATGGGAGAAATGTCACTTGCTGAGATTGAATCCTCCAGGAAACCAGATTTAGGGTTGATTTTGGACTGTTGCATCTGAGGTGTATCTGATATACCGAAGAAGACATTTGAAGCTGTGAATTGAGTATATGGATCTGGAATTCTAAGGAGATGGCTAGATAAATCTATTTGTAATTGATTTCTATAAAGGAGGTAGCAGAATGCATATGTGGTGGTTAAATGCATATATGTGACATGGGCATGGAAAGAGAAGAGGCTTTATGACACAGGCTTAAAAAAGGCCATTCACCAATGGCAGAACCCCCGTCTCTTGCCACATATATTTAATTGTCATTAATTCAACTTCTTATTGAAAGCACCTCCCGAGTTAAAGTTCTTCCCATCTTCCTTACTCCTCCAGGCATAATGGAGGTCCTCATCGTTTCTTTGCAATGCTGTTAGATTACACAGGGTTTACTGGCATTTATTCTGGACCCAGAGCTTCCCTCGATGTTATGCAGTTATTCTCTTAGAATGACAAGCGTGATCCTTTTTCTCCACTACTCAAAGTTTCTGGGGCTTCTTGTGCTCTCATGAAGCACACTGTTTACATGTCTGCCCAGCAAGAATCTCATTGTATTGTTGCTACTTATTCAAGAACCTCTGTTTCCTCCCCAGCTGGAATGCAATAAGCTCTGTTATAGAGGCGGCTGGACTTCACCCACCTTTGCACCTGCAGAGCCTAAACAGGCCTTTGGCATTAGGATGTGTGCAGTGATGTGAACTCCGCTGCCCTCTGACCTTGACCAACTCAAATGCTGTCATCTGCTTCTGCCTTCATTTTCTTCTGCACAAATACAGGTACCAACTATTGGTCTTTTACCTACTACCTCACAGGTACATTTTGCTGCAAGTTCAACAGGTTTTCCTGCCTCAAGGAAGGGAGTTTATAGAAACAATGCTTACAAGAAATAATAGTAATATATTTGCAGTCTTGCATTTTTAAGTCAATAGTTAAAACTGCTTTACTAGTTTAGGCATGACATTATTGTTACTCAAAAGCCCCCAAAACCCTATTGGGTTAAATTCCATACATTAATTAATTACGTGTGTTCAGTGAGAAAAAAACTCAAATTTCACTTTGGAGAACCTCAGGGGAAAAGACATCATTTTTAAGCAATTAACTATTTGTACTTGGGTGTAGACCTGATCTACTGCATTACTGTTTTTCCCCAATTTAGGTTCTTTGCCTAGTCTCTTTTCATATATATGCAAGAGACAGAAAGAGAGAAATAACATATTTTTGCATACATTTTGAAACCCAGTTATTGGAGTAAAGAAAATTTGATTATTTACTTATTACAGATTTTAATTTTTTATCTTGATTGGAAAACAGCTGGCTGACTCTAATAGCTTGCCTAGGATTGATGCATTCAGAAGAATCTACTTAGAAAAAAGTTTTCTGTGCATTTTTAGGATTTTCACTTGTGAGGAAGTGATGGATAAAAAGTAAATTCAAAATGGAATTTTTAAAAATTATTTACTTACTTGATTAGAGCTTAGATGTATGTGAGCTCTTGAAATAAGATATTTGCTTGAGTTAGAGCAAAAAGGCCTTAAAAATGGCATGTGTAATTCTATTGTTGTTGTTTTCTTGAAGGAAAAAGAATTATAATCAAAAAGCAGTTTTTACCTGGCTGGTGGCATAGTGGATAAGGTACCAGCCTGAAAACCCAAAGGTTGCTGGTTCAATTCTCTAGCCAGAGCACATAATGAGGTTGCAAGCCAGGTCTCTAGCCAGGTCCATAGCTGGAGGCAGGTGAAAGGCAACCATACATTCATGTTTGTTTCTCTCCCTCTCTGCCTCTCTCCCTTCCCCTTTCTCTAAAAGTAATAAATAAATCTTTAAAAAATCAGGAAGTACTTTTTAAAGTATTTTTGGTACACAGAAATGTAGAGGAAATATATACATATATAGATATACCTTGTACCCTCCAGAGTTCTAGTTAAAAAGAAATCTATTGTATAATTAGCCTATGATTGAAATAGAATATTATGTCAAAATTCAGTATCAGAGCACTCTCTCAAAGCAGTTCGTTTGCACAAATTCTGCATTTACAGGCCTTCCTGGCACAGCCTTATAGGATGAGAAGTGAAGAGTAAGAATCATAGCAATGGCAGGGATAAAATTGGTTATGAGGCTAGAGCCCCATCTGTGTGAAAGAAATGAGTTGTCACAATTCATCTCATGCTATGACCTTTCAGATTTAAGATTTATCTCTTCCTCTGCACAGTATGCTTTTTAAACTATGTGTAGACAATATAAACAAAGGTACTTTGTTAACTGAGCTAAATGTGTGTATGAGTGTATAGGTATGTAGTTTTTTGGTTTGAAAAACCTAATGTTTGTGTGTGTGAGTGTGTGTATGTGTGTTTTCCTACAGACAAAAAAATGGAGCAGCTGAGTTGTGTTTAATGCATGTAAAAATAATCAAAACAACTTAATTCATTTAAAAATATTAAGCTAAATGTAGTAGAGATAATAGTATTAATAATCCTGTACAACTATAGTATCACCTGCCATCTAAATAATAATCACATGGTAAGCCCTATTCTAAACACTTTAAATCTTTTATCTCATTTCATTCTTACAGCAACCCATAAAGTAGATACCATCATTATCCCTATTTTGTGGGTTTGATCCCTGGTCAGGACACATACAAGAATCAGCCAATGAATGCATAAATAAATGGAGAAACAACAAATCAATGTTTCTCTCTCTCTCTCTTTCCCTTCTTCCTCTCAAGTCAATGAAAGCAAAAATTTCTATGAGAAAAGGCATAAAAATTGCCCAAACTCATACCATTAATGGGTATGCTTATTTCAGATTTTTTGACAAATGAACAATGTCTACATTAAGCAAACCAAACAAACAAATGTTTATACTTACATATATGTATATATACACAGTTTTATATATTTATATAATAACACATGCACAGAGTGTTTTATGGCTGACATTATTGAAAACTCACCACAACTGAGAGATTCAAGCTGATTGTCCCTTCAAGTACCATTTAGAATTTATTCATATTATACAAATAATCATGATTATTAAAGTAGGGAGTGTAGCATATTAAAATCTATGGAAGAACTTTATGAACCCCTTTTTTATCATCTAAATAATGAGTTGTGTTATATGTATCACCTGCACTAAGGAATGTTATTAATAGCGTATGGTTATTATTTATTTATTTGGCCAGCAAAGACCGAGTTTCCCAGAATTTTTTGTTTGTTTGTTTCATCTCACAGTATTTCTCACCTCTCACTTTTATCAACGTAACCCAAAAATTTCAAATGCATATCTGCAACCTGAGACACTCTGCCAAAACTCTGAAGAAAAAAGAATAAAAGTAAACTAAGCTTGAGGATGTTTGAAATTCTTGTCAAACCAGACTTCACATCTCAGATATTCCCACTTCCTTAGCTCCATGTGACTTTGGGCTAATAATTATTCACAATCTCTTAACTGGAGCATCAGCTCTACTCATGTTAAGCCATACTTTTAGTAAGAATGTAAAGTGTAAACCTACTTAAAATGATGACTTTCCTAAGCAATGTCAGAAATACTTAGTCTCTGTAGCTGAACAGACGTGTGAGCCAAAGGAGGCCAGCGCAGATATGTGTCTGCGCATTCAAGCTGCCAGAAAAACAGAAGAAAATGTTTAGAACAATGAATTGTAAGTGGAAGGTTTCAGCCTTCATGGAGAGTTAACTCTCTAGCACTCACTCATCCCTCTGATTAAGAGGGGAAATCAGGGAAAGAGCATGGAACGGAGCCACCTAATGGAAATATTTCTTCAGACAGTGAACTTTCTGCTTGTCAGTGTTTGTCCTCTCTGCTTTCCTGGGCATACTGTTTTAATAAGCATTTGTAATTTTAATCTGCGCAAGCATTTTAAGTTTCCAAAGAGACTCAGATACTTATTTGAACTGTTTCGCAATTGGAAATTGGCGTTTATTTGGAGATAGCTCTAGGAAGGATCATTAGCTTCAATCCCCTTGGTGTTCCCTTGTATGTTTTCAGCGGGTCTTTTTTTGGGAAAGCTGCCAATGTTTTATGCTTCTAACCATGATAGTAAGATTTCTGTGTTCATATAAACTTTCATAATGCTCCAGTTAATATTTGAACATGTGTTTAAAATGCCTGCTATTTTTACTTAGAGGTAAATCCTTCATGAATTATGGCACTTATCTAGGTATCTAGAGCATTAGTGTACCTCTCCACATGGCCGCATGACGTAACAGTGAAGAGCACTGAGGACACCAGGCTGGGCGTCTACCTGGCTAGGAAGCTTTCAGTAAATCACTTTATTTTTCCAGGCCTCAGTTTCATGTGTGAAATGGTAAACTTAGACCAGATCTGGTCCATGTCTGGAGCTCTGATTACATGATGCTTATAAATCCATCTCCAAAGAATATCTTAAGGTTAGGGGGTAGGTTGCTCACACAGAGATATTTTAAAAACAACAATAATATTATCTTCCTCTAATGAGCATATACTCTCTCCAGGAGACATACAGAACTTGAAGTACAGCCTCTAATATTAATCCTTACAAATTCAGATTAAGGGGCTTAAGTCAACAAATGCCAGGGTAATCAAACCCTGAGAGGTTTGGTTTCTGATAAATTAAAACCTCTCACTTGAGCATTCATTTATTAATAAAATTAAACAGCCTACTCCTACTTTCACTGAATAAATTTTATGCAAATATTTAATTAATTGGACAGGGGAAAATTGTTAGCCTTTCCAGGGTACCCATTTATCTTGAGCTGGCCCTCCTTTGAGAAAGATCATTCTTCACCTTCGACAGGAAAGGAAACCAAGGAGCACAGAGACGGTGTTACCTGCTCAGTTCCTCATCCACATGTGGCCAGGATGGACTTCATGCCCACAGGACTCATGCTCTCAGGGTTACAAGATTTAGCAAACAAAATTCTAGGACAACCAGTTATATTGAATTTCAGACTAGCAATGAGTAATTCTTTTAGTATCAGTCTGTCTCAAAAAATGGCATGGAATATATTACGCTGAAAAAAATTATTTGTCATTCATCTGAACTTCAAATTGAACTGGGCACCCTGGGCCTTTATTGGGCAACCTTATTTATGACAGAATTCTGTGATAGAGTCTGACCTCTATGCTTTAAGCAGATGCCCTGGGGATGAGCAGGAGGAGGCCCTCTCTCTGGGAAGTTTTAAGTCTGGATGATGAAACGGAAACAATAAGTAGAGTGAACATGGAAGCATCCACAAGGGTATTTGAGTAGCCTTAGAAAATAAAGGACACTTGTTTGCCTCAGGGGCCTCATTTTGGATTTTCACCTTTGGAACCTAGAATTTGCCGTGAGCACCAGGGCAACTTGTGCAAAATAATCACCAAAAACAGATTTATAGAGCTCCGGTGTTTAGAGTTGGGAGGCCCCAAGAATCCATAGATTCAGATTCATTATTTCATAGATGAGGACACAAATGGACACAAAGTCAAAGCTAGTTGGGACTGAAATACAATGACTTGACTCCCTTCCCAAGGCCCTTTCAGGGAATGGCAAGTGAAGGATGTTCCAAGTGGCATAAGGCTGATCAGATAGAACTGGGTGATGACATGGTCTCCTGGAAGTTTTATGTGGGTCAAACTCTTTTAGTAGGTAGTTAAGTAGGAATTCTACTGTCCTGACCCAGACCCCCAAGCCATCAAGGGGCATGTTTTTATCCATTTTGCAAATATTTTTATATTTTCATGAACAGATGGTACTGTCCACTCACAAATATTCAGGATCTAAACACTTAAATATCAGGTTACCCTGAGATATTTGCCCTTCTTCCCTCATTTTACTAACTTGCTAAGAATTATTTTGTAGCTAACATGCTCTCTGTAATGTCTCCTTCAGAAAACAGGAAAGAAAGAAAAGAATCATTTATCTTTGCCATCTGAGAACAGACCACTCTGGAAAAGCATTAGGCAAAAAAAAAAAAAAAAAAAAAGTGTTTACAGAAATAGGTAAACAGGATCGATCCATAGGTTTTACTAATTTATCATGTCCTTGACCTAGGGTAGACTGTGGGTATGTTAGCACTTCCTCTGGACACGGAAGTCATTCACATTCCCTAGGGCATCACAGTGAAGCTAGATGATGCTTGGGAATTAGAGTTAGTTCTCAAAACATTTCTCAAAAGTACTCATGATTTTATTTTTCTGTATACAGAGAATGTTTTTACATAAAAATTTGTGTGTGTTTTAAAGACTGTGTATATATTTATTACAAAAATTAAATGGTAACAGCAAAGGATGAATATCATGAGTAGAGAAGTATAAATTACAAATTTCATTTGTCATTAGTGTAACTGTTTCTCCAGAGCAGTTGAAAATGAAACTAATTTTTATTAGGGAAATATAAAAGAAAACCCCAAAATACAACCTCATACTTACTCATTAGGATGGAATTATCAAAAAAATATAGCAAGTGTTGGACAGGATATGGAGAAATTAGAATCCTTTTGCACTGTCAGTGGGAATGTAAAATTAGTGCAGCCACCATGAAAAAAATGTACAACAATTCTTCAAAGAATTAAAAATAGAATTATCATATGATCTAGCAATTCCACTTCTGGTTTATACACAAAAGAATTGAAAAGGGAGGTGTGAAGGAGATAGTTCTATACCCATGCTTGTAATAGCATTATTCACAATAGCCAAAAGTTGGAAGCTACCCAAGTGTTCATCAGCAGATGAATGGCTAAAAAAATGTAATATATACATACAATGGAATATTATTCAGCCCTATAAAGAAAATTTTGACACGTGCCACACCATGGGTGAACCATGAGAGCATTATGCTGAGTGAAATAAGTCACACAAAAAGACAAACATTGTATGATTCCACTCATATGAGATACTCAGAATAATCAAGTTCATAGAGACTAAGTAGAATGGTGAGTGCAAGGGGATGCAGGGAGAGGACAATGGGGAGTTGTTGTTTAATGGGTATAGAGTTTCAGTTTTCCAGGATGAAAAGAGTTCTGGAGATTGGTTACACAACAGTGTGACTGTACTTAATGCTACTCAACTGTATGCTTAAAGATGGTTAACATATTATATTTTATGTGATGTATATTTTATCATAATTAAGAATCAACAAATAAGCAAGTGAATATATAAATAAGTCCAATGTGGTCACTTACTACTTTACTAAACCAATATTATTAAACATCTACTATGTTCTAAACAATATTCTAGACTAAGAGTATCCAGGGCTAAGACTTGATATTTTGATTTACTGTTATTGGCATTCAGTAAATAATCATGGAATGAAATGAATGGGAAAAAAGTAAGTAAATGCGCAGACTCAGTGAAAACGATGTTGCACATTTATCATGGGCCTGAGGAGAAGGGGGGTGAAGAAGTATGGCACTTATTAGGTATTTGCCTTCCATCACTGTCCCCTGAGTCACAAAATGAAAGGTAGCACATGTCTCCAAGACAGTCCAAGTTTAGAAGAAGAGGTAAAAATTGAAATTAAAAAATTGTGATGTGAATTTACAAGTTATGATACTCAGAATTAACTCATAACAATGATCTCCTGTGTTGAGGGATGGTTAATTATTACCACCTCATTTTCTTATTTTTTGTTATCTTATCAATGTATATGGACTAATATTCACCTTGAATATTGACTTTCCAACCTGCCTATTTTGTACACTTTTGATTCTTTTTTGATAAAAACCAATGTAAGCAAGCAAAGAACGATATGATTACAAAAACAGTCATTGGCATTTGCTTATTAACAACAGAATTGTTTACAAGTGCTTTTCTCTGGAAATCAATTCCTAATTTTGGAGTCAGGAGTGTTATCTTTGTCCCTACCTAATTATTAACAAGCTGTAGACCTTGACTGGATCTACAAATATGACATTCTTTCCGAGACTCATTTTATGATTTGTTATGTCTTTAGACTTCTGGAGAAGATTCTTTCCAGAGATGGCTTTCTGTTAGTTAATGAATTTGAAATTTTGGTGGAACCTAATCAGTTTGTGCAAAAATTATTACACATAATTTTAAAATATTTGATCATTTTATATTATTCGAATTTAAATATCTTCATTTCTTACCAGAAGTTAATTCAATTGCCTTGTTATGTTTATAGGTGCAAGAGGCTTTGAGATTTCAGGTCCAAGGGCTTCTTTTTGTTACCATTCTATTGAAAACTTTGAAAATGTACTTTTGCTTCTAAGCCATGTGCAGCCAATATCACCAGAGGTTGAGATGCCAAAGGAAGAGACTGAGGTGATTGCAATGCAAGTGGGGTGCACACAGCAGCTATGGCAGAGCTGAGATGGTTGACTCTTGGTCCTGCAGGGGTTAACTTCTGAGACATGATGTATACGGTCTAATGGAGCTCCTCAACATTCTAAGTGGTCCGTTAATCTTTGGAGCTATGCACTATCATTTTTAACGTACAATTGCCTTTTGTAAAATGCAACAGGAGCAACCCATAACCCATTGGCCAAGGTCGATTTGTTTCTCCCTATCATCATTTTTGGTCCTCTGTTCTATTCTCTGCCTGCTTGGCATCGGTATAGAAAGGTTATTGAACTATAGCCAGATGAGGGTCAAGATGTAGCAGCTTCCACTGAGAAGTTTTATAAGACTCCTTTCTTAACGCTGTGTGTGATGTACAGTAATAGAAGTCCTCCAGCTTAGATGTATAAAAGCAATTGTTTAGCCTAGGCTGTGAAAAGATTTCCAAAGGATAATACAAATTGTGGGCCATTTAATGCCATGAGTTAAAAAAAAAAAAAAAGATCAACAAGAAGGTATTGTAGAATTACAATAATGATACAAACAGTATTTAGAGCAGATTGTTGAAGTCTCAGTTACGATGTAATCATAGCTATTTTATAGCAATCGTCTTGACTTCAATGCAAGTTTATTCCCTAAAAGCTTTTTAAAAAATGTAGTGTAGTTCATATACTGCGTCACCCCATAATGAAGCCAAGCAAAATTGAGTCCTCATTTTATGTTATTTTCCCCCAGGTTCTTGAAGGATGCTTTTTAAAAAGAGGAATTAATAGCTTCCAAACCACTCTTTTCTTTTCTTTTTAGAGAACTTCCCACTGCTGATGCCCTGTGGGAAAGACTAAGGAAGGAAAAATAAATAAATAAAGGGGCTGTAGAAGAGAAGTCAGTCCAAATCAAGCCATGGAAATTCAAGAGGTTTTAAATTTTTTTCTTTTACATAGAGAATATTCACATAAAGAAATCGAGAGATTTATAGTTTCTATTATTTGGCTAGAAGCAGCACACGAGTCCATACTTCCTGTGTGTTAGTCATTTTCGGTTGCCTAGCTGCCAAACACAAATATATTGCAAAACTATTTTTTAGCACAATTGTACCCATCTGTCAAAGAATCTACTCCCCTAACTTGTTTTTAAATATGTTTTTTAAAAAAAGACAATAGACGTCATCATATCAAATTCCAAATTCCTAATTCCTGATTGCACCAACCTTGCTTAACCCTAAGATTGATCCCCAGTCTAGCTTAAATGTTGGGTTTGTCTGAGGCTGCATGAGAGAATTGCAGAAAATAAACCAAAAGTCCTGGAAACAGTCAGTGGTGGTCTCCTGAAAGATATTTTTCCTGTGAAGCCTGTAGAACAAAGAAATAAATGTTCTTACATGCTGAGATGAATTAAATTCCCAATTGCAAATTTCAAGTATGTTAGCATTATTCTAGAACAAATTGCTCTAGTGTTGACTTGTGATGGTGTAATGAGTATTCAGAGATACTTGAATATGATCCCAGATTCCCTGGTGTTTACCTCCTTAGGGTTGGCTGAGGGTCACGGCTAACACAAAGGGCAGCACCGGCACTTCTAGAACAGGGTTCACAGAGCCATGCTGTCTTCTCTGTGCCATGTGGTTGGCACAGACTGATATGCACCAGCTTCTTACAAGGTCTGGGGCCTGAGGAGGTGAATCAATAAATCCCAAAGTTGCTAGAAGGATGAAAATGTGATTGCAAGCTCAGTTTTCTCAGACTTCTCCTATGTGCAGTATAGGGATATAGAAAATAGAAAACTGGAACCCAACCCACAAAGACACCTTAGGGACCTATGATTAGTGTACTCAGAGAAGGCACATCAAGGACCTGTGATGGTGTACTCAAAGGCTAACCTCTACCTCGGCAACCTGTCCCATATCTGTATCTCCCCAAGAAAATGAGTACAGTACCTGGTACGTATTAGGCATTCAATAACTATTTGCTAAATGTGCAACATTTTGGGGAATTTTGTACAAATGGGTCCAACATAATATTTCCACAGCTACTCACAGACAGGTTGAAAAGCCCTTGGAGCATCTTGTAAGATCGCAGACCCAAAGACAAAAGGGATCATCAATAGCACAGAATCATTTCCAAAAGCAAGAAAACAGGTCCAGGGTTTTCTTTTGCAGTGTCACATTGGACTCAATGACTTGACACATGTCATTCTGACAGGAGAACAAAAGAGAGAGTAACCCTTTCTAGGCATAATTATAGCTTCAGATGGGCATGCCAGTGAACCAGTTCAATAAAAAGTGATGATCGATCATTTGACTACATAGTCCATGTTTCAGGGTTGTGAACCCATCTTGAGTTAAGGACCTTCTCCCTGCTTATAGCCTCAAAGTTACTTCTTCTTCCCTAGCGACTTGTTTTTACAGTGGAACTATTGTTGAAAACAAAAATAAAAAAGAAAAACAACAATTCAATAAACAACCTCTGAGAACATGCATTTGTAGCACTAAAATTGGTGGGGAGAAAAGAGGAAATGCAAATTCATCTTAAAAATAGCAAAGAGAAAGATGCCTGGGTGAGAATGACTAGCTATCTCAACTCTCTAGGACACAATTTTGGATTTCTCCATGCCAGATATATTAACAATATATCAACTTTTGAAGTTTTTTTTAGCCTCATATGCTATATAAACAGAAGTATATAAATGAATATTTTAATGTGAGTTCTGCAAAGCAAAAGAAATGAACAAAGAAAAATGTGAAACTACATCTTACCCTTCAGAATTTTGAGGGTCTGTTTTCCTGCATAAAACTTTTATGATAATGCCTTATGTCTATGGTTTGTCTTCTCTCCAAAAAGCACTATTATGGCACATAGCCCATCCTAATCAACCTGGTTAATGTAAGTGAAGCAATAGCAGACATAATTCAAAACCACAGATAATTTATTTTAAAAAATTTAGGCTTGATTCTGGAATGTGCATGGTATTTTTTGTTCCCAACTGTGTTTATTAGACTTATGCTCAGTTTGAACTCCTCCATAGCACACACCAACTGATGGTATAAAGAAACTGCCAAGACCTCTCCTATGGCGGGGAGGAGGCCAAACCAAGATTAAGAGCTTGCTGTAAATAAGCTACAAAGTGGGTAATTAGGAGCAGACAGCATTATCTCATTTATTCTCACACTGTCCCATAAAACTAACAAGGATTTGGAATCACGAAGAGGAAGGGAAGTATGGGAACAGACCTGAGTTAGAAAGGATGAGGAGTAGATTGGACTGTAAACACATAGGGCCATGCCCCATCCAGGTCATGTGTGTCACCCAGTGATAATTCTCACAGCAGCACAGAGTTGTTATTCCCATTTTACAGAAGACTCCAAGAAGTTGAGAGGTCAATCACCATGCCCAGGACACATGTACCTGGGGAATGGCAGACCTGGGAGTTACACAGAAGTTTTTACTTGACTCCTAAGCCTTTCCTCTTTTTACAAGAACTAGGAAGCTCACCAGACATCGTAAATATCACACTTGAGAAAGATATTTGGTTTTCTGTAATATATAATAAAATTGTAGAATTCATTAACGGCCCAAAAGGAAATCTCATGTGTTTATGATATATTCCTAATCATTCCTCTCAGATTCCTAATAGACACACAGTTCGTGGTTCTTTTACCCTGTTTTCTCTTCAGAGCCTTATCTTGGTGCTTAGCCAGGATGTCTGCCCAGGGTTGCCCCACCTTAGAATCACCTTTGTCCCTTTTCCTCTCTTTTCTCCAACCTTATCAAAATGGTAACAGAATTCTCATTCTGTTACATCTTCATGTCTGTCATGTTTATGCTCCTTAATATAAGTGGCTGTAGTGAAAGTTACGGGTGTGATGCCTGGACTATTGCCTTAGCTTCCTGACTTTAGCTTTGCATCTGGGAACTAACTGTGCCTCATGACTAGATTAATTGTTGAATGTTTGATACCTTCCCATGCATCAGCCCCTAAATTTGTATACCATGGTAGCCCTGTGCTTTTGGAGCTCATGGTCTAGTGGGAGAAAAAGACAAAAACCTGTAAATAAACACATAATTATGAGACCACAGAGCTCTAAGGGAGATCAATAGGGTGCTGGAATAGAGAAGAGTGAGAAAGCTACTTAAATAAGGAGGCCAGGGAAGGCCTCTCTGAAGAGGTGTTTTTAAGCTGACGTGGAACTGATCTTATAAAAAGTCAAGGGTGAATATTAAAGGGAAAAGTGTGTGAAAAGCTCCAAGACAGAAACTAGCTTGTCTGGCTGCGTATTCATGCACAAAAGAAGCTGTATCATAACTTGAGATAGAAAAAGCTTGCTTGGGTCCAATGGTATAAGTCCTTATAGTTCTTGTAGTTCATTTCCAAGTTTTGTACTCTGTTCCATGTGAGAGGAAAGTCATTGACAGTAAGAGTTTCTGTATGATGAGACATGTTTTAGGTTCTGAAAGAAAGCAGCTGTGGTTGAAGTGTAAAGAGCAAGGGAAACTGTGAAGCAAGATGAGGCCAGAGGTACTGATGGGGTAAGACTAGGCAGGGTGCATTAAGTTTTTTTACTTTTGTATCAGGAGTCACAGGAAGCCACAGAAGTTGTTTTAAATGAAAGGTGACTTGACCAGATTTGTTATGGCAGAGGGAAGGGATTGAGATAGGCACGAGAGAGGACGTAAGTTGTTTCAGAAATTCATGCAAGAGATAACATAGTGGCTTGGACTAGGACAATGGAAAAGGGTGGACAAATTTAAGGTAACTTAACAGGTTTTTTTTTTCTTTACTTATTTTAACTACTTTTGTTGTAAGCACTTAAGATAATATCTACCCTCTAGAAAAATTTTAAGTATACAGTCCAGTGTTCATAACTATTCTATATCCTATGTTGTACTTACTAATAAATATATCTTTAGAACTTATCCATCTTGCATAGTTGAAGCTTTGTACCTTTTGGCTAACACCTCTGTATTCCTCACACTCCCAGCCCCTGGTGACAACCATTCTGCTCTCTGGTTCTATGAATTTGACTATTTTAGATTCCTCACATAAGTGGGATCATACAGGATTTGTCCGTCTTTGGGCAGTGAGGCAAAGGGCAGAATCAAGGATGATGCCAAGGTTTCTGTATGGAACTAGAAGGAGAGTATTGCCACTTAGGAATATGTGGAAGATTGGAGAACAATTTGAAGAGGAGGAAGGAGTGATCAAGAGAACAACTTTGGACATGTTAAATTTGAGATAGCTCTTACATAACTCCTAGGTCTCCACACAAAGGTGTCACGTAGGCAGCTGTATCTGTTAGAATGGAACTCAGAGAAGAATTCTTGGCTAGAGATATAAATTGTGGAATAAAAAATGTAACAGATGGAAATGAACCATGCCAGGAATGAATGGGGTCAACTAAGGAGAGAGTATAGAGAGAAAGAAGAAAACTGGAAGGGTGGACCATAAGAGCCCCATTTTTTGAGGATGGATATAGAGAGAAGATCCATCAAAGAGGAATAGAGAGATGAGAAAATCAGAAAAGGGTGGTGTTACAGAAGCTAATAGAAAACATTGTTTCATGGGGTGGAATCAATAGCAGAATTAAATGATGCTGAACAACTGGAACTAAAACCAGAAGCTTTCCTTATTAGAAATGACAGCACTGAGGTAGATCATGACCAGCAGAGAGGTGGCTGGACAGAAGCCATTCTGGAATGGACTGAACTGGGAGAGAAGGAAGAAGATGCAAACTACTACTTAAAATACTGTTTAATTCTATTACTTCTTAGTGAGAGACTATAGATAGCTTTCTACTTACTGCCTGTACATTAATTCCACATTCCCTAGCCTTATTTTCCACTTGCCTTCCACAAAAATACTCTATTCTGGTCAAACTAACTTAATATTATTCCTCCTTACTTCTGCCTACATAAATTCTTACCCTAGGAATTCCCTACTCACTTCTGTGTGTCCCAGCTCCTGCATGGAGTCTTTCATGACTGCCCTGATCTTCTCATTCTCTGAATTTTTTAAGCATATTCTGTCTGTCACCCCTGTTGTGGCATTTATTAAACATTATTTTTATTTATATGATCTTTCATACCTTATCTTAACCAGAGAGTCGGATTACAATGGACATTACATTTAGCACTTTCCTAATGCAAAATATTACACATATTGGCACACAGTACTGTCTAAATGGTAGTGACATTCTCCACTCATAAAGTCCTGATTTTGGAGTCAATGTCAAGTAGAACAGACCAACACATTACACTACCCAGGTTCTATCCCAAGGGATAGGTTGGGAAAACTGACAAGATTCTTATACAGTGATGATATTTGGTTTTGCTTTTAATAAATTTGCTTTTTAACTTGTCTAAGGTTTATAGAAAAATTGCCAAGACAGTAAAGTTTTCATATATGCCATACATAGTTTCCACCATTATTAATATATTAATATAGAATTTTTGTTATAGTTAACCAATATTGATATATTATTATTACTAAATGTCTATAATTTATGTAGATTTCCTTAGTTTTGTTTTGCTTTTTACCTAATATCCTTCTCTTTTTCCAAGGTCTCATCCAGAATATCACATTACATTTAGTCATCATGTCTCCCTTGTCTCCCCTTGACTGTGAAAGGTGCTCAGATTTTCTTGTTATTGATGGCATTGGCAGCTTTGAGGTACATTGGTCCAATGTTTTGTAAAGTGGTCCTATGGGTTTGTCTGGTGTTTTTCTCAGGATTAGGCTGGAGTTATGGGTTTTGAGGAAGAAGACTATAGAGACAAAATGCCACTATTCTCATCACATCCTGTCAAGTGTACACATTCTCTCTATGGTTTATAATTACTGATGTTGGTCTTGATCACCTAGTGTTTACCACATTTCCCACTACAAAGCTGTTCTTTCCCCCCCTTTCAATGTTGTACTCTTTGAAAAGTCACACTGTACAGCCCACCCTTAAGGAATGGAGAGGGCACCTACATGAGGGCAGTGTATCTAACAAAAATTATTTGGAATTCTTTTGCATGGGAGAGTTCTCTATTATTCCCTCATTTAATGAGTTATTTACCCACTTATTTATGCCAGGATGGACTCATGGATATTTATTTTATACTTTGGATTATACTCCAATATGACTTTATTTTATTGTTTAAATTGTTCCAGCTTTGTTCACTGGATGCTCTTTTAGTCATCTCCTATGTCCTTTAACATACCTTCATTCTTATATTTGTTTTTTTGTGTTTTCTTATTTTACTTTGAATACTTTCTTGTTCAAAAACAAATGTTCCATGTGCATTATATGTAATTGCTACCAAGGTCTTAGAAACAGCCATTTTTCTATGGCAGGGGTCTCCAGCAGGTCCAGGGCCCATTAGGAGCTAGGCTGCACAGCAGGAAGAGAGTGGTAGACAAGAGAGCCAAGCTTCATCTGTACTTACAGCTGCTCCCCATTGCTTGCATTACCACCTGAGCTCCGTGTCCTATGAGATGAGCTGTGGCATTAGATTCTCATAGGAGCAGGAACCCTACAGTGAGCTTTGCAAGCAATGGATCTAGGTTGTGCGCTGCTTAGGAGAATCTAATGCCTGATGGTCTGATGTGGAGCTGAGGTGGTGATACTAGGGATGAGGAGCAGCTGCAAATACAGATTATCATTAGCAGGGAGGCTTGACTGCACAGAGACCATAAAAAATCAATTTTTTGCAGATGCATATAAAAACCCTATCAGTGAGTGGCAAGTGACTATCAAGCTGCATCTGGTGGCAGGCTATAAAGCTTCCCCCTACCTCTTCAATCTGTGGAAATTTGTCTTCCATGAAGCTGATCCCTGGTGTTAAAAATGCTGGGGACCACTGCTCTAAGGATCCCTGGCTCCATTTATTGGAGAATGGGATTAGGAACCATGATCAGGGCGCTAGGTATGCTCATTGCTACTATGTTGTCAGTGCATAAGCCCTCTTCGCTGACTGCAAGGAAATATGTGTGTATATTATATTAACCCATGCATGTATGCAATCTTTAAATAGTTCTATAGGTAACTATCCATATCACTATTAAGCTAAATATAAATTCATACCAATGTCTCCAACACTAATCCATTACCTTCTCTTGTTTACTTGCAAGCTCCCACTTTAGCAAACTCTCCTGGCTGTCACCTTAGGCCTTCTATTTACTTAGGTGTTCAATTTCACATATATGGTGGTTTCAGAATTTTAATCTATTCTGGTACTCCATTGGGAAACAACTGTATCAACTAGAATGCCATGCTTGTGTATAGGTCCTTTTGCCTTTAGTTTTACAGATTCTGCTCATTTCTACAATTACTTAGGTCAGAATCTTTCCACCCCATCCCTTTGATAGTGTTGTTTTATGTGTTTGAATATAGTTGTTATTTTTGGCACATTCTGAATTGTATCTGAGATCCCCTAAACTTGTAAGTGATTTTTTAAACTTGAATGAATTAAGGTTCACTCTTTGTGCTGTGAAGTTCTAAAGGTTTTTATCAATGAGGCATCATGCAGCCATCATTACAGTGCCATGCATTATGGTTTGACTGCCTTAAAATTTCCTCTGTGCTTCAACCTCCCCACCTCAATCCCTGGACAACTACTGATATGTTTACTCTTTCTATAGTTTTGGCTTTTCCATAATGTCACATGCATATCATCATACAAGATGTAGCCTCTCACACTAGTTCCTTTCAATCCACAATATGCATTTAAGATTCATCCATATATTTGCATGGCAACTTAATAGCTCTTCTTCTTCTTCTTCTTCTTTTTTTTTTTTTTTTTTCCTTTTGTATCACCAAGTAGCATTCTGGTATATAGATATACCACAGTTTGTTTACCTATTTATCTACTGAAGGACATCTTGGTTATTTCCAATTTTTGCCATTTATGCATTAAGCTGCTATAAACATTCACATGGGCATAAATTTTGGATCAGTTGGATAAATACCTAGAAGCATGATTGCTGGATCATAAGCTAAGGCTATGTTTAGCTTTGTAAGAAAATACCAAACTCTTTTCCAAAATGATTGTACCATTTTGCATTTTCACCAGCATTGAATGAGAGTTTCTGTTGTTTTATATCCTCCCTAGCAGCTAGAAATGTCAGTTCTTTGGATTTTAGTCATTCTGAAACATGTGTAGTGGTATCTCATGTTTTCCAATTGGCATTTCCCAAATGATAAATGATATTGGGCATATTTTCATGTACTTATTTCCAGTGTAGAGATATCCTTTGATGAGATGTCTACTCAGATCTTTTGCTCCTTGTAATTAGGTTGCTTGTTTTATTGCTAAGTTTTGAGAGTTTTATATATTAAATACAAGTCCTTTATTGGATGTATTTTACAAATATATTTTCCCTGTCTGTGGCTTGTCTTTTCACTCTTTTGACAATACCTTTCTTAAACAAGAAGTTTTTTGTTCTAATCAAGTTTAAATTCATTCCTTCTTTCACAGATTGATTTTCATGTTGTACATTAAAAAAGAAAAAAAAAAAAAAAAAAAAAAAACACAACTCTGCATCACCAAACCCAGTCATAAGTTTTCTCCTATGTTTTCTTCTAAAAGTGTGATAGTTTTATATCTGAGTTGACTTTTATGGAAAGTATAGGGCTGGGTCTAGGTTCCTTTATGTGTATATGAGTATTCAGTTGTTCCAACACCATTTGTTGAAAATGTTATTTTTCTCTATTAAATTACCTTTGCACTTTGAAAAAAAAATCTACATGAGTTTGTCTCTTTTTTGCGTCTTGGTTCAAGTTGGGGAAGTTTCCTCATATTTTTTCTTTTCTAAGAAAGTCTTTTTACAAAATACAAATAAATTTTAAAATGTTGAAATGCTTTTTCTGTATCAATTGATATAATCATATGCTTTTTTTGCTTTAGCCCTTTAATATGGTGAATATGTTGATTGATTTTGTAAATGTTGAACCATCCTTGAATAAGTAAAATAAATCCATTCAGTCATGGTATATATTAATTATATACATTATTGGATTTCACTTGCTAATATTTTATTGAAATTTTTAATATTTATTTTTATGATAGCCATTGCTCTATAGTTGTCTTATAATGTGTTTATTGGCTTTGATATTAGAATAATTCTGACCTCCTGGAATGAATTAGGAAGCATTTTCTCTGCTTTTATTTTCTGGAAGATAATGGAGAGAATTGTGTTTGTTTTGATTTGTTTTTCATAAATGCTTCATAGAATTCACCTATGGAACCACCTGGACCTGATTTGTTATTGTTGTTGTTGAATCCTCACTCGACAATATGTTTATTGATTTGAGAGAAAGAGGTTGGAAGGGAGGATGAGAGAGAGGGGGATGTTGATGTAAGAGGGAAATATCAATCAGTTGCTTTTCCTACATGCCCCAAGTGGGGATAGAACCTGCAACCTAGGTATGTGCCCTGACAGGGGACTGGACCCGCAACCTTGTGGTGTATGGAACAATACTCTACCAACTGAGCCACCCGACTAGGATTGGACCTGATTTTTAAAAGATTGATAATTATTGGTTAAATTTCTTTAATGATATAGAGCTATTTAGGTTGTCTATTTCTCCTGTGAGTTATAGTAACTTGTGTCATTCAAGGAGTTGGTCCATTTCATCTGAGAAATGTGATTTATAGCCATAGAATTATCTGTAATGTTTCTTTATTATCCTTTTAATGTAGATGGGATCAGTAATGATGATCTATCTTTCATTTCTGATATTGGCAATTTATGTCCTCTCTCTTTTATTCTACCTAGCTAGAGGTTTATTGATCTTACTGATTAAAAAGAAAAAACAAACAAACTTTTGGTTTCATTGATTTTCTTTTTTTGAGGGGGTGTGTGTGTATTTTTAAATTTATTTATTTATTGTTGTTACATTACATTCATCTCATTTTCCCCCTCTGCTCTCCTCGTCCCCCACCCTCCTTATCCCCACCCCTACAGTCAACCCCACATGTTTGTGTCCATGGGTCATCCATGCTAGTTCTTTGACTAAACTGTTCCCCTCTTTGCCTCCTTCTTCCCCTTCCTACTCATTGATTTTCTTTATTGTTTTCCTGTTTGTAATCATTGATTTCTGGCCTTTTCAAAATTATTTCTTTTCTTCTGCTTGCTTTCATCTTAAATTGCTCTTCTTTCTTTAGTTTCATAAAGTGAAAGCCAATTGTGAACTTCAGATCTTTCTCCTTCTTTAATATTTGCATTTAGTACTATAAATCTCCATCTAAGCACTGCTTTTGCTACATATCATGAAATTTTAAAAGTTGTATTTTTGCCTTTAGTTTTCAAGTATTCTTGAGGCTACTTATTCAACCCATAGCTTTTTTAGAAGTGTTTTTAATGTTCAAATATTTGGGGATTTCATAACTATTTTAATTATCGATGTCATTCTATTGTAGTCTGAGAATATACTTTCTATGACTTATATTCATTTAAATTTTAGGTATTGTTTTATGGCCTAGAATGTGGTCTATTTTGGTGAATTTTCCATGCAAATTTGGGATGTATATAGTGCTGTTTCTGGGTAAAGTGTTCTATAAATATCAGTTAGATAAAGTTGATTGATAGTACTGTTTCAATCATCTATATGTCTTTACTAACATTCTGCTTGCTTGATCCATCAAGTGCTGACAGAAGGATATGAATCAGTGACCATGTTTTTGTTTATTTGTTGTTTAAGATTTTATTATTTTTAGAGAGAGGGGAAGGGAGAGAGGCTGAGAGAAAGACATCAGTGTATGGTTGCCTTTCACCTGCCTCCAGCTAAGGACCTGGCTGGAGATCTGGCTTGCAACCTGGTTATGTACCCTGGCTGGGAATCAAACCAGTGACCTTTGGGTTTGCAGGCCGGTGCCTTATGCCCTGAGCCACAATCCAGGGCTATGTTTTGATCTTTGAAACAAAGTCATCCGCCACCAACATTGCAGATCCAACTCCTCTTTGGATCCACTCAATTGTCTTCCCATGAATTATAAAAATTAGTGTTCTAGAAAAATGATGATATTAAATTTCTTGGCATAAGGACTATAAAGCAATAGATTGAACCACCACTTGTGCCGTGGGTTATGAAAGGGAATCATGAATCAGGAAAAAATTGAATTAGATGATTTCTAAGATCCCTTTGACTCCGGGATTCTGGATTCTCTTAATGTTTTTTACTTGACTTTTCTACTTCTTTGCTCTCATATTTTTGTTTCTGCCTCACAGTTTTGCTTTGCTTTATTTTTAGTAATAGAAGTTATCTGGTAAATAAAACTTAATCTATGACTTCTGTTCAATATACAAAATTATATGTATTGGGGGACCTAGTGAGTCAAACATTTTTCTAGTTTTTTACTATATGAATGCCTGTCTGAAAATATTCAAACCAAAGGGAGACCAAACCATACCCTCCTATAAAAGTTAGAGAAAAAGAAGGAGTCTTTATTAATACTTCTGGTCAATACTACTGCCTTCTCCTGAAACTGAGAGGAGAGAGAGAGGGAGACAAAGAGAGACAGAGAGAGGGATTTTTAAAAAATAATGTTTCGTGTTTTTTTCAGATAAATTCCCAAGAGTGTAATTGCTGGTTCATAAAGCAGTTTCATTATTAATTTTTTTTAAAGACTTTATTTCATTATTTTCAGAAAGAGGGGAAGGGAGAGAGACAGAGAGGGAGACAGACATCAATGTGTGGTTGCTTTTCACCTGCCTCCAGCCACAGACCTGACTGGAGACCTGGTTTGCAACCTGGTTATGTGCCCTGGCTGGGGAACCGAACCTGCGACGTTTGGGTTCGCAGGCCGGCGCCTTATCCATTGTGCTACCAGCCAGGGCCACATTATTAATTTTTTGAGGTAACTTAATACTGTTTTTCACAGTGGTAGCACCAATTTGAATTCCCACCAAGAGTGCAAAAGTTCCCCTTTCTCTACCCTTTCTCTACATGCTCACCAGCACTTGTTTGTTGATTTGTTGATGATTGCCATTCTGACAGGTGTGAGATGATAGCTCATTGTGGTTTAATTTGCACTTCTCTAATGATTAGTGACATTGAGCATTTTTTCATATGTTTATTGGCAGTCTGTCCTTTTTGGAGAAGTGTCTATTCAGGTATTTTGCCCATTTTTTAATTGAATTGTCTGTTTGTTTTGGGCATTGAGTTTTATGTTCATTTCAGTGTTATTCACAACCACCAAGATTTGGAAGCAGCCTGAGTACCCATCAGTAGATGAGTAGATAGAACAGCTGTGGAACATTTACACAATGGAATACCACTCAGCCACAAAAAAAGAAGAAAAAATTTCCCATTGAGACAGCATGAATGGACCTGGAAAACATGCTAAGTGAAATAAGCCAGTCAGAGGAAGACAAGTATATGATATCACTAATTTGTTGAATTCAATGAACAAACAGAACTAACAAGCAAAACAGAGACATACTCATAGAGAGCAAGCTGACAGCTCTGGAGAGGGTTGGGGAGGTGGAAGAATGAAGCAAAAAGGTAAAAGGACTCATGGACAACCATGGTGCCTGGGGGCGGTTGGGGAGGTGTGAGAGGGTATGGAGGGGTAAATGGTGATGGAAAAAATAAAATACATTTGAAAAAGAGAGATTGAAGAAAAGAGAGAAAAGAAAAAAAAAAAAAAAGGAAAAGGAAAGAAAGTCTCTAAAACACCTAAACATTTTTTGTAGAAGATTCTTCTAAGTGGAGAGAAATAGTCTAGGGAAGACTTGCTCTACTGCTGTTTGTACTTTTTTTTTTTTTTTTT